>CM076579.1:1515221894-1515375181 GCA_034641835.2 Pinus albicaulis
ACCACAAGATACATATCTCAG
Organism: Pinus albicaulis; assembly: GCA_034641835.2. Lineage (NCBI taxonomy): Eukaryota > Viridiplantae > Streptophyta > Pinopsida > Pinales > Pinaceae > Pinus > Pinus albicaulis. The sequence goes on from CM076579.1 coordinate 1,515,221,916, forward strand.
AACATGCCTTTTTTAGCATATTGTCAAATTTTCACTTTATTGCTTATTGTGATATACCAAGCAGAGATATGTATTACAAGGAAAGATGACATAGTCTGAGAAAGGGATGAAATGTCATGACTGTGTTAACCTCCTCCAAACATGAGCAGATGGTTGGATCACTTGTTGCAAACCTCCTCCAAGTATAAGGAGCAGATGGTTTGGAAATATTATGTCAACCTCCTTCATTTAAAAGCAAATGGTTAGGAACATGATAAGGGCCTCCTTCATTTAAAAAGCAGAGGGTCAGGAATAGAGATATGGCCTCATTCAAAGAGCACAAGACTAACAGTGTTTCAAATGGCCTAAAAACTTGTTTACACCACTTTCTCCAAAGGATGAAACAACTGATACAACAGTAGTGTTTCAAGTAGTGTTTAAATGAGTTCACTATTTAAAAGACAAGGTTGAAAATCAATAGGAAGTAATTGAAGGTTTGCGAGTTGAAGTCTGGTGGTAAACATGGGCCAAGCAGTGATATTATGATGTTCAAGAAGATTTGTTTTTTCTGTCCATAAAGATCTTCTTCAAAGTTAATCTGAGGTTGAAATTTCCAAAACTTGGAACAAGCTCATCAAAATGACAAGAAGGGTATGACACAAATTCAAGTTAAAGACAACATTCAAAGAAATAAAACATACCATAGTCATAGACAAGGCCTTTTAATGTACATAAAAACAAACTCTGTTGTTTATATGATTGCATTAAGGGTTTTTAAAGACCACCTCCTTGATGAACAGATGTAGGTCAAGCTTTGGTGAGTACAACTAAAGGTTTATTGACAGTCAAAAGGAAAATGTCAATATAAGGTGCCTAACAGTTCAGTAGTCTTCGATATGGTTCTTGAGCACGTTCCTTTTGAAGGACAAAATAGACAAATAGTGATAGAGTTATTTCCTAAATGAAAAGGAAATGAAAAGGGTCTTGTTTTTAAGGAGTCCTCTTTACTTCAACAAAGGTCATGGATATGAGGGTCATCAAAAAGAAGCTGGCCACAGCATTGTTCTTATGAGACTTGTTCGAATAGAAGGCTTTATGGTATTTTAAAAGTGATAAAATAATAAAGACAGTGAGTTATATTTTTATATGACAAAAAACTTTTCAAAGGGCATTCAAACCCTTCCAAAGCAAATGCAAGGTATTTGAGCTCATTTGAATTTTAAAAGGCAAAAGAGACCGTTCAAGAGGCCCATTAGCATTTTCAAAAACACGAATCACACCCTCCTTGGCTGCTCGCTGAAGAAACAAAGTCATTTTCGAGCGTTTTTCAAAGTTTTTGGGGCTCATAATTCTGCGCAGTGCACCTGTAGATGCGCGCGACGCGCATGTGAGCAACCGAAAGAAGAAATTGCACTACAGTGCAGCGCGTGGTGTGCCTGTGTCATCGGTCACCGGGCACCCGAAACCGACCCAACAACCATTTCTCTGCGTGGCGCCTTCTACTCCAAACGGCCTGCTCATCCTTCAGACCTCCAAAAGCTCCTTTGAACGCTGATCGACGATCAACAAAGCCCACGAATATTTTTCAAGGTATTTTCCTTACTCCTTGGCAAATTTTGGGGTTAAAAGGGGTCTCTTAACCATGTTTGCAAACAAATTGAAAAAGGTCTCTTTATTCATGGATATTAAAAGATAAAACAGTGAAAGAAGGGAGGTTTGATGCTAATTTGAAAGCTCTATATTGTGTTATTAAAATAGCTAAGACTGCCCATAGTTACTATGAAGAAATACAAAGTTGTAGAGGTCTCAAATTAGTCTCTAAGATCATCTGGACAGTGGTAAAGAGATAGAGTTTTTGTCAAAATTGGAGGTCTTCTTGTGTTGTAAAGAAGTCTCAAATTTGCTTGAAGAAGTGTCCTAACATTGTTAACAAAGTACAAAACTTGTCTCCTAAAAAACAAAGAAAGACATAGTGATTAGGAATTTGGGCATTTGGTCAAAATCAATGAAGTTCTATTGTTGTGAGTATCAAGGATTAATACAGTTATAGAGAAAGGTTTTTTTATCAGTTGTGAAAGAAGCTCTAATTACCTTTCAAAAACAGTGAATAGAAAAAGAGCAGTGTTTGGAGGGAAAGTTGTTTTTGTCAAAACAAAAGAAATCCTTTTTCAACAAAGAACCCCAAAACATATCTTATTCAAGATATTTTCTCAAACACAGTGATCAAAGTGTTTTTGGTTCTCATTTGACAAGAACTTGTTTGTTGGCATCAAAGAAGAACAGTGACTTACAAAGAGGACAAGGTGTGGTGTTGGGAGACTATTTCAGAAACCATTTGAATAAGCTTGTCTTGGTCAACCAGCAAAGAGTATCCAAAGAAAAATTCCTCTTAGGCAAGATAGCAGAAGTGGCCCTCACAAGAGGTATGAACCTTTTTCAACTAAGGAAGTAAATGTCCATCCTTCAATTCTGTTTAACTTTCATGAGGTTGGATGTTTAGAGTTTTGTCAAAGGGTTTAGGAGGTGAAAATTTATCTTCCCTTGACAAATATATTGGCTTTAAGACTGCAAGGGAAACATGTTCAGCTAGCAGGCTTAGACTTCAAGATTTCTCCTAGATCCATTTCTAGAGCTACCAAAATTCCATATGTTGGAGAAAAATGGTTTAAGCAGAGCTACCTAGACTTAGAACAATACAAACCTTTTTTGAAACCATAGCATCGGGATGCATGCCCATCCATTTTTCCTTTTTCATATTTGTTGACCGCTATGCTCCCCTCATGAAGATAATCATGAAATATTTCACATGCGAGGGAATGTTTTCTCAGGTCTATGCTTACCATGTCCGGTTGCTCATGCACTTCACAAGAGCCCAATTGTTAAACCTCTCATTTTTCCTCCATAGAAGTATTGAAAAGATGGCTTCCACTGTTCAAAAGAGACCTTCCTCTCAGCAGCTAGGTTGTCTTTTCCATCATTCACTTATCAAGATTGTTATTCTTCATCAACTTGAGAAGAAGGAAACCTCTTGGGAAACTTTCATTTCACATCCTGATTTCGCCACTGTTTCTTCATCCCATGCATCTCCTTCACCTTCCACTCAAAATATTTCTCCTTCTTCTAGTAAAACCATTCCTAAGAAGCTAAAATATCCCATGATTGATCAAGAAGAAGAGCATAATGAGGAAGAACAACACAGTGAGGAAGACCAACACAATGATGAAGAGGAGCACAGTGAGGAAAGGCAGCATATTGATGAAGAACAAAAAGTGAAGAGGATCCAAGTCAAAGGGAGCAAAGTGAAGAAAAACATAGTGAGGAAAGGCAGCATATTGATGAAGAAGAATACCATGAAGAAGAGAAAAATAGTGAAGAGGGCAATGATGAAGAAATGAAACAGTTTGATGAGGAACACAATAGCCACAAAGAGGAGGATATTGGTAGCCCTCACAACAGAAAACATGATGAGGATGAAGCACAAAACCTTGAGGATACAGAGCCTAAAAGTCCTAAAGAAAGCAGGGACAAAAGTGAAAATGGCAGCCTTCAAGGAGACATGCAAGGTGACAGTCAAAGCATTCATGAAGAAGGTCAAAATAGTGGCAAGGATGATGAGGGGAGTAGTAAGGGCAAAGACCAAATAGAGCATGTGCTAGCTGCCTCTCCTAGGCATGGGGCCATGCTTTCTTCTCCAAAGGTGACAAAGCCCCGAACATCAAGAAAGAGAGTGCCTCAAATTGTAACTCCAAATGTTACTAGAGCCCTCTGAAGCAAAAGGAAGTTGCCCAAGAAATCCATTGTTGAATTACCCAAGAGGAGGAAGACCAAGAAGGACACCCAAAGCAAGGGAAAGGAGAAGGAAGAAAGTAGCCATGAGAAAGAGAGGGACTTTGACATAATTCAGATAAACAGTGATGATAGTGACAATGAGGCCAGAATCCTAGAGTCTCTCTTGATAAATAGAGAAGAACAAATTCATGATCTAAGGGCATATCTAGAGAGGTCTAAAAACCTCATTCACTTTCTGCAAACACAAAACAAGCAGATGAGTGTCCACATGGTGGTATATGAGACACGGGCTACCAAGTATCAAAAAGAGGCCTCCAAAGCACAAATTAAGTTGGAAGAACTCATGGGTGAGTTCAATGGTAGTGAAGAAGAAGATCAGCCAAGGAGAAAGAGGCCAAGGACCATGGGACTTAGAAGAGCTTTGGAGAAACAAAAAGAGGAAGAGGCTGCCCTTTTCCAATCTTTTCCTCTTACTACCTTATTCACCCAAGAAATAGAAAACAATAGAGAGGCATCGCTTGAAAGGGTGAATGACCACTTGGAGAAGAAGTTGGAAAAGGCCAATAGAGATTTGTACCTTCAAATAAGAATGACCGGGTACTATAAGAAGCTTAATCAGTTTGCCCGACGGAAATTGAAGGCCACACAAGAAAAGCTCAAGGAGGCTCAAAAGAGGCGTCTGACACCAAAAATAAAGAAAGACATATCAAGGCTTCAAATTTTGGCCCCCGCTTCTCAGCATGCTTCTGAAAACCCATGAGGGTCATGCTTGCCAAAATTGGGCAAAATTCAACAAGTTTTGGTTTTTTGACATTTTTGGGATTTTTTCTAAAAATCATGGGCATCGCCATTTCTGTTTGAGACATCCTCAAAGGATGAAAATGGTATCATTGGATGCCATAATTTCAGGGGCATCTACTCAGTGATTTTTAGATCAATTGAAGATGATTTGGTCCCCCAAAATGGCGAAAAAAAGTCACTTTTTCAACACTCTGCCCCGCATATCAGCAAAGTCTAATTTCTGGGGTTTTTTCACATAGGTCAGATTTTCATAGGCCTCCATTGATCAGTTTGGAGAAAAAAAAGAATTTTTAGAATTTAGACATCCAGCGCTTTCCAACGAGCTATCACATTCCTCGTTTCAACATCGGGAAGGCCTCCAAAAGTTGCCCACAAGACAGGGGATTTTATGGTGATATATTTCTTAAGTATTTTTGTGAAAAATGCACTTTTCTAAAGTGGCTTTTCCTAATGTGCGTTTAGCCTTTTTTGGCCATGGTTAGTTAGGAAAAGTCAATATAATTTCCTTTTTTAGCATTTTTGGGATATTTTTATAGATATTTTGTGCCTTGGGATTTTGAAAGTCTCAAGGACAAAATCAGATATTTTTCATGGGCCAATGAGCTTGCTAGTTGCACTAGGAGGTTTTCCATCATCTTGGCCTATATATTCCAAGAGACTTCGTTGTAAATAAGGCTGAACTTGATGATATAGAGCAATATATGGTTATACAAGCTTGAAATAAACACTTTTCTCATGCATTAGATAGTTTCTTGAATGTTTTTGGATGATGAAAGAGGACTGTTGTTGGATTCCTTGACTTGGTAAAATGGTATAGTGTCCTTCTCTGTTATGCTTCTTGGTTTTCCTTCATATTTCATGCTCTTGCTTGCTATAAGACAATAGAGAATAGATTTGAGACATTCCCTTGGAAGCACCTCAGATTTCCTATTTCTTTATGGCTTTTATGTTTTCTTCCTTCTTAGTCATATCAAAGAATCCTTGATTTCTCTTTGATCACTGAAGAAATTGTTTGCTTGTTTCATTTATGGTTTTATGCATGCTAAGTATGATTCATGGTATGCCCTGCTTACTCATGGCTAGTCATAGCTCCACCTCTGAAACCTTTCTTTGATTGTTTGATTGTCCTAGTTGAACCAAGGAGGTCTTGTACTGATCTTTCCCTTTGTCTAAAACTCTGCAATCTTACTTCAAAGTGCTTAATAGCTTGAAATACTATGTCTAGGCATTTCCTCATAGTGATTTGAGTTATTTTTTTGTCTTAATTGTCTTTCCCCAAAGTCTGATAGAAATTTCCTAAAGTTAGAGAGTCATATATCTCTATGTATTGCTTGAATGTTTATTTCTATGCATTTATCAGTTTGTAGTTACATTCATCATGATTAATGGTTAGCCCTACCATGTTTATGTCAGCTATTGAACTATTTATGTTTGAAATCCTTTGTTCTTCACAAATTTAGTGCCCATCTCACTTAATTTTACCTTGATCAAATCGGCCCTTCAACATACCTTGTATCACCATCTGAAGCTTTCTTGGCCTTTTCGACCCCATAGCCCAGTTGATCTGACAATATTTTTATCTATCTTAGTCTTTGATCAGTTCCTCCCTCACAAACCTAAAAGAAAAACAAAAAACCTACTTCACAACTAGCCTAAAATCAGAAACATAAGAAGAAAAATACATAGATTTCCCTTACAAAAATAGAGAGAGCCCTCTCTGAGTCCAAGAAGGCTAGGTCCTTGGGCTCCAAAGTTGGTTTTATGTTACCCTGTCACTTGGCTTGCCAATAAGCCAAAGCACGGGACACTAACACTTCCCACCTAAAGTGATAGGAAATTGAGGAAGAACACCCATAGATAAACCAAGTCTTCTATCATAAACTAGAAATTGACTATCAGTTGCCAAAAAATTTGGAGAACCCAAATATTTCCAAGTTGAGGAGGATATAATACTTGTAGAGGATACTTCATCCACTTCACATCGATAGAAATTTTTGGAATTAACTCTCACCCTTATTTATAAGCATGCAACAGAAGGGAGACGAGACTTAAAAATACTATCCCAATCAAAGGAAGCACTGCTAGAAGTTGGAGGGGGTATACTCGAAGAGAGCGACATGCCCCCCAGAACAGAAGACTGTGAAATAGAAATCAAGAAGACTTTGTTGTTAGACACTTCAAACCCAAAAAGAGGAGTGGGATCAACCATATATTACACTGGCTTGACCACTTCATCAACAAATGGTTGATATGACTGTTGACAAACCATAATAGGTTCATAAGTAGAAGAACCTACAGACTTGGAACATAACCTTTGTACCACTGAAATCTCAGGACACAAATGAGTAAGATGATCTCTCTGAAAAATATTACAAGGGACCTTAGGTTTAAATATTTTATGCCTAGGTTTCTTATCAACATTAATTCCCCCAACATGACTAGCAGTGGCTAGTACATAATTGCCTACATGAATTTCAGAGGTTGGTGGAGGATCTCCAACATGACTGGCACGGGTTGGTGGAGGATATCCAACATGAATTTCAAAGGTTGGTAACTCTTTTTCATAAGAGATAGGACTTATGCCCCCAGGCTGACTCGCAGAATCATGTGATTCATCATTAGCACGACTCAAGAAGTTAGGTAAATCATTGCTAGTATGACTTGCAGTGACTAGACTTATTCCCCCAGCATGACTTGCAGCATCTGAAGGCTCATCTCCAACATGACTAGAAGAGGTCGATGATAATGCATGGAAATAATTATTCTTCTCCTTATTCATCCTCTTTCTCTTCTTTTTATATTTCTTATTGCAAGATAGAAGAGAAATATTTCTCTGGAGAAGAGGATGAAGAATTAACACCCATAGGATGCTCTGGAAATAAATCCTTCATTTGAGAAGCTTAAAGAACATTTGGAACATTTAGAGTGGACCACAACCAAATGGGAAGTTTAACATTTGATCCAAGAATATTCAAAGTGGCCATCAAGGGGGTACCAAAATTTCCAAAGAAAGGAAACACACAAGGATACCCTTTTAGAGGGGTTCCTTGGTTGGCATCCACAAGAATATTGACCATACCCAACTAACACGTAGATCCCTCCCTTACGAGATAGTTCAAATGAATTTTCAAGGAAGAGAGATGCACAATCTAAATTTCTCCCTTAAGGAGGCAAATCCATAATTTTAAAAGCAAGATCAAAATCCTTCCAAGACGAGTGGAGTTTTTGATCAGTCACTCAGAAATAAAGGTCCAAAGTGACATGACAACAATCCACCTAAAGCGAACTAAATACAAATAACAAAGAGCACTCCATTATAAAAATCCCTAAAGATACAACCAAACAAGCGAGTTCCAGGTATTTTCGCTCTGGGTTATTAGGATTAAATACCAAAATACAAGAAAGTGAAGATAAGGGCCTTGCGAAGATAGCCTAGGGTAATTAGACTCCATGCCTACCCGCAAAGATAACAGAAAAAATTACAATGACCTCCAAGAAAAATCATTTTCTAGTGCAACTACTCGAGCTTCGCAAGGGCACCCTCCAGAAGTTCTGATGAGAGTGATACAACATATATCTCAAGTACCATGGGTATTCCCCCCCCGGTAGTCACCTGTGTGATCTCTAGGAAAGGAAACTAAGGTCACTAATTCATATCAGAATCCAGGTAGAATAGTATTTGGTCGGGATCCAACAAGTAGGTGAGGGGAGTATCTCTCTTCCCCATTTTCACTCACCCTCGTGCGTGACTCTCTTGTATGGAGAGCTTTCTCGGACAGCTTAATGAAACTGGATTTCACTCTTTAATCAAATTCTATGTTTCAGTTTGGAGTGGCCTTAGATATTTTAGTCTCCACAAACCTATTCCAGGGCACTAAATGACCTGGAATAGTTGATGTATATATGAAAAATCAAAACATTCTAGTTCATTTTAGTTAAGCGCTTGATTTTAATGGTTGTTCTTAAGTCAAGGGTAAGATGGAAGTGAAACTTGCGGTGTTTTGACTTGAAATAAATTAATAGAAAACCTAGATACATGAAAATGCAACTCATTTTCTTCAATAAAAAGTGATTTCTACAAAGGTTCTGCGAGAAACCTAATAAAGAAAAACTTTTTTTATCAATTTTTCATTCACACATTCAAAAACCAACAAAAGAACTAAATTCCAAAAATGCATCTATCGAAATGCATACTAGAATGCTTTAAAATGAAAGATCCTATGGATTTTTTTTTTAAAGCAAGAAAATGTGTTTATGATAGAGATGAAGAGGCGAAAAATTAACAAAAATAAGGAACAGATTCAAGCAAATCTTTCCCAATATCAATAAAATTAAACCTAATGAAAAGACTTCACACTAGGTTGAAAACAAAAAGAAGACTAAAAACAAAACTGAAAGAAAAAGAAAGGCAACAAAAATATTTTTTTGTCTTTTTTATTTTTAAGGGCAAAAAGGGTTCTTGAGAAAACAACAACTACCAAAGACTTCAAAATCGAGTTCGAGCATAAAGAACCTCAAATTTTTCAAGCCACAAAAATAATTGGCATGATAAGAATTAAAGTGAAAAGAGGCTACAAACTCAAACAAACTGATCTGAAAAGCAGTATAAAAACTCCTACAAACAAGAATGGTTTCAATAAAACTAAGAAAAACTTTTCAAGATTGCAAGAAGCACTTCCTCAAAAACCAAGAAAAACAAAAAAGGCAAACTTTCAAGAAATAAAGGCAAAGCAATATCAAGGCTCGTTTATAAGTGAATTGATACTGGTTCCCTATTCCAAAGGCTCAGAATAGCCAACAACTTCAACAAGAAGCCTTGAACCCAAACACACAAACTTACACTTCACTAAAAATTAAACCCTAGGTTGACTAGGTTTTTCACCAAGAAATATAAGAAAGTGAAAAATTACAAGCGAGACTCTCTCGCACCATAAATGACTAAACAGAAGAAATAAAAATTAGGAAAAACCCTTTACTGGACTCAGAATCTGAAAAATTTATTTAAAACCAAACATACATGACTTGGAAGTGACAGACCTGCATATATATATGCGATTGTTCTTAAGGAAACATGTGTATACATGTGCTTCTTTGGACAAAAATGTGTGCGTACATGACAGTATGAACTCGAAAATGCATATAAAAAATCCAGAAAAGAAAAAATAAAATTTAGGTCTAATCCAGAAGATCAGACTTTCTACCCAAATTGAAAATGAATCAAAGATACTGGAAAAGTGAAGAAACCAAATAAGAAAGCCCAGATCCAGAGAGAAACAACCCAAACTAGGAATTACAAGAATGTAATCCCCAGTGGAGTCACCAATTATGTTACGGGATAATACACCTTAGGGTCTGAATTTGGAACCCCAACAGAGCAAGTGGCATACAGCAACAAGAAGCATACAAAATTGCAATCCTAATTCTTAAACTAGTAAAATGGAAAGAAGGAGTAGTACACGTAGGTCCTATGTTTGAAGGCAATCCCGTAGGGTTCTAATCCTCTACTTCTCTTGGTGCTCCAAAACCTACAACTCATTCAAGAAAATCACATATACTAGTGATATTCCAAAGCATGTTCAAGATATTAGTGTTAGACCATATCAACGTATAAGCGTAAAACATGAAGTAATTCATAACAAGATGATAGTCATGTATAAATAATAAAGATCATGAATATCAAGAACGAGAAAAAGATTCTTTATTGATGAATGTAAAAATGTGTGGATGAATACCACCTGATTCAACCATGACTCCATGCGAAACCATCCTCTGGATCTGTCCAACCCAAGCCTCAACAATTTCCTTCCAAATTCATACAAAAATGTCATATAAGAGAAATGAACATATCTGTGAGGGAAACAAGGGTTTCCAGAATCTGGGAGTGCAGGAGGCATAGGGATAAATCAGACTTTATTAGGGACAAAATGGCTATAATATCAATATCTTATCTTTCTCCCCCCTTGAGGCCTTCCCATGAGGTGTATTTATACCACCCCAAAGAATTTATTTTAATTGGGATACATTTAGGCCACAAAGTGTTGTAGGTAGGCTTTCGGTGTAACCCATAAACCCCGCCAAAAAAATGGATTTTTATATTTTTTCATATTTCAAATTATATATGTGGGTTGGGCAGAGATGGACCCATGAGTGCACGTGCTTTTGAGAGGGCAGAGTCATGGATGGAATTTAAAATAATGTTTTTTAGATGAAGGACCAAGTCTGAAGGGAAAGGGTTTCCCAAGGCCATAACTTAGAGCATCAAGTATACAAAGGTGGAAAAATATGCTATAACAAATACACATTTTCTTCAACCAACAAATAACCATATTATATGGAGCTTTATAAATCCAGCTTGACACAGTATTTATAATAATATACACATATATAGATGCACACATGCACATTTTCTCTAACAAAAAAAAAAAGGATACGATGCCTGGATCCGCAACAAGGGAATTCAAAGGCTCACACCTCCACCCTCCAAGTAATGCACAGATTCACCTCCTTCCCAGGAATTCCAGAATCCACTGCCAATGTCAAAGTTGCGTCCAATGTCCAGTGCTACAATCCTACACTATTATCCTCTCATTGAAGATTTACTAGCTCATTGTCCCAGATCACACTCCCAATGTGAATATGATTCCATCTGGAAATGCTAATGAAGAAAAAAAAATCCATCACCGACCTTCCCTTCTCTACTACATATTCCCTCGGGAAATCTAGTCACCCCCTTCCATGTAGTCACACACCTTCCAACTTTCGTTAGCACCCAAATCCCAGGAAATCCATCCCTTAGCAAGGCTTCTTTGTATTGAAAGATAAAAAACCAAGGCATATCCTTGCCTCAAAACCCTAATATTGGTCATAGCATGCTCATGGAAATCAATGGACACTATTGGGTACTAGTATCCCACAATGGCCCTACTCTTGAAGTGCTTTACCAACATACTGTTGCATGTTCCAATTCCTGTTACTGATGATGCTAGTTCTTGTAGCCACCCAACTAGAAATTTCCATGTTTTCCTGTACCAAGCACATAATTCCCATTAGACTAAAAAAAAATTGAAATAAACTCACATCGTACCTCATCAGTAGCTTTTCAATGAGGTATACTTTCAATTTAGTTCACTTCGTGTCAGAACAAGTCAAACTAGATGTTTGATCAAATCACCACGTATAAACACATCACTTCTGGTTATCTCAAACACAACCATAATAAATCATAATCATAGATCACATTTAATCATAATAAACCATAATCATAGATCACATGCATAATTAAAAGTGAAATAAAATGTTGATTCTTATCCTTCAATGGATCCTTACTTTTGTCTTTGTTCTTAATATACACACACTAGATCAGTTGCCACACCTGGCAAGCACTAATACCTTATCTTCAACCATGTGCACATATACATAGTTTGCATCACACACATGCAACCAAACATAACATACATCACCATATAATACATGCCCCTACACCTGACATAAAACACATACACCTACACCCAATGTACAACACAACACATACACCTACATTTGGTGTACAACACAGCACATACCTACATCCAGTGCACAACACAACATATATATGTACACAAAGTACAACACAATGAACATACATGTCACAATGACACGACTACATAATGCACATACCTAGTACTACATGTACACAACACAACATGTACAACATCCACACAATACCACATGTACAAAATGTACAAAGTACCACATGTACACGAAACCACCTGCAAAACATGTACACAATACCAGATGTACACGATGCCGACTGCACAATGTGTATACAACGCCACATGTACATCACACCAGCTACACAACATGTACACAACACCACATGCACGACATGTACACATCACCACAAGTACACAACACCACATGCATGATATCTACACAACACCATATGGACATATAATCTCATATACAACATGTACATAACACTATATGTACAAAGAACCACATATCCAACATGCGCACAAAGCCATATACACACACCACAGCATATCCAACATGTGCATGATATGATATGTACACAACACCGCATATCCAGCATGTACATAGCACCATATATACCAAAAACTGCATATATATATCCACAACACTATATGCACACAATATCACAGTTGAAACATGAAAACATCTATACAAAAGTAGTACTACACATCCAGAGACCACACACTAACTCTACCAAGAAAAATTGCTTCTAGTGTCTCTCTACCATCCATGCTTATCCTAGCATGCTACAAATCACACTAATTTCATTCTGATTATGTACCCCCCAACATTACATGTCCATATCATAAACATAGGCATAGTAAAAGCATTTAATATCAATTCATATCCACAATATATTGACCTCATAGATATTCCATTCACCAACATAAGAAATCATTCCTCCATGAGAATGATTCCTAATGACCCTCTGAGACAATAACTTACATACATACATACATACATACATACATATATATATATATACATATATATATATATATATATATATATATATATATATATATATATATATACACACACACACACACATCGGCATGAAACAATCATGATCCTATCAGAGAACGACATACTAATTAGGGGAATTTTGAGGTCTAAAATGGGCTTCCTAAGGAATTTATAAAATAATAGTGGAAATAATAAAATAAGATTAGATTACATCATAAAATTTTAGAGGGAAAAAAGAAAAACTATTTTTTCAACTCGTATTTTCAACTTATCTCCCTATGAGTTTACTCAAATTTCGAGTAGCAACACTGGTTGGATGCATAATTTGATTCCTCATCCAAGGAGTACCCATGTTCCATACTTTCGATGGACCCTGCTACACACAAAATGAGAAATACATGAAAAACGTGATTGCAATCACATTTTTTCATGTATTTCTCATTTTTTTGTGTTGTAGGGTCCATCGAATGTATGCAACATGGGTATTCCTTGGATGAGGAATTAAATTTTTCATCCAATGAGTAATCTTGCTCAAAATTTGAGTAAAAACTTAGGAAGATAAGTTGAAAATACAAGTCGAAAAAGTAGTTTTATTATTTTATTATTATTTAATCTTTTCACTTTAAATTTACTCCAAAAATTGTGAATCATCCCCCATGGTTAACATCATAATCTTGAATCGTATTGGTTCTTATAAATTTTATTTTGGTTGTACATTTTTTCTTAGGAGGCCCATTTTAGACTTCAAAATTACACTAATACATACATATATATACATATAAACATTAGTTTGAAACAAGCATGATATTTTCATAAAACGAAATACATACATACATACATGTATATATAAACATCAACATAAAGTAATCACGATCCAACATAATCACCAAATAACATAAGGTCAAGGTTAAGAGAACACCCTTTATCCATGCACATCATGAACAACATTGCGAATAGCAGTCCCCAACTTAGCCAAGGAATCTAACGCCTCAATTCCATTTAGTTTACCTTACATGATTACATTTCTCATGTCTTCTATTCCACTATCCATTTACACCAATGTATCCAACCAATCCAATTCACTATCATACTCTTGCCTTCAACTATCTGTACTCATGCATCGAGCTTCGTTTGAGTCTTGCATCACCTGTTTAGTTTCATTCATCTCTCCCAAGCTCCATTAATTTTTCCCTTTTCCCAACCAATTCCTAAGACCCTCAAAACATAAAGGTCAAGAACAAAATCAAACAAGAAGAAAACCATGAAAAATAGTAGCAATACGACATTGCAAACAAAGTAGCATGACCATACACTATACATAAAAAAATTGAAAATTAAGCACAAAAAAATCATAAAAAGACCAAAAGCACAAGTCTAACAACAAACACCATGACTCAATCCCCATGGTTCCCAGTGATTCCAAAGGAAATTCAACCTTAACCTTCTTAAATACTTCATGGCATTCTCTTTGCCATTTAATCCCCTAAATCATACTGCCATAAACACATAACTATCAGTGTATAATATAAACATAAAATATACCAGTTACCTTACCTTGTTATGCCAGACACACTGCCTTGTATCTGAACACATACATACATCATTTCTTAAGGGACTCCATTCCCTTGACAAATCTATCCATAAATAGAAACCAACTATTGTACCTTTAAAATACATGTTCATAAATATATCACACATTCACATAATTCCAAACAAGATTAGGGTTAATAATACTTTATGTACTCATGCAATGCTCATTCATTTGGAATTGCGATTCCCAAACATTTCAAAAGGAATTCTTACCCAATTCATTTATTTTTCCTTGCTACAATCGAGTCCTACTATGTACTATCACATCACCCATCTGTTAGTTATATAAACATATCAAATGTTACCTTTTCATGCTAATAACAAGCATGTTACCCTACAATTGTTCACACATGTTAATAACATGTTCCAAATATCAAGACATCATATCTATTAACTAAAATGAGCCTCTACCAAGACTAACAACCATGTCATAATCAACTAATAGTCAAAACCATAATACTACAACTATCACCTACTTATACTCAAGTACACATAAGCTATCTCAACACATAGTGTGTTAGTTCAACCATCTTATACAAGAGCATTTCTTCATGCAATTTTACAAACACATACTCATATCATGCAATTAATCAAACATTAAAACAAATTATAAATGTACCATGCTATATAAATCAACTAGATGACATAATATACACCAAACACTCAACACCAAATAGATAACATAATCAAACAGTTAAGAACCAAGTACATGACATAAGAAAAATCATACCTTGATGTATCTTAGGGGAGGTTATCTTTTCTGCACAATCAATCTAGATTAGCACAATATAACTTCACAACATATAAACTCAAACATAAATAAGGTCATGATTTCCATAGAAATAACTAGCTAAGATGTTCACATCATAAACTCCTAAACAATTGTCATTCATGAATAAAAATCACATATGCACAGTCAGTCTAGATTAATACGACACAACATCACAAGTATATCATTTCATACCTAAATTTCACAACCATAACCATCTACACAGACCAACGGAGATCAACACAATACATATAATATCAAGATCTTAATGAAATAACCCTAATCATCAAGTTAACTAACATATAACAACAACAAGTTAACATATGACAAACTCATCAAAAAAATATAACATAATAATCAATATCAAAATAAACAAGTTAACATATAACATACTTATCAAAAACATATAACATAATAATCAAGTTAACTAACATAAAACAAAAACAACAATCCATATAACAACAAGTTACTATCATTAAAGATTATTCGACACATGTGCATATGACCACTCTGATTCACTAACATCTATCATACATGTAACCACAAAAACAATAAACTAAAAAGCATGTACATAACCCTAATTCTTATAACAACCATCAACCAACATAATTGCATGCCAAACATATAATATTGATATGATGATCTGATCTTACCTTAAAGTATAGTGCCACAACCTCAGTTTTATGATCTTCATCCCATGCTCTATCTCAACCAAACATTAGAATCATAACATACCGAAACATAATTATGACCTGAATGCATACAATGACCTCATGAACAACAATATTAATCATGAAAAGGAATGCCTAACAACATATAGACACTGAAATGCATAACAAATGCATATACAACAAACATGCATTCATAATGACCACATCCAATCAAAAACACCATCAAATTCCACATGGAAACACCACTGCAACTATGATCAATGCCATGCATATGCAACAAGCACATAGACCATGAGCATAAGGAACACCTATGAAATTGACGTGAATGCATGACCAACACACCTCCCATCCAGTCCAAGTGTTGAACCATGCTTTAATGCCACTCTATAACACCCTCCTCCTACATCTACCCAAATAACTGATCAACCGGGGTAAACTTGTGACAAAGAGTTACTATGATATCATTCAACCTCCTATATCACCTTAATGAAGTGGAATCGACACAAGAAAACCTTCCTGACCTTCCTCATGAGCTACAGAACCCACAGAAGCCAAACCACCCCTCCAGGTGCCCAAGCCCTAATTCAAATTGTATTTTCACTGAAAAAACCCCCAGTCACTCCCATTACATGGACATGCATGTGGCTGGGACCCCCAATTCACTCCCAAGACAAAGCCTCTAACATAAAACTTGATCAAGGAATTGACCTAACCAAGCCCAACCATGAAAAATTCATTTCATCAAAAATGTTGCAAATATATAATCTACAAGTTTAAACAATAGATCTAAGCATAGAGGTCTCATACTTATCTGAGAATATATAAGAAGCATTGTATCGTTATATCATTAGCTTCATTATCATATAATAGGTCATAGATACATTTTTCATTCATTTAGAAATCAAAACATGATGAGAGCCATACATCATCACTGTCATAATACATGCTTATAACCAGCAAAATAGAAAAAAAAATATCAAGGACACATCAGCCATAGAATCCACATATAAACTAGGACACTTACAAATAAGATAACAAGGAAAGAATCTCTTATTAACGAATGCAAAAGCCAACCTGGTGTGGGATTACCGCGTTCCACTTGACCATAGATTAGCTGAGCCAAATATCCCTTCATCCAATCACCCCTGTGCCATATTCCAAGCATGAATGTGGGACTCAAACCAAAAGAACCAACCAGGGCTTCCTAAAGCTAAACCACCTCACCCTCATCAAAATAATCCATGCTTTACCAAAATCCATACCAAATCACTAGGCAAAAACCATAAACATGTAATAACATGCTTTACCATGATCTCCATCATATCATTAGGCAAAAATAATCATGGATTCCATCGTATTTATCCACCTACACCGTGAGGAATTTTCTTGTCTCCTAGTATCTAGGCTTCACCGAAATCCACACTAGATCATTAGGCCCTAATCGAGACTCCACTCTCCAATATTTACCATATATCCCATCTCTGGATTCCTAGGTCTTATGGAGAGCACCCACGTCTAGGAGTTACCGTATATCTAGCCATTCACCGTTCGAGGATTCCTAGGCCCACCAAGGAAACACAAAATCCAAATTTACCACAATCCATAGTCCAGTTCAGGGGTTACTAGGCCATGTGTGCTTTCATTCAGAGACCCACCTCACTCAACTTCGAATCCATATGGAAATCTAGCTCAACTAGAACATGAGAACCCCATCACGCCACGACTATCCGAAAATAGAAATGCTAGGATGAAAAAAACTGTCATACCTCCAAAAACCATGCCAATGACAGAAAGAGAACCAAGAATAAACATGCATAACCATGTATGCCAAACCTATCAAGGAAACCAAACATGCAAATCGATACATGCAAAGAATCTCATTGTAGCTGCTTGATCTTGCTCTTCCTTGTTTGATCTCTGCTTTCTCTTTTCCTCCTTTTCATTTCTTGATCCAATGCTGAAATACTCTAAGAAAACTCCAAGTTCCCAAGAGTATGAGAGAGATTGAGAATAGATAGAGAGCTCCAAAACTAAACTGATAAAAGGTTGAGCCAAAGCTTTCCAGTTGATTCTCATAAGCTTTTTTATCAATTAGGCCTTTATTTTCTTCATTTTCCATTATTTTCCTTCATTTTCCTCCTCACATGCAAATTGTGACCTTTCACATTCCTTTTCTCCTAATTTCCATTATTTTCATAACTAAAATTCCAATTAGTTCAATTTTTCTTTTCCAAAGCCTTTGCCATTACCTTTTCCAATTTCCATTAGCCATAATAACCAAAATGAACACCCACTAGGATGTTTTTTCCCAGCGTTCATCTTGTAATATGTGTCCCATAAACATGGTATTATATATTTTACATGGATTTTTAACCAGGGTTGTTACACGAGTGCGACACTTGCTTCTCCTCTTGAAGGCTTCTTATTAGAATTATTTTTCAGAAATTTTGTTGCATAGTGCCCAAATTTGTGGCAATGGAAGCATTTTATCTTGCTCATCTCTTTCTTCTTGCCATTATTTTGGTTGGACTCAAGTTTTCTCTGGTTATTCTTCCCTTTTCCCTTCTTCCCCTTTCCAACTAATGCAAAATTCTCTTCATCCTCAGCTTCGGATGATGTTCCACCCAGGTTATTTCTCTTGAACTCTTCTTGAACCAAATCATACCATAATTTTTCCCAATTCGGTAATTTTCCCCTTCCATTCACAGAGTCCTCGTAGTTGTGCCAATATTTTTTAAGGCCTAGAAGAGTGAGGCTAACCATTTCATATTCTGCAACATTCATTCCAACCCCTCCAATATCATCCCAAAATAATGTAAATATAGGGACATATTGCGATATAGTATAATTCTTATGCATCTTAATGTTTCAAAGTTTGTCTTTCAGGGTCAATTTTTTATGTTCGCTACTATTTTCAAATAGCTCAGTCAGTTCCTTCCACATAGAAATGGTGTCTCTTTTCCATTCTGATTTGAGACCATATGGTCTCTCACACCTTCCAAAAGAATTCTCCTCATCTTTGCAACATCCTTCTTCCATTCGGCTAATTGATGTGCATCCAACTACGGATCTAACACATCATTGTCATTGAGCACTACTCCCATTCAATACTTATATGCAATGAGATTCGAGCTACCCTCCATAGCAGACTCCAATCTTAGTCCATTCAAATAAATTCTCTGGAACTTGGAGAAAAAATGTTGCAAGAAGTATGAAAATTCGAAATTCTAGAGAGGCAAGTTTGAAATGCTGGTTCTAATGTGAATTTAGAGTTCTTATACCATGTGTAAATTTGATAGAACTGCAAATTCTCAATAAATTTAATCTAAATCAAGACACACAATTCTACTCTACTGATCTGTGGAATGAAATTCACAATTTAGAACAACATGCACATAAATGAAATAAGAAAATCCATAAATACATAGTTATTCATAAGGCAACCCAACTGGGAAAATATCCTGAAATCCTCTTTGCATTAATCAATGAATTGAGAAACTATTACATTTGCTAGCTCCAGCTCTGAGTTCAACTTGCAAAATAACAATTTTTGTCTTGCTTAATGAACATCTATGGCCAACACTTAGGAAATTATTTTCTCACCAAGGCCCCTATTTCCTTGTGCAAATCCTAGGGAAATTAGCCCCTATTCTTTAGTATTTTCCTCCAACTTAATTTTTCAATTCCCAAGGATTGATCATTGATTGCATGAAACATGTGTACACTCAATACTAGTCTACAATTGATGTTACACTGCCCTGTCATCTCGACTTCAACTAAGGAACTTGAATTCTCTGCATGCACTAGTTATTTTGGGTTGATTGATAAATTATCTAGCATATATCTAAGTTAGATTGTTGTCCCACAACGTAACTTACTTTCAATTGACTTTAACTATAGTTTGAGGTCAGTTAACTAAACAAAACTGAAAATAGATAAACTCAATTACTAAAATTTAACAATCACACTTGCATAACTAAACTCCAAGCCCTCTAACTCGAATTTATTGAGATAACTAAGTGAAAAGAGTCATGTCACACTAGTTAACTGCCTCCAAGTTTTCCTGCTGAGGTTGAAATTTGATTTACTCAATTTGGCTAAGGCTAAAGTCAAAGTGAGCCTTTCTTGCTACATTGTTTTCAATAATAAAAATACATTAATGATAAAAATAATTTAATGTGGGGACATAGATAAAATATTTCAATGTCCATCTTAGTTAGATATATTTCAATGTCAGCTATACAGTTAAAAAAAAAATATGGATATATTATATAAAGAAATTGAAAAAACTAATATCTAATGCTTAAAACATTTCAACTAGTCTCATTATTCTGCATTTTAACCCCTTTTTAGGTATATTTTTCTATCAATTTTGTATGAGATCCTTCAAAGATTTGTTGGAATTTAAAGTCTAACACACAGATATATATATATATATATATATATATATATATATATATATATATATATATATATATAGGTTTGCAACTTGAGAGATTTGATACCCCTTCCCACTAAATAAATTTGCAATTAAAAAAGAACAATATATATATATATATATATATATATATATATATATTGTTCTTTTTTAATTGCAAATTTATTTAGTGGGAAGGGGTACCAAATATCTCAAGTTGCAAACCTTCTTTGAAGTTTTGCATTCTAAAAGAAGTTTTCACCTCAAAATATTTGATCTCTCTCAGTACTTGCTAGATATATGGTGAAGATGATGCATACCAGTAACACTTGTTCATTTGATTTTTTTCAATTAATCAATTCAATTAAAGGATAGCCTTTGATTTGTGAATACTAAGAATATTCTCAAATATTGTGGAGGTTAAATCCTTTAAATTCACCTAAAAATGATCGATAATTAATTTAAACTTTTGGAAGCTCTATTCCAAAATAAACACACCTATCCATGTAATTATATTATTTTTTAATTATATTTAATAATTAAATTTTATTGTTATTATAATGATATAAGAAGTTCATTCAAATTATGGAGATCAAACAAACTTAAACTTGATGTTTTTAAAAAATATTACGAAATTTTGGTTTAAATTAATTGGGAAAATTTCCGAAAAAAAAAACTATTTCATTTATTAGTTAAATTATGCTAATATAAAAAATACTATTACCATTCCTCAATTGGGGTGTGAACAATGGAGGTAATGGTGGTGCCTTACAAGGTGCGACTGAATTACAATTGTCACCTTTTGGTCATGGTGTGGTAGGAGATAGGTAAGAGGACTCAGGTTTACCATCCAACATACTTTCGCTATAAATGCATGCTCATTGTTATAGGGTGGAAGAAGTATGTTACACAAAGGAGTGGAGGTGAGCTTCATTTCTCAACTTCCTGCACTTGGTTTCAGTCATTAAGGAGCCCTTTAATCCTTTTTTTGCATGTTGAAGAATTGTGGTCTAGTTGTGAGGAGGTAGCTCTATTGGCAGTTTCATCCATGCTGATTATAGTTAGGGGTCAATATTTTTTGTTCTTTATTTGCATGCCACACAACTTAGGCCTATATTTGAAGTGGTAGTCATATAATTGAATTCACCCCTCTTAGAAAGTGATTTTAGAGGTATTTCTTATCCTTGTCCAATTTTGGTTTGAGGATGTTGGCACCCAAGTCATTTTTTTTGTGTGGTATTAGAGTCGAATGGTTTCTAATTCTATTAGTGGAGAGTTGGAATTTATTTAGGGTTTTATGTAGATCTTCCAAGTTTACTGCTTTGAAGTATTTTGGCCTTGTGAATTAGGACTTTGTCAGGCCAATTGAGGAGTTCAATTTTTTATTTCAAGCTAGATTTACCTTGTTTACACTGGTATTTTCCTTTGGTGTCGAGATTGTTCTTTTGGTTCATTTGGG
This sequence comes from Pinus albicaulis, assembly GCA_034641835.2. NCBI lineage: Eukaryota > Viridiplantae > Streptophyta > Pinopsida > Pinales > Pinaceae > Pinus > Pinus albicaulis. Next base: position 1,515,243,869 of record CM076579.1, read on the forward strand.
TATTCATAATCTTCAAGTTTGGGTATGGCAGGGAAGTTGTGTGTGTATTATGTCTTTATAGTGTGGTGAATTTCAAACCCTTCTTGAAATTGGGCCTCTGGTGTGGAATTTGTGGGATGACTTGGTTGTCTTTTGGTATGGTATTGAAGGGGTAGTAGTTCAACCATTTGCATGATTTTTTGGTCATGGTTCTCTTATTGGTTATCTACATTATTATCTCGCTCCGTCCATTATGCCTCCTCACCAAATAATGGTGAGTAGAAGAGGTAGGGTTGGTAGTGTGGGAGTTCAATGTGGCCAATCCTTTGCCTTCGACTCAGTGGAAAATTTCCTGTCCCCCCTTGAAGTGGGTAAATAAATTATATTGTGAGACTGCAAAGGGTCAGGGGATCACGCCTTCCATTCTGATTCAGAAATTGTTGGGGATGGTTTGAAATGGGTTCTAGATCTCGGAAGGTTTTGGAAGAGGAGACTTCATTTCTTTCATTATTTGTATTTCATTGGAAAATGGACACTCTGTTAAGGTTTATTTACGAGGACAAGCAATTTGAAAACTACAATGTGTTTTCTAGGTTGGAAGACATCAAGTGTATGTTAAGAAATCACATTTTTTTTCTTAATGACATTGACTCTTGTTTGAGATGTGTGGAGATTTATATTGTGTCGGAATCAACCTCGGGGGATCGCATGGACCCTCCTAGAGATCCTACTGATCCACCATTGACCAGTGACCCTAATCTTACTATCATTTCTTCATATGAATATTAGAACATGGTTTCAAAGTTTTGTCTTTTTCTTGACACATATGTTACAAGGATGATGACATATATTTTTTCTCTCAATAATAGGAACATGTAGAGACATTGGGTAATATTTGTGGTCTTTCGTTTTGTACTTGTTTTGTTTGAGCAGGGATTTTTAGTATATCATTATTGATGATTTAGTTGCTCAAAGTCTAGCACAATTGGTTTGGACCATCATTTCACTATGTTTTATTAGTGATGGATGGCATTTCCATATTGTCTTCGTCAACTCGTAATAGTGTTTTACCTTCCATTACGCGGGGTATGATGTTTTCGATTGGTGCCACTTACAAAATTGTAATTGTGTTTTATCTCTAGTGTTTCATTATTGATGTTGTCATTTCCTATGGGCATTGACCTCTTCTAAATGTTGTTTTGTTTTTTCCTTTGGTATAGGGATGCATGGAATTTGGTCTACATTGTTGTGTTTTCATTTGTCTTGGATCCTAGGAGTACAACTACTAGTCTATGTTTTCTAGGAGCCTAGTTTTCTTGTTGCCTGAAGGACACCTATGGTCCTCTGATTTTGATTTCAGATGTTAAAATATCTTGATATGGAAATAATCCTCATGTATTCTCTCTTTTAAGTAATATAAAATTCTACAACTCAAAAAAAATACTCTTACCATGTTAATATGAAAGTTAGTGAATATGATGTTTTTAGTGAATATGATGTCAATTAATTATGCTCAAGGTGGAATTTCGGGAGGAATACATGATAGAACGTCCTAGTGTAATAGCTTGTTGGAACCAAAATGAGGGGATCTTCAGGATGGGATGCTGAGAAGTGACTTATAGTGGCCAGAGATAGTACCATGGGTGATTTACTATTTTCCTTAATTAAAATGACTTTAATTAGCCATTTAATTAAAGGAAAAATAATATTTAGAGGAAAAGGGGCCAAAAGTGACTTAAGTGAAATATAATTAAATTAAAGTTACTCTGATAAATTCAATGGAGGATCTTCTCAAATAATAATAAAATAATAAAATAGGATTCTTCTAGGGGATTGGAGATCTACCCATTAGATCTATAAAAGGAGAAGCGAAGGTCATTTGGAGATATCTTTGTATTAGATCATTTTCTTATGTGAGAGGTTTGAGATGTGGTTCTGTACTTCATTGGTAGCATCCTCCCAGGATGTAAACCCTCGGGTGATTTAGTGAGAATGGGTGAGCATCCATCTCTTCCCTTGGTTGATCCATTCAGGATTCACAGGTTGTAGTTTATTTCCATTTTTTTGGAGGCCAGTTGCAGCATTGTTGTAGATCTATTTGTGATCTGAATGGAAAATGGAATCAACCCATGGTATTCATCTACCCATGTTATCCATCCACCCATGATATTTATTCACCCATGGTATTGTAAGTAACCCATGGTATGTATCCACCCATGGTATTCATCCACACATGGGATTTACCCATGGTATTGTAAGTGGTATCTACCCATGGTATTGGCATATCGTATCTACACATGGTATTGTAACTCAAAAAAGGCTATAAATAACAAGCTTCAGTTTGTAAAAGGACAGATTGTCTACCACAATGTAGCTTCTACAATGATTATCTGTTTTAATAAAACAAGTTTGTTTGTCGTTTTATTTTCTTTTTGTTCTCTTTTTTTCTGACATTGTAATTTTGCAGATCTTGTCAGATTTCATTTCAAATTTTTAGATATTGGGAGCCTCCCCCAAAGATCTGGATCATTGGTATTAGATTCAAGTTACGCCTCCATGGGAATGAGGGTTTGAAACATATTTCAGTTTCAATGTTTTGTAGCAATCTTCAGCAAAATCCATGAATTTGTTTTTGGGTGGCGAGTTTTCAGATCATATATGAAACTTTTGGTGAAAATTTTACAAAAATAAAGACCATATTTGGATTCCTTGCGAAAAAATACTCAAATTCAAAAAAAAAATCGGCCAAATTGGAGTTCGAATGAGAGAGATATCGATGATTCAAAATCAGCAATGTTGAAGCAATTTTTCAGACGACAATTCATGGACGGAGGTTCTCCTGTCATTTTTTGCAATTATCAGTGCAAAATTTCAGGAAAATATATATATATCTGAGCTTATCTTAAAATATCACCCAAGTTCAAAAAAAAAATCGATCGAATCGGAGTTCGGATGTGGGAGTTATCGTTGATTTAAAATCAACTATTTTTTCAGAAATTTTGTGACGGCAAGACAGTTCCAGTGTGAATCTGAGAGTCTAGAGTCTCAAAATAGTGGTTTCAAACACATGAGAAGATGTAGAATGATCATTCCATTTCCAAAAACAGGCTATAATAAATATTTTGAGTTATATTGACCGATTTATGCTCATTTTAAATCTGGAGCAACATTTGGAGCGGGTCCCTCTGGAGGCGTGCCCTCCCACCCCGCTTTAGTAGGCACCTACTTCGCATTCATCAGTTTCATCATAGCAGCATTCGGCTTGGGTTATTTGGAGACATGCCCTCTCACCCCAAGCTATGTAGGCACCTGCTACTTCATCAACAATCAGCATCACAGTTATGGGTCAACCGCACAAAATATTTTTCATCGAAATCCATTTGCTAGGCCGCACACTGTTAGTTACATAGTTGGTCACAAGCATTACAGGGTATCTCTATCCTCGGATCTTCGTTTGTCATGGTTTTGGTTCATCCAAAAGCCCACACTTCATCGAAGTCCATTTGCTAGGCCACACACTGTCAATATCACAGTTGATCACAAGCATTACAAGGTATCTCTATCCTCGGATCTTGGTTCACCACAATTATGGATTAACTACACAAAACCCTTCTCTTCAGTGACTCTTCATATTCAAAAAAGGCTTCTCAAGAGGTAACTTCATGCAATGAGGACCATTGCTTCTTAAGGAGGGAGGAATGATCCGAATGGAAAATGGCATCAACCCATGGTATTCATCTACCCATGTTATCTATCCACCCATGATATTTATTCACCCATGGTATTGTAAGTAACCCATGGTATTCATCCACACATGGAATTTACCCATGGTATTGTAAATGGTATCTACCCATGGTATTGGCCTATGGTATCTACACATGGTATTGTAACTCAAAAAAGGCTATAAATAACAAGCCTCAATTTGTAAAAGGAGAGATTGTCTACCACAATGTAGCTTCTACAGTGATTATCTGTTTTAATAAAACAAGTTTATTTGTCGTTTTATTTTCTTTGTGTTCTCTTTTTTTCTGGCATTGTAATTTTGTAGATCTTATCATATTTCATTTCAACTTTTTAGATCTTGGGGGCCTCCCCCCAAGATCTGGATCAATTTGGGCCATTATTTCATCCATTTCTAGTTTTTGTACCAGCAGTTTTATATTAATAAAATAAGGTTGAAATATTTTGCATACTTATATTTTCTATTATTCAGTTGCAGATTATATTTTTGTTTTTTCCGTAAATATTGTGGTTGATGTTATGAAAATTGTTTATAATGTTAATTGCTTAAATTTCTAAAGTTATTTTACATGGCAATCTTCTGGAGATTTTATGGTTGAATAGTTTCCGGCAAAATTCATAAAATATCACATTTGGGATATAACAGTGGTATCAGAGTTGGTGATCTTGCCAGCCTAAGGGTTTAATTTCATCATTACTGGAAAATCAAAGTTCAAGGGTTTTACTACATGTCAAATTCAGAATAAGAACGAAGATTTATTACTTTTGCATGAATTATTGCACCATTGATTCTGATCTTAGTTGTTTGAGTTGTTTATCTTCAGCGTCTATATTTTGTTGCTTCAATTTGGAGTGTGTATTTCTGGAGGACGCATTTGGGTTCTTGCATTTTTTATTGGTTGCAAGGCTCATTAGATTTTCAGCTATAAGCGAACCTCCAAGGGCTGAGATTGATATTCTATCTCTGGAGCAGTGTGGCAGTCTCTAGGCTAGCGTAGAGGAGGAGAGTTGAGCCTAGTTGTAGAGGAAGGTCTCAAACATTTGAGTTGGGAGATAGAGGAAGTGAAAGAGGGATTATTTGTTGCACATTTGAAGTGTTGTTGAGTATTTCGTTGATCATTTTATATACAACATATTCAGCAGCTATTGGGAGAGCGTAGGGCTTATTGGGATCAATTTTGGAGGATCGTGATTTGGACAAACCATTTTCTGGGTTTTGGTCGGATAGGCTTGAGGAGCCCAAGAGTAATTTGAGATAATTTTATAATCATTGGATGTAGGTTTTTTGGGCAATCCATTGCAGTAGCTAGTGCAGAATTGTTGTCAAAGGCATTCTGGTACGTCAAATTTATATTGGAGGTCCAAAATTATTCAGCCAGAATTTGTCCAATATTTTTTGGGTTTTTTTGGGTTTTTTGAGTAAATTCCATGGTTAAAATACCATCATTTTTTGAGCAGCATATCAGCCCATTTACACAGTCCCTACTCAGTCAGTAGTTATAGGCACTAGGAAAAAGGGCATATTTTTGAAAGTTGGAATTAGAGAAAACCATTTCTGGGTTTTTATGGGTCTTGTGAGTAGAGTTCGTGGTTAAAATCCTGGAATTTTCTGAGCAGAAAATAAACTCATTTACTGTAATATCCCAAAATGGGAACTGTTAGTAAGGCATGAATGGAAAATGCATTTTCTAGGAATGGCTGCTACAGGATTTGAAACCGGAACTTGGATCCTTTAGATTTGAGTATCTAAGTCCTAAATCCAAGAGGATATAAAAAACAAATCCTCCTAGGTGGGTTAAACAGATCTCCCACACCTAGTTTGCTTGAAAAATGCCCCAAAAGGGATTGCAGCAACAATAAACAATTTTTCTCAAAAAATAATGCAGTTCCAATGAAGCAAATTAGTCAGCTGATATGGAGGTTCAAAGATTAGATGTATAACAACAAATCAGATTTACATTACAACCCATACATTTTACAAGAGAAAGTATAATACTATACAGGAAAAATCCTTAGAATGAGGTGCTACAACCACAAGAAAACTCTGCATAAACCTGACAGTGTTATTTTAATGGGTTGAAGCAGAAATTTATTAACACTCAGATCTAGAGCAGATCTATACATAAAAAGATAGATCTAATTCATATGTGTGTATAGTAAAATCTCATCTATACATTCCCCTTGGGGTTTTGTGCAAAACATGAAGCACAAAGAGCAGATATGAGATCTGCAGAAATATTCAGAAATTCCTGAATCATATAATAGAACAATAGGTCAGATCTGAAACAAACATGGATTGGGTGGCCAATCCATGGATCACCATGGTGAAAGGAAGAATCCTAACACTGGAGATCTCTCCTCCAAAATGCAGACAAAACACCCTGCAACTGCAAACTTACAAATAACGTAGTTCAAGGATAGAAACTGCGTTGTAGGATCTGAGAATTGTTTGGCCTAATGCCAAGGTCTGGATCTGAAGCTCTGATGATCAAGGACACTCTTGCCAATGGGATAGCAGACTTTCCCAATGAAAAGAGAGGCCAAATATGCATAGATCTGAAAATATCTATCTCCCACATGTTGCAACTCTCAAGGACAACCCAACCCTCAATAGGATTAGTGCTGTAGGTGTAAGGTGAAGCTTGGCCCAAGCCTGATAGTGGAAAATACAAGAAAAACTCCTCCAAGAGCTGCTCTAGGAAGGAGGTGGGATTCCCGACCAAGAACACCCAAGTGCTAAGCAGCACTATTCTAAGCTAAACAGCTAGAGAATGAGAAATATCTAAGCAGACAAATTCTTATGAAATAATATCTTCAACAACCCCCTTCATGCTGCTCTCCTCTTCCTTTTATAATATTGGAGTCTTTTCAAACCCTAAACCATTTTAGCAGTTTAGCCCCTTTCACATGTAGAACCTCCATCTAGAACTGCGATGTGCCTCAAGGGGGTTCAATGCATCTAGACTGCGTTGTAGATATGGTCATGGTTGACTTGGTCAAGTGATCAACCTCTTTCACACTCAAGTGTGTTTTATAATATGGCCCATATTTAGCCATTTTCACATTGGGCATTGATTTATTTTGTTATTTTCAGGAGTTTTACATGTCCTTCTTTACATTTTATTCATCAACATAAAATGAAAAATAAAACAAGGAAAAATAGAATATTCCCATTAGCTTGGGCTAAGTGGGAATATTATAGTCCTCCCCTCCAAGATGTTGCTTGTCCTCAAGCAACTGATAAGGTGAGTGCTGCAAAATCTCCCCTTATTCTCTTGTGGCCCCCTCATCCAATAGTCTCCACCATTGCTTCAGATTTTCTGCAATAGTTCTGTCTCCCAATAGTCCCTCCCCAATGTGCAAGTTGGCCTTTGGTGAATAAACCCAATGGCTCTCATCATGAAGGAATGGAAGGTTTATGTGGAAACCTTCTTGTTGATCCATGGCCTCCTCAAGATAGAAGTGATGAAAATCATGGGGAATTTCATCATCCATGAAAGACTCCCATCTCCATGCTATCATCCAAATGAAGTGGATCACCTCCTAGCTTGGAAATCCATAGAAAAACTCCTCCCAAATACATATGAGAGGCATGTCCCAAACAAAAATATGGCTCACCCTACAAAGAAACAAGTGGTCTACCTTAGTGGCCATATAATATCCCATGCTCCCCTTGAAGCATGTAGTGCAAAAAGTGTGGGAAACTCCTTTCCCCAAGGACACATCCAACCAATGTGTCTTCCCTCCATCCATGTTCCAAATGAAGACAAGAAAAATTTCAGCATATGGAATCATGATTAGAGTCATGCTAGCTGCCATATGCAATAATGAAGAGGGGCAATGGTACCTCAAGTGAAACCAACGCAGTTTTACTCCTAACTGCCTTGGAATATGATATGATAAGTGTTCTCCTCAACACTTGTTTGCTGCCCCATCCTTCTTGCATGCTTTGAGAAAGTGCATGATAGTTGGTGTAAAGGAATCACACCATGAAGAGTATATCATCCCTCCAAGACCCTCCAAGGAATGGCCATAATCACCATTTCTCATAGCCCCAAGTGGCCTATGAGACCCATCAAAAATAATGCTCCCTCTTGGAGCAAAACCTGCACATGAGTGTTAGAAAAATACAAGCATATAGTAAGCACATCAGAATATTCAGAGATACAAGTCCCTCCATATATTTGTTTTAAATTAGTGAGGTAACTCATGGATGAGTTCCTTCTCAAACTCAATGAATAAGGAAGTGTTGAGGATGTCTCTTCCCACGAGCAATGTCCCTCCTCAACCAGCAAATGATCCATGCACATCCTCATATGAGAGTGCATCTCCTTATTGAGATCTTCCCACATGAATCCCTCCAATATAGTATGACATGTTTTAATGAAGCTAGTGGGTTTAGAAATCAAGATCTCATAGGTTGCATGAAGCTGTTTTTTCTTGAGCTTGGAGTTCTTAGATAAGTAGATCTGATCATAGAAATAAATAACTCCATTAGCTACTTTATACCTCATATATATAATTTTCTCATCAAGAACCTTACATGTGAAGAGGTCCTTGGAATATTCCATCAAGAGTTGGGACTCCCAATAACGATCTAGCCCCCCCAACATTGACAGTGTTGTAGAAGTCTGAAATGAAGTATCTGTCATATGATGGCTCTCCCCCTTGACATGCTTGATGTCAAAGTCACATGCTAGATTGTTTCCAACTTTCTTTTGTTGCCCCTCTTGCAGTTGATCTTGCTCAAGACAAGATTGAAGTTTAGGAGAGTCATCCTCCACCTGAAAGGTTCTCCTCCTCCAAAACTCTCACAGTTTTGCTCCTGCATACAAGAATGGAAATACCTTCTTGTTATATTCAGAAATTTTCATCATATATTGGAGTAACTTTTTCTGCTCCAAGGCTATGGAGTGGCCTTTTGATACCATGCTCATGTCAACACATATTTTTGAATCTCTTCTTTCTAGCGCAGTCATATGGATGGAAGATAGCAAAGTCAATTTTAGGAAATTGCTTAGCTCCTCATCAATGATTCTCAGCGTTGTAGTAGCTCCTCTCAAGGTTCCCTATTTAGAAAAATATGTTACTACTGCATATAGTTGAGAGAACACTTTAGCTTCCTTCCAATCAGGGGGTCTCCCTGGTGGAATGTCTCCATGCAGAGAGACATCAAGGCATAGAGCAGGATACATAGATGTATGGACTGATTTGTCCTTGCCTTCATTGCATATATCCTCTTGCCTTCTTGGTGCATCATACTTCTGAAAAAGAGAGGGGTATATGCTCCTCATCAAGTGATGCTTTCCCTCCTCTTTTTCTTCTTCTATCTTCAAGATCTCACCATTAGATGGTGGTGGCACATGCTGCACATGGATTGTGCCATAATATCCATATGTGAAATTATTTGGAACTTCTTGCAAGAGTGCAAGAGTTCCTCTCCTTGGAGCCATTGCCCCTTCCTCCTCTCCATGAGGATCTAGAGGTGCCCTTGTCTTGACTGCGCTGATATCCTCAACCTTCTCTTCCTGGATCTTTCAAGACCCTTGGAAGTTCAAGTGATTCTCTCTCTTTGGCACATCTCCCCCTTCCTCTACATGAAGAAGTTGCTAACAGGATGTTGTAGATTTGGTGATATGGCTGAGTGCTCATGTCCATGAGATGGGGACTTAGAACCTTCCTCATGTATATATATTGTAGATCTTGTTGAGGGATCCTCCTTATTTTCCCTCCTCATTTCTTTGATTTCTCTTCTGATACCTTGTAGAGCTTGAGATAGAAGTTTTGTGAACCTATTTTCTCCAGACAACAAGGGTTTTCTCTGGTTTCTCTTACAGGTATCCTCCTCCCCATGAAAATACTCCATAATGCTTGAAGCTCATAGGATGAGCCAAGAAAGTTGCGTTGATACCACTGTAATATCCCAAAATGGGAACTGTCAGAAAGGCATGAATGGAAAACGCATTTTCCAGGAATGGTTGCTACAAGATTTGAAACCAGCACCTAGATCCCTTAGATATGAGTATCTAAGTCCTAAATCCAAGAGGATATCAAAAACAAATCCTGCTAGGTGGGTTAAACATATCTCCCACACCTAGTTTGCTTGAAGAATGCCCCAAAAGGGACTGCAACAACAATAAACAATTCTGCTCAAAAAATAATGCAGCTCCACTGAAGCGAAGAAGTAGGCTGATATGGAGGTTCAAATATCAGATTTATAACAACAAATCAGATTTACATTACAGCCCATACATTGTACAAGAGAAAGTATAAGACTATACAGAAAAAATCCTCAGAAATGAGGTGCTACAACCATAAGAAAACTCTGCATAAACCTGACAACGTTATTTTAATTGGCTGAAGCAACAGTTTATTAAAACTCAGATCTACAACATATTTTTACATAAAAATATAGATCTAATTTCGATCTGTGTACAAGAAAATCCCATCCATACATTCCCCTTACGGTTTTGTGCAAAACATGAAGCACAAAGAGTAGATCTGAGATCTAGAGTTGCAGATCTGCAGAAATATTCAGAAATTCCTGAATCATATAATAAAACAATAGATCAAATCTGAAAAAAACATGGATTGGGTAGCCAATCCATGGATCACCACAGTGAGAGGAAGAATCCTAACATTGGAGATCTCTCCTCCAAAATGTAGACAAAACACCCTGCAACTGCAAACTTGAAAATAACGCAGTTCAGGGATAGAAACTACATTATAGGCTCTGAGAATGATTTGGCCTGATGCCAAGGTTTGGATCCGAAGCTCTGATGATCTAGGATACTCTTCCAATGGGATAGCAGACTTTCCCAGTGAAAAGAGAGGCTAGATATGCATAGATTTGAAAAGATCTATCTCCCATTTGTTGCAACTCACAAGGACAACCTAACCCCTCAACAAGATTAGCGTTGTAGGTGTAAGGTGAAGCTTGGCCCAAGCCTGATAGTGGAAAAGACAAGAAAAACTCCTCCAAGAGCTACTCTGGGAAGGAAGTGGGATTCCCAAACAGGAACACCCAAGTGCTAAGTAGCAATATTCTCAGCTAAACAGCTAGAGAATGACAAATGTCTAAGTAGACAAATTCTTCTAAAATAATATCTTAAACAACCCCCTTCATGCTGCTCTCCTCTTCCTTTTATAAGATTGGAGTCTTTTCAAACCCTAAACCACTTCATTAGTTTAGCCCCTTTCACATGTAGAACCTCCATCTAGAACTGCGTTGTGCATCAAGGTGGTTCAATGCATCTATACTGCGTTGTAGATATGGTCATGGTTGACTTGGTCAAGTGATCAACCTCTTTCACACTCAAGTCTGTTTTATAAAATGGCCCAGATTTAGGCATGTTCACATTGGGCATTGATTTATTTTGTTATTTTCAGGAGTTTTACATTTCATCCTTTACATTTTATTCATCAACATGAAATGCAAAATAAAACAAGGAAAAATATAATATTCCCATTAGCTTGGGCTAAGTGGGAATATTACATTTATGAGTCTGTACTCAAGCAAAAACTATAGTAGCTAAGAGCAAACGGGTTAGATTTTGAAGGTTGGAATTCAAGGAAACCATTTCTTGCTTTTCCTGGGTTTTGGGCAAGGATCACCTTACCAAATTCCTAGAATTTTTTGAGTAGTAGAAGCGGCCCAAACGGTAGTCTGAAGTCAGCCAACAACAACATTTCAAAGAGTTATAGAATTTCCAGAGTCAGTTCAGAGCTGAGGAGAGATCATTCCCTTGCATCTGGGGTAACATTTTTTATCTTTATTTGCTAGGATGAATTCATATTGTTGTGCAAAAATGATTTTGCTAGAGCCCAACTTATTTTCCAGAGCCTAAATTATTTTTCAGAGCTATATTTATATGTTGGGGCAGGGTATTGTAATGAGCAATGTATTAATGTATGTAGGGTGTTTTTTTGGTACCTTTCATTGTTATCGTAACTTTGTATCATTGCCATAAACATGGTGTTCTTAAAATACCTCCTAAACCCAAATGGCAGCACAACCGTTGAAGCTTTGAACCACAATGTTTCTTTGGACCAAGAACCCAAGCAGAACAATAGAAATTTCTAAAAAGGGGTCTATGTCATTCTTCAAAATGGGAAATCCACAGACCTACAGAAAGAATCAGAGATAGGGCACAAAATCCTTACAATTGGGATAGATTTGAAACACACAAAGATCACATGGAGAGTTCTTTCCAAACTTGAGAAACTTAATGAACTCATTTCCAAAGTAAAATAGTCAGACAAGAGAAAATTAATTTGGGCCTTAAAACCATGTATGCCTGCTCTCATACAACCCAAGTTCTTAGAGGAAACTTGTGGAGGGGTCACACTTCTAGTTGCAGCTTGTTTCAGCGACATCATCAGACTAACCATATCTACAACCCCTTACAATGATGACATTCTGAGGAGAGTTTTCAAACTGATGGTAGGGACCTTTCAAGATTTGGACAACAGTGCAGGCTCTACCTTTTGGAAGAAGCTTGAGGTTTTAGGAGGCATGGCCACATTCATAACATATTGCATCATGTTTGATCTTGAATGTAATGGCTTGATTCTGCAGATGTTCCAATGCTACTTCAACATTAGGAGACATCATGCTGACATAGTCATAGCACACATGCAGTCCATCCTGTTGTCATGTATGAGAGACTATAAGGCCATTTTCTGAAAGTTGCAGACTAGGGTGTTGATTACTTGGAGGAGAGAGAAGTTGGTATCACCTGCTGCTTATGAGCTAGCCCAAGGGCTCATTGAGCAGAATATTGGGATATTCAAGAGACATTTGACCAGGGAGGAGCTGCTCTAGTTTGGTGGATCAGGTAGCAGAAATGAGATGAGGAAGAAGGGACTTTGCATCATCTGCAAAGAACCTTGGGGGCCTGATCAGTCATGCTTGACTGATGCAGATGACGTGGTAGCAACATAATAGAAGGACATTCTTTCTGTATGCCAGGATGAGGATTCTTCATTAGATGAGTCCATGGCATCATATGACGATGCTTTTGGGGAGCAAGAGAAGTCATGTGGAGTTGATGATAGTAGGCCGAAGTTGTAGTCGAGTGTCCAAGGTGAGCAGTCAGGAGACTCTACGGGAGATACTCTGGGTGATGAGTCACTTGTGATGATTCAGCCAGAGCAACATATGGTGGAGCATGAGTTAGCAAAGGTGGAGGCTATGTACATCATGCATGATAGTCCTTTTGGGGAGAGCCAGATGGAGGCTCACATTGAGTCTGTGATGGATGTATGGCTACCCTTAGGATCAACCATGGGTGAGGAGCAGATGGATGTACGAGCATCTAGCAGGGAGGTATTAGTTGCAGATACTTATCCTCATGAGATGTTGGAGGCTTATGGGATAGTTTTGCAGGAGGCTATTAGACAACAGGAGCATGCCATTCTTAATCATGAGAGGGATGATTTTTTGGAGATGGTGGAACATCCATTGTTGGACCGATACACAGATGAGGTGCAGATAGATGCACGTCCAGTCAGTAAAGCAATAGTTCTTTCAAGGTGTAGCACTCTCTAGGAGTACATAGATGGGGCTTGCAGCATATCTCACCCACTTTGGCCTTTTATAGAGAGAGGGGCCTTCCTCTACAGGTAGATCTCGTCAGCAGAAGGGACAAAGTAGCGCGAGTTGAGTATGGGTTGGCGACAATAGTCTAGACATGTTCCGTATGCAGATGTCAATACATTGTATTCTTCTTCCAAGTTAGATTAGTAGGATATCATGAATTGATACTCTCTTGATGGCACGATCTTCTTCATAGGCAACATAGCGGAGTAGGGTCCCTTAGACATGAAAAATGCTACATATTCCCATTGGAAGTAGGGCACAGGCTGACAATTATTCAACATTCCATCCCGACTTTAGGAGAGTAGGGTTAGCATCAGATCTAGTCCGGAGTTGGATTGGAGAGAGGTGATGAGTTTGTATTCTATTAATAGAGTATCATTCTTAGTCCTGGGTACATTTTGGTAGGAGCACTTGGACGAGAGAGATTTTACATGTTCCATTGGGCCATGGATTGTGGATCGACAGTCCATTAGTATTTCAGTAGCACTAGCTCACCATCCACAATTCAGGATTGACCTCGGCCTAGACCGGGAGTTTGACTAGAGAGAGGTGATGAGTTGGTACGTAGTTGGTGGGGAAGCTTATACAGTTAGAGGTACAACACAACAAGAGCCATGGAGCATTAATGCTCCCTGGCAGACTTCGCTTCATGGGGCAACAACTATAGCCACAGGCAGTACATAGTCCGAGCCATGGGACTTGGGCGATGATTGGCCATGATGGCATTAGGATTCGAGAGGATTGTTTGATGACAAGTATAGTGAGAGATCAGTTTGGGATCCCCGCATTGAGGGGTTTATTCCACATGGCTTGACACAAGTGGATAGCAGTACCTAGGGGTTTGTATGGGATCCGGGCATTGGGTCTCGGTTGCATCGGGCCAACAAGGTGGCCCACATATTTGGATTGCTTGAGGGAAAGAAATATTTGGGCGAAAGGTCTGTAATATTATTTTTGTGGGTATCACCTATGACAAGGTTAGGATGGACTTCCAGAGTTGGGAGCAGATAGGTCACAGATACAGGTTGGTGTCATCAGTGGGCCAAGGGGATTTTTAGAGGAGTTTTCAGGAGTTTCTATGAGGACTGATGGAATTCGGTTGATATATTCCATCATTTGCACCATTTTCCTTTCGTTCTGGTGAATTCTGACAAATTTCATAAAACTGAGTTATTTTTGGGCTTAACTCAATTAATTACACTCAAGGTCGCATTCTCGGAGGAATAAATGATAGAACACCTTAGTCTAATAGATCGTTGGAACCGGAATGAGGATATCTTCAGGATGGGATGCTGAGAAGTGACTTATAGTGGCCAAAGATAGTAACAAGGGCGATATACTATTTTCCTTAATTAAAATTGACTTTAAATAGTCATTTCATTAAAGGAAAAATCTTTAATATTTAGAGGAAAATGGGCCAAAAGAGACTTAAGTGAAATATAATTAAATTAAAGTCACTTTGATAGAGTCAATGGAGGATCCTCTAGAATAGTAATACAATAATAAAATAAGATGCTTCTAGAGGATTGGAGATATACCCATCAAATCTATAAAAGGAGAAGCGAAGGTCATTTGAAAATATCTTTGGATTAGATCATTTTCTTATGTGAGAGGATTGAGACATGGTTATCTAATTTATTGGTAGCCCCGGGATGGAAACCCTTGGGTGATTTAGTGAGAGCGAGTGAGTGGTCATCTCTTTTGTTGGTGGATCCATTCAAGATTCACAGGTTGCAGTTTATTTCCAGTTTGTTTTGGAGACAAGTTGCAACATTGTTGTAGATCTATTTGGGCCATTATTTAAGCCATTTCCAATTTTTGTACCAGTTTTATATTAAGAAAATAAGGCTGAGATCTTCTGCATACTTATTGTCTATTATTTAGTTGCAAATTATATTTGTGATTTTTCCATAAATATTGTGGTTGATGTTATGCAAATTGTTTATAATGTTAACGGCTTAAATTTCTGAATTTATTTTACATGGAAATCTTCTGGTGATTTTATGGTTGAATAATTTCCGGCAAAATTCATAAAATATCCCATTTAGGATATTACAACAGTTGAATTTTCAAGAATGTAAACTATTATTGTGCCCTTAAATTATTATTGTTAGGTCAGCTAGGATTACATTATGGCCCACTAGGATGACATTATGGCCCCATGGACTCCTATATATAGAAAGGAGGTTTTATAAATTGAATCATCCAAGAATTTTTCATTTATGTAATGTATTGGAGGTTTCCCCCTCTAAGTGGCTTATTTCTAAGGCGTTGATATCTCTTTTCTTCTATTTTTGGAGCTGGTTACACAACAGAAAGAAACTGCACATGTGCAGATTTTGTTCACAAAAACCGTGCAAATGCTCAAAAAAGAGTTTTAAGTAATGAAAACCAAAATTCCTTTTATTCTTGATATTATTTTACTTCAAGCTTCATAGAAAATTCACTTGAAACACTCCATTGGATGAAAAAATATCCGAATCAATAATCATAATGACAAATTTTAATGTAACACTATGTAGGTTGGTTAAGAAAACCTAGTTTTCTTATTGTCGAGAGGACACCTATGGTCCTACTTTTGATTTTAGATGTGAGATACGAAAATAATTCTAATGCATTCTCTCTTTTAAGTAATATCAAATGCTACAACTCGCAAAAAAGAAGAAGAGACTATTACAATGCTAATATGAAACTTAGTGAATATGATGTTTTTATACGATTTTTATTCAAATTCACTTTTAGAGCTGCATTTTTTAAGTCCTAATTATTATTAACAAAAGTGTATTAATATGACAATTAAAATCAACTAAAAGATAAATTTTTAAATGATATTTAATAACACAATTTCTTAGTTGTTTTTGGTAAGAAAAATGTCAATATGCATAAAAGTTGGGGAAAGAAATTATTATCCCATTTTGTTATTATTGTGCCCTTAAATTATTATTGTTAGGTCGGCTAGGATTACATTATGGCCCACTAGGATGACATTATGGCCCCATGGACTCCTATATATAGAAAGGAGGTTTTGTAAATTGAATCATCCAAGAATTGTTCATTTATGTAATGTATTCGAGGTTTCCCCCTCTAAGTGGCTTATTTCTAAGGCGTTGATATCTCTTTTCTTCTATTTTTGGAGTTGGTTACACAACAGAAAGAAACTGCACATGTGCAGATTTTGTTCACAAAAACCGTGCAAATGCTCAAAAAAGAGTTTTAAGTAATGAAAACCAAAATTCCTTTTATTCTTGATATTATTTTACTTCAAGCTTCATAGAAAATTCACTTGAAACACTCCATCGGATGAAAAAATATCCGAATCAATAATCATAATGACAAATTTTAATGTAACACTATGTAGGTTGGTTAAGAAAACCTAGTTTTCTTATTGTCGAGAGGACACCTATGGTCCTACTTTTGATTTTAGATGTGAGATACGAAAATAATTCTAATGCATTCTCTCTTTTAAGTAATATCAAATGCTACAACTCGCAAAAAAGAAGAAGAGACTATTACAATGCTAATATGAAACTTAGTGAATATGATGTTTTTATACGATTTTTATTCAAATTCACTTTTAGAGCTGCATTTTTTAAGTCCTAATTATTATTAACAAAAGTGTATCAATATGACAATTAAAATCAACTAAAAGATAAATTTTTAAATGATATTTAATAACACAATTTCTTAGTTGTTTTTGGTAAGAAAAATGTCAATATGCACAAAAGTTGGGGAAAGAAATTTCCAAAGAAGTTTGAAGATGTTGACCCTATAACATTTAAGTATTAAACTGAAAGTTGATGCTTCCAGCTTGTCCATAATTCCTGAAGTAAAAGTGGACCCCATGGCTTTGAGCTTTAGCACTTCACAATCAAGCAGAAATGTTAATATTTCGTTGTCGATAACTTATTCAGATTTACAGGAATCAGTAGAAATGGATCCCACAACTTTAAACTTCAGCATGAAGCTAGAAAGAACCAAATGATCCCTATCCTTATCATAAATAGACATTTTAATGTCCACTGCATAGCTAAGACTCAGCATAGCCACAGACCAAATATCAGGTGTGGTGATATTGCTCTTGTGCTCTCTGATTTTATATTTCGTATTGTTTGATTTCTGCAAAAAATCCTTACCTGACATAGGCATCTAAAAACAAAGCTGAGAAATAACATGGCGGAAATTCAAGGTCTAAGTTCATACTGCATCTTCACCTATTTGCGATTTTCAGTGTGTCTTCTCCTCCTGATCATTGGAGAAGTTGAGGTTGCAGGATCTTGTTCTGCAAGTATAGATAGAAGCATGTTTCCAAAAGATTTCAAGTTTGGTGCCGCTACATCTGCTTACCAAGTTGATTCTTCCACATCAATCCCTACACCTTCAATATAATATCAATTAAATTATGGGTATATTTCTTCTCAGTGAATTTGACCATTTTTTGTTTGATTTACAGGGAGAAGGAGCTGCCCGCGAGGGCGGGAGACTGCCCAGCATCTGGGATAAATTCTCCCACACCCCAGGTTAACGCTCAAACCATACATACATGAACGTTAACGCTGAGGCCTTTTCTTTTAATTTTGTCGTTGAAGTAACTTGTTATTTAATTACTATTATGCAGGTAAAATTGCAGATGGAAAGAATGGGGATGTTGCAGTCGATCAATACCACCGCTATAAGGTAGGAAAATAAATTAACAACACTATTTCTTTTGATGGGTTGATAGTCTATTTTAAGAACATTTTTGGGTATTTTTCGTATGTTTCAATTATAAAGGTAGAGATTGCATTAATGAAATACCTTGGATGTAAAATCCAGAGGTCAAATAACTGATCTTGATATTCTAGCAATCTGCAATTGAGATAAAGATCTCCGAAAACATTGTAACTGGTCCATTGATTGATAGAGAATAGTAATATCTTAATTTTTTATTAATATGTGAAGGAAGATGTTCAACGCTTAAAATATATGGGAATGGACGTTTATCGTTTTTCTATTTCCTGGTCGCGCATCTTTCCTAGTAAGTTCAAGAAATGCCATTTTTTTTCTATTTTTCGCCTTCGATCTCCTTCAGTAACTCTGTAATTATTTTTAGTAATTGTTTCTACAGTGGGCTCTCCAAGACATGGAGGAGTCAATGAAGAAGGGATCGCTTATTACAATAATCTCATAAACGAGCTTCTCAAAAATGGTATCAGAGAAATCATTCACAAGCCCTCTATGATCTATAGCACTTGTCTATCCTTGTGGATTGGAAACAAGTTTAGTGAGAAGTTCAAAAGTTGGATTTTTAGTTTGGGTTGTCTATAAACAGGGAGTGTGTTTGTTTCAACTGTGCTGCTCTTTCCTTCAAAATGTTTATATATATTATTTCAGTTTAAAGGGGTGAGTTAATGGATTGAACCATTAGTCAGAAAATTTATAAATCTACCATTCAAAGAGTGGAAAGTTTTCCTTTAAAAACTATATATGACTATTTATAAATCTGACTATATATAAAACTATATATAAAACTTATAAATCTGAAAATTTATAAATCTGACTATATATAAAACTTGTATATGGCCTTTGCATGGCAGATATAGAGCCTTTCATTACACTATTTCATTGGGACTTACCACAGGCTCTGGAAGATGAATATATGGGATTCCTTAGTCAAAAAATCGTGTAAGATTCACTCATATTAGTGTGATAAATCGATTAGAGCTTTCAAAACATGGAAATACATATTTAAGCCTTTTCTCTTTGTTTCAGAGACGATTTCGGCTTATATGCAGAAGAATGTTTTCGAGCTTTTGGGGACCGTGTGAAGTATTGGGTAACTATAAATGAACAGCTTTACTTCTCATATCTTGGCTACGATATTGGGGTTGAAGCTCCCGGTCGATGTTCCCCTGGATTTGGAAACTGCACTACGGGCAATTCTGCAACAGAGCCTTATATTGTAGGCCACAATATGCTTCTTGCACATAGTGCTGCTGTCAAAATATATAAGACTAAGTACCAGGTACTCATGAGAATAAGTGCTCTGATTTGATATGGTTTTGTGTTGAAGAAGAATATATTGTAAAGTTGAAAATATAATGCAGGGAAAACAGAAAGGTTCGATAGGCATAGTGATTACAGCGAACTGGATGGTGTCATGGTCTAAATCATTGGTGGATCAAATGGCTACTCAGAGAGTGATCGACTTTAGGATAGGATGGTATTATTGCTCATTCATTTTTTATTAGAACAAATAAATTTTTGGCATCCGAAGTATTTAGATTTATCGGATTTAGATTCATACCTTCGTTTTGCTAATAAAACAATTAATAAACTAAACTGTCTTTCAAAACTAATAGGAATGATATTACTTTGAATTGGAAAAAGGGTTTTCGATACATTGGATTCAGAAAAATATACTGAATGCATGAGAAAATTAGTTGGCTTGGAGCTACTCTTATATTTGTCTAAACGGTTTAGAGATTATTTTAATTAAAATAATGTAATTGTTTTTTTATTGCCAAAAGGTTTTTGGAGCCATTGACTTCAGGAAAATACCCCGAGTCCATGAGAACGTTAGTTGGCGCACGTTTGCCTCGGTTTACCAGTCAAGAGGCGAGAGAAGTGAAAGGGTCCTTCGACTTTCTGGGTTATAACTACTACACAACATACTTCACAATCAACAATCCGCATCCACCAAATCCTCCGCACACGGATTTCGTTTTGGATTCTCAGGCTAATATATCATGTAATATTGCAGGCCATCTATTTTAACAATAGTTTTTATTTATGTATAGCTCACCCAGCACAATGCTGCAGTGAAACAGATTAAGTTTGTCATGGAACTAATGTTTTAATCCCTATTTGATTTATCATTTCTACTTTTTTATAATATTTCTTGATTTCATATTTTGATATTAATATTGGTCTATTGTCTGAGTTTCAGATGAAGTTGATGGAATTTACATTGATCAGCGGCAAGTCCATCTTCAAGATTTTTTAAAACGTCATTGGATTATTTTATAACTGTGATAAAAAATCAGTTCAATCGGTTGTTGTTGGGTTATTTTAATATGATCATCATAAATAGAGAGAAGTATATTTCACTTTCCAGTAAAATTTATTCCAAAAAAATGTTATAAAATTTAAACCATTTTTCGTCTGTTTGCAGGAAGGAGTCCCCGATTTCAGGTCTTATCCAGCTGGACTAAAGGATCTAATAAACTACACAAGACACCGATATAACAACCCTCCCATATACATCACCGAAACTGGTACTTCAACCCTAACATTTATTGAACAAGAAGAAATATTTCTATGTTCTCTGAAAGATCTGAATTTGGACTGAAAGGGATAATTAAGGGCATGAACGTCATGACTATGAATTATTACAGGATATGCTGATTTTGACGATGGCACAACTCCTGTTGAACAAGCATTAAATGATTCTGGGCGAGTGATGTACCACTCAGAACACTTATCAGAACTGCTTGAAGCTATCAGGTGTGCCAATTTTTTGTGATCAAATTAATTGCATATATGGACGACTTTATACTCATATAGTGTTTGCTTGCCTGATTAAAAATGATGGCAGCGAGGGAGCTGATATTCGAGGTTATTTGGTTTGGTCGCTGCTGGATAACTTTGAATGGAAGTCTGGATATAATTATCGATTTGGTTTATATTATGTGGATTACAAGGACAATTTGAAAAGATATCCGAGGGCTTCTGCGCAGTGGTTTAGGGACATTCTCAAAGTACAGGAGAATCTCTTTTCAGAAAGTCAGCAGCGATACCACTCATTATAAGTTCAGTCACTTGTTTTATGGATTGGATTGTTGTTTACCATTGCTATACTGATACCTATATTTGGATCGGCACCGACTCAATTCGTTTTCTATTCTTCAAATAGAAGCAATTAAATGTTGTATTTATATTTTGACCAAATGACTATAGCTTTATATTTTGATGGAATGTATTATTGTTTCTGACTCATGGAGTTTTGCCCGAATTTACCATGATTACATGGTAGGATAGAAAAATATATCATTTATGATTTTGACAGATTCCAGTTATATTTTATTATGAGAGGAAATGCATTTCTACTGGAGTTAGTTTTGTGTAAGATTCAGATTGAATGTAATTAGTTTTTTACTATGGCAGAAAATGTTTTTTCTATTAAGACTAATGGAATATTTTTTTTAACTTTAGCAAAAATAGATTTCTGTTTGCATTAAAATATATGGGTGTGTTAAGATTGTATGTGTATTTAATTTTACATTAAAGATCTTAGTATCATAAATGTGTTAATGTTTTTAATACTATTGGGAAAATAGATTTGGAAAATAAATAAAATTAATAAAAATATATACAATTAGATTCAAGTAAATTAAAATTTAGTTTTTTAAATCTTGATATTTATAAAAAATTTACAATTTAAATAAATTTAAGTTTATATATATTTGTAAAATAATTTTTTGGATAGATGATGATCGGTATAGTAAATAAATAAAAACCTATTTTATATTTACTCCATAAATCTCTTTATATTAAAAAAAAAAAACTAAAAAACTAGATTTTATTTAGGTGAAGCCTATGAGTCAAATACCATAGGACAGATTATCGTTAATAGAATAGGCTAAATACTATGGTCAAATACCGTATTTATAAAAGAGGATAAAGAGTATGGTAAATAAATATAAATATAAATAAAAGAGGTATGGTAAATAAATAAAACCTATTTTTTTATATTTACTCTATAAATCTCTTTATATTTACCAACACTCAAACAATAGGTTTTATATAGGTGAATCCTATAGGTCAAATACTATGGGCCAAATTATTATTCATATCATGCCAAAAAACCATTATTATCCCTAATATTAATATCAAAATATTAATAATATTATTATTATTATTAAATCTAATATTCATATTAATATTATTATATTTAATAAATTTGGATTAATACAATATTAAATTTTCTATATTATTATATACATTAATGTATCATGATATATATTAACTCTAGATATATATGGAAGGGAAGAACAAACACATAGAGTGATAGAGGTGGAGAGATAGAAGAAGTGAGAAGGGAGAGATGGGGATAAAATCAAGGAGAGGGGAGAGGAGGAATGAAGAGAGAGAGGGAGAGGAGTGAGAGAGGTAGAAAAGGGGTATGCGAGGAAGAGGGAGACATAAATATGGAGGGGGGGGAAGAGGAGGAGAGAGGGATGGAGATAGTGAGAGGATTGGAGAGAGAGAGAGAGAGAGAGAGAGAGAGAGAGAAGGGGGGGAGGGGGCAGGGGAGGAAGGACAAGGGAGAGGACTTGAGAGAGATGAGGAGAGAGGGAGGGATAGAGAGATGGAGTTGGAGTGGGAGAGAGGGAGGGAAGAATAAATACATAGAGAGTGAGAAGTAGAGAGAGAGAGAGGGAGTGACAAGGGATATATGGAGACAGTGTGTATGTTTAGGGGTGATATGAAGATACAAAGAAGGAGAGATGGAGATAAGAGGAGAGAGGAGAGAGGGAGGGATATATATATATATATATATATATATATATATAGAGAGAGAGAGAGAGAGAGAGAGAGAGTGATGGGGGAGGAGAGAGGGAGGTAGGAGAGAAATGGAGAGAGACAAAGGATGAGAGAGAGGAGGAGAGAGGGATGGATAGAGAGATGGAGTTGGAGGGGGACAAACAGAGAGAATAAGAATGACATAGAGAGTGAGAAGTGAAGAGAGAGAGGGAGTGACAAGGGAGATATGGAGATAGAGTGTGTATGTTTCGGGTGGGATAAAGAGAAAAAGAAGAAAATGTGGAGAGAAGATGAGAGGGATGGATATAGTAACAGAGTTGGAGAGAGAGAGAGAGAGAGAGAGAGAGAGAGAGAGAGAGAGAGAACGACATGTGGGAGAGAAAGGGAGAGAGAAGAAGGAAGAGAGAGGATGTGAGAGAGTGGAGAGAGGGAGGGAAAAAGATATGGATTTGGAGGGGGAGAGATAGAGAGGTAAGAATAAAGACATAGAGAGAAAAAGGTGGGGAGAGAGAGGGAGCGATAAGGAAGATGGAGAGAGAGGGAGATAGCACAACAAGATGAAAGAGAAATATAAGCAAGGGAGAGGGAGAAAAGGGTAAGATAGAGATATAGATGGAAGGTGAAGAGAGGGAAGACGAGAGAGATGGAGAAAGGGAGGGAGGGACATAGAGATTGATAAATATGGTGTGGGAGAGTGTCTGTGTTTGGGGGTGGGGGTTTAGATAAAGAGACAAACAAGGAGAGATGGAGGGAGATATAAATGGAGGTGGGGGAGAGGGAAGAATATTTCTTGCAGTAGATGCATTTATTTCAGTGTAGATGGTGATTTCTAATCTTATTTGATTGTTTTCATTATCTGCATTGATTTCAGTGTAGATGGTGATTTCTAATCCTATTTGATTGCTTGCATTAGATGCATTAATTTCAATGTAGATGGTAATTTCTAATCCTATTTTATTGTTTTCACTAGATGCATTGATTTTGGCGTAGATATTGATTTCTAATGATATTTCATTTCTTGCACTAGATGCATTGATTTCAATGTAGATGATTTCTAATCGTATTTGATTGTTAACGCTAAATGAAAATATTTCAGTGTATATGGTAATTTATAATCTTCTTTGGCTGCTTCCACTAGATGAATTGATTTCAATGTGGATGTTCATTTCTAATTATAATTCAAATTTATTGCACCATATGCATTGATTTCAGTGTATATGATTTCTAATCCTATTTGATTGCTTGTGCTAAATGCATTTATTTCATTGTAGATGTTGATTTCAATCCTATTTGATTGATTGCACTAAAAGCATAATTTCAATGTAGATGTTGGTTTCTAATACTATTTTCTTACTTGAACTAGATGCATTGATTTGAGTGTAAATGTTGATTTCTAATCCTATGTGATTTCCTGCATTAGATGCATTGATTTGAAGGTAAATGTTGATTTCTAATCCAATTTGATTTCTTGCATTAGATGCATTGATTTCCATATAGAAGTTTTTTTCTAATATTATTTGACTTCTTTCATTAGATCATTGATTTCAATGTAGATGTTGATTTCTGATTTGATGTAATTGGATGTATAATGGTACATTAATTTTAAAGTGATTGGATTAACAATGTGCATTGATTTCAGTGTAAGTACGAAAAAATGATTGGCATAGTACATTGATTTTTGTGTTATAGTAATTCAATATATTAATATTGGAGAGAAAGAGAGACAAGGTATGATGTTTACTACAACAACTCGAACTATATATTTAAATGGTTTATGATATGAAAAGACAAAAAATCTAACAAGGTTGAAAATAAGAATAGTAGAAGAAAATAGTTTGAGATTGATCATAATGAAGACTATTTGTAATTGAAAACATTCTTATTATTCACATTTTCTATCATTCAATACTATTATTTTCACTGTCGGGGCCTTTGTTTTGGGGATAGAAAAATTTTGAGTTGTGAAGAGTTGGAGGACAGGTGGTGGAATGCAATCAAGGAAGACATGGAGCTATCACTGTTGTAGAAAGACAGAAGACATGTGGCACAGAATTGGGAGAGAGCAACACAAATGGCAGAGATGGGAGACAGGAAAAATCAGTAGAACTCCCAGTGATAAAGAAGAAGCAAAAGGAAGCGGAGCGAAAAATAAGCAAGGACTGACAATGTCACTCGGCGAGAAATAAATAGGTAGGCAGGCAATCAGCTTGGAGTTAGTTAGTCAGTCTGGGGAGAGGTCAAGGAGAAGCAGAACCTCAGGAGAGATCTGTGTGAAGTATTTTGTACTGAACTAGATTGTAATAGACTCTGCGGAGCACATGTATGATGTTTTGATATTGATAATGAAATCGGGTTGTTGTTGTGTGTGATTTCGAGAGTTGATGGATGGTTAATTTCTTATGGTGAATGTATGCATAAATTAAATTTTTAATTTAGCATTCTAAACATGTCCTAATGAATGATAGCTCCTTCTTAGAGTTAAGATATATATGTGACTTCTAAATCTCCATAACTGTTATCTGTGTTCATATTTGTCTTCTACAAGATCTAGATTCTAATCTTATTAAGGTCACGACATGCCTCAAGTGAGACGCCCTACTCCCTTGAGGAGGGTGAAAATGCCGAAGTTGTTCTAGACTACTGCGGAAACCTTATTGGCCTCAAACTTGAACCTGGGTCTTGCCTAGAGACCTCATTTTTCACCAACAAATGGTTCTGTTGCCAGGACCTGAAAACTTATTTAGAAGTCAGATCATGGTATCGTGGATCTACGAGAAGGAACTACGAAACTAGTGGTATAAGCACATAGATCAGTTCATATCGCAGCAAGCAGAACTTCGGCAGCAAAGGGAAAATACTGTCAAAGATCGGGTCCTATTTTCTGAATCTGTGAGTGACCTATATGAAATTTTCTGGGGAAAGTTTCTCGAAAATATTTACAATTGGTTGTGGAGACTTCAGATCAAGTCACTAACAGGAGGATCACATATGGTCTGTCACAATTGGAAGCATACAGATCTAGTATCACTCCATCGGTTAGATATAGATCTAACCCGAGCATTAGATTTTTGGGTACAGTCTACCTTGGAGGGGTACATTGTAGAGTTTTCAGCCGAGTGTTACCAATATTTTACAAAATCCAAAGACATATTTAGATCTAGGTTTCGGGGAGAACCATTGAAAGCAATCATGTTTTGGATTAAAGCTCTAATGGTGGATGAGTGTTATAGTATCATTTTTCACCCTCAGGTGATTCATGATTGTCTTTATGGCTTTGGGCACCCATTCCCACAGACTTGAACAAAATTCATTAAAAAACAGTGTTAAAATTCCCATACGCGGGTATGCCCAGACTTTTCCACGTGTATACGAGAGTCCACGTGTACTTTTCTGCGTATGCCATTAAAATCATTAAAAAATATATAAAAATTCCCTATTTTCGGGCTGGGTTGATGGTTACTCTAGTAGTTCAACCACCCTAGTATGTGGCCAACTGTTTCCAACTGATTGAAACTACTTTTAGGGAGTATAAAAGCCCCTCATGTGTATGGCCTAAGGGAGAGAGAAATTTTATAGATATTATACTCTGTTGGAATCCCTAATTCAAGTCTGATTTCCCGTGCCTCCTACACTTTCCCAGATTTATATAGGAAATCCTTGTTTCCTGGAGATGTTCATCCATTTATATGCCATCTTGAGTGCACAAGTCTTGAAAGTATCTTAGCGAGGCAAGGGTGGGACGGATCCGGACGACGGTCTGTTCGAAGATCGTGGAAGGATTCAGGTGATCTCTCCACTTTTACTACTGTACATGTTGTTCGTAATAACGAAGAACCATCTTGTTCCTGAACTTGTGTGTTAATATCTATTTGCATATGTGAAAAGATTGATTATTAAGCAGTTATTATGATTTATATAATGTTTCACATGGATTGCACTAACGTTTAGGAGAAGTATATGCTGTACAACTAGGTTTCCGTGCACGTTCTTTCTTGTTTTCCAGGTTGAAGGAGGAAGAAGGGTTGCTGGGGGTTTGGACCCCACGGGATCTACATCGAACGTAGGACTACGAGTGAGTTCTTCTATCATTGTTATCTAGTTTTTAGCATTTAAGTATGGTTGTGTGTGAGTCCTTCTGAATAGCATGCCCTGATCTGTGGAGGTTTTGACCCAACAAACCTCTAGGGTGATTTCCCCAAAACAGAACTGTCGACCATACTGGGGAACACATTCTTGTGATTCCCCTGTTGGGTGGTTTCAGCTGTTTGAAATGTTTCCAACAATTTTAACTTTTATTTCCAGTCCAGTTAACTCTTTCTTAGTCAGACTGAAGACCTAGTTCCTTATCCAGGCTTGATATTTTTTATTTTTTATTATTTACCTTTTCATACGCGGGTTTGTCTGTACACAGATGCGTATACACGCAGTTTTTGTTAAAGGGAGTCGCATATACGCGGGTTTCCTTTAACACAGTCGCGTATGCATGCTTGTTTCAAAACTGTCAAGTAGCGTATGCCTGGGTGAATTTTGAAATTTTGGATTTCTTGGCTTTTTAGTCCTATCTGCCTGTGGAGAACCGTTCCTGCAGTGTCTTTGTATCCTCTGGATTGTGTAGAAAGTGGTCTTTGGTCTTTTCTCTCTCTTGTTTGGTTGAAAACTAGCTTATCTGGAAAATCTTGTTTCTTGTGCTTGCATTTCTGGTTCGAGTACCAAGATCTCTTCCTGGGGATTCTTGGTTGTTCTGCTTTATCAGAACAGAGAGCCTCTGCTCATTTACTCTTTCCTACCTTTGTGTCTTGCTTTGCACTTCGATTTTTGCCCATTTTGTGATTGGTTTTCTTGAGTTCAGTTGACTAGGTCTTGTTGCAACTTTTGAAGAGTCTTGCTTGGTTCTTTGAAGTTTTTGTTTGCTACAAGGTTGTACTATTCTTCTAGGCTGAGTGGGCGAGTTTCTTGTCTTCTTTTGCTCATATAAGTCTTGCTACTAGGTAGCCCTATAAGATTTGGAGCATTTTTGAAGTTTTGCTTGAGATTCAGAGTTGTTTGGCTTGGGATTTGATAGTCTTCTTGGTCTCTTCGAGCTCTTCTTTTATAAAATTCAAAAGCTCAAAAAACATTTTGTTTTGTCTTTGCTTTTGTTTTTTCATTTTTGTTTTTGTTTCGTTATATCTTTTAAAGATTTGTTGAGATTTCTTCCCTTTGCTTTTTTACTTGATTTCGGAAAGGAATTGTCATTGGTTTCTTCCTCTTGTTTTAAGCATTTTTGGTGTCTTTATACTAAGAGTTTCTGATTTTGGGAACTAGCTTTGTGGACAACCAAAAAGAGATAAAACTGAAGGATCTTTGGGAAATTTCTCTCTGCTTTAGTAGATTTTGCATCTTAGAATTTGCATGCTCTTAGTGATTTGCATCAGGTGCACTTAAACATTTAGTCATTTTCATAGTTTTTGTGAGTGTGAAGTTTGTTATTTGAAAAGAAAATTATTTTTAGTCTCGTAGAACCTGTGTAGAAGTTGCTTTTCATCGAAAGATAATTACTGCATTTGCATGTATTTTGGTTTTTATTAATTTCTTTTCTGTGTCAAAACACCACAAGTTTCATTTCCATATCCCTTTGACTTAACATAACAGCCGATTAAAATAAGCACTATAATTAAAAGCAACTAGCAATTTTTTATTAAGTGTCATACACCAACTAGCTAGGTTGTAGGGCCTTGGATTAGGTGAGTGGAGAGTTAACTCTCCAAGGCCGCTCAAACAAAACATAGAAGTTAATTAATTGAGCGAAATCCAACTCCGTTAGGCGGACCGGGAAAGCTCTCCTTCAGAGAGTCAAGCGCGAGGGGAAGTGAAGGCTGAGAAGAGAGATACCCCCTCGCGGGGGGGAATACCCGTGGTACCTGAGGAAGATGTCGTATCACTTTCAGCAGTACTTCTCGGTGGTGCCCTTGCGAAGCTTGGGTACTTGTGCCGGCAAAGGCTGTCGTTAGGAGGTCGGCATAACTGTTTCTGTTACCTTCGCTAGTAGGCCTGGGCCGTAATTATCCCAGACTACTTTCAGGAGGTCCTATTCCTCGCTTTCTTGTATTTTGGTATCCGGTCCTAATCACCTGGTGCGGAAATACCTGAAGGCTGTTTTCTTGATTGTATCTCAGGGATTTATTTTTGTAGTGAGTGCT
The DNA here is from genome assembly GCA_034641835.2 of Pinus albicaulis. Lineage (NCBI taxonomy): Eukaryota > Viridiplantae > Streptophyta > Pinopsida > Pinales > Pinaceae > Pinus > Pinus albicaulis. The sequence goes on from CM076579.1 coordinate 1,515,272,891, forward strand.
CTTTTCTCCTAGCTTGCTTAGCGTTATAATTTTTTTGAGTCTAATTAAATTTTTTTTAAGTGGCTAATCAAGCGCCTCGTCGATCGAGGAGAATCCGGGGGTTATCTCCCGAGAGTCCAGAGCCTTCTTCAAGAAGGCGTAGGAGTAATTTAGTAGGTGAGTATCACCCTGTGGCATCTGACGCAGTGGAGAGAGATCCTCCACAAGGGTCTGAAGGTTTTGAACTTGGTTCCAGTGTTGGTTCCGAGAGGAGCGCTCTGCTCACCTCGCGAGTTTTATTTCCGCAAGAAGAAGAAGTTCAAATAGAGGAAGTACCTGAACCCTCTAAGTCACTTCCATCTCCTCTTCCTCCTAATTATCCGTTCGTTGTTGAATACATCGGACCTGAGTGAGAGAGACCTGAAGATCCTCCATATTATACATACCTTTCGATGGCCACAACTGGGAATGTAGCTTCTGCTGTGAGTGCTGCAGGCATTCAGACTCCTGCTTCTATAGAAGGAGGAGGCACTATTGCTATATCTTCGATTGCTTCTAGTGCTGATGTGTTTGGCTCTGGTTTCACCCAAGCACATGCTTCTCAATCTGGTCCCTTCTGTTTTGGAATGCCCACTAGTGGGATTCCTTCATTTTCCTTTTCCGCTACTGTAGCTGGATCTACACCCATGTCTTCCATGGCTAGTGGATCAACTTCTTTTCAAGGGTTCCCCTTCGGAATTGGACATATTCCTAGTTTGAATCCTTCTTTAGGGTCCTTTCTGTTTACTTCTCAGACTCAGAGTTTCAACCCTTGGTCTGGAGGTCAGAATTCGACCACTTTTACAGGTTGGAACCCTGTATTCACTACAGCAGGGGCAAGGAATCAGTTTTATGCTGGTCACCAAGGGAATGCTTCTTTCCCTTCGTCGAGTGCTTATCAGACCTTTTCCCCTCTTTCTATTGCCTGGAACCCCTATCAGGGGCTTTCCTCTTCATTTAATACTATAGGAGGGGGAACTGGTATGGTCTTTGGTAACTCTGCGTTGGGAGGAGGTTCTTCTCCTTTTTCTACAAGTTCTTTTTGGCAACTTGGTGCCTCATCCACTAATGACTGTTTCCTTCTGCCACCCTTCATTATTTCCGCCGCTCCTCCTATCCCGCCACCATTCCTCCGGCCCTCCAAAGCATTCCTCACCACCTCTGCCTATGGTTTATGATAGATTTGTTCTATTATGCCGACAGCACCAGAGACGGCCTTTCAGCATTTGATGGTGGCCAGCATGAGAGATTCAAAGGCGGTTAATGATATAATTGATATTTAACCCGCATTCAAAGGAAAAGGACGCAGTTGAAGACCAACGCACACGCAATAAGATTTATCTGGGTTTAATGTTCAGCAGAGTACTCTTCTCCAGAAGTACGCCTTCCCACAGTGGCCACCGCGCTCCCTCAAGCCCAGGAAAGTTAAGGATGCTGACAGAAGCTTTTTAAGACTGTCAGGGTTGCAGTAATGGAGTATGGAGTGGCCTGCGGATCCGTCCATCCAGTTCATTTATTCAGAAGGCTAGCACAGATACCAAACACCAGAAAGGACTTCAAGAGACATATCAGAGGTCAAGTTCGACCTAAAAAAGGCTCCCAGCAGTCTACAGAGTGCAGCACATCGCCATTAAGCAGAATGGGCTCGGCTTCCTCCACCATTCTGTCTTAATAAAACTCATTTAATTGTTCACCTACTTCTGTTTTTCTTCCTCTTCTCATATAAGAAATCCCTGAGAACGAATTGAAAAGGTTGTTGTTATTGTTGTTCAGTCGTTCGGCTGTTGCTGTTAGAGGGATTCATTTTGACTGTTAGAACAGTCTTGGGAGGGAGTTACAGAGTAGCTTGTATGTAATAGGCTGGGAGGAGAAAGTCTAGACTGTATTAGCCATTGGGCTTATTGTACATGACTGGTTTTGCATCAATTAATCAAAGCACATTTCACAGGATCCTAGTCTATTACTATTGGTGATGTTTTTCCTAACTCTGTTTATTACATTTCATACTATTTCATGTTCTTCTGGTAGGCAACAGAAGTATAACATAGGATTCACCCTTGATAGGTGCCCTATGTTTCCTGCTCTCCCTACATTTAATGTTCTTCTACTTTATCTGTTATCCAAGGGCTAATTTTAGTTAATTTAACTAGTGTAGTGGATGATATTGCCTACTCTCTGATGTATGAATTAAATGAATCTATTCTTAGATGTTCTTGTTGGGTGTAAGCTGGAAGGTTTGGGAACACTGGGGATTAGAGTTAGCCCTATCCACTAGGATCCTTGCGTGACCAGCTGAACTTTATAAGATCCCTTTGTTAATCTTATCTCTGTTTTCCCTTGGAGTTGCTAAAGTAGACCTGGAGTTAAATGACCTCTGGTCCGATCTATAAGCAGCCCCTATGTCCCTCTTTGAGAGCTTCCTTAGAGTATGTCCAAGCAGGTCTGGAGTTAAATGACCTCTGACTCGATTTATAGACAGAAATTTGGTTGTCTCTCCTTCTTCCACCTTCTTTCCTTAATGTTCCATCCCATCATCTATCTAAAAGATCCTTTAGTATAGATGACTTGCCCTCTGAAAGCCTTGGCTAGTGGTTGCAAGTAATTCTCCTTTCATGACTCCATAGCCCAATGGATGGCATGGTTTTGACGTACCCTCTTTGCTGAAGCATCCTGCTGTTTTGTTCCTTTTCTCTCATTGCTTTCCCAGTCTCTGATCTCATGACTCAACCCAGCAACCAACCAACCAAATCATTTTAAACCCCCCTTCATGCTTCATAGCTAGCCTAACATCTCAAATTGAGCTTTCAAAGATATATCATTCTTTGTTTTATCAGAGAGATCCCTCTCCGGGTCCAGGAGGGCTAGATTGTAGGGCCCCAAAGTGGTTTGATGTTGTCTTATCTTTTGGTATTGCCAAATCTGTCAAAACATAGGAACCCCAATAGGTTATTGGGATTCATTGTGTCTAGGGAAGGGATTAGGGTAGATCCCTTCAAGGTTGAGGCAATACTTCGGTTGCCTTCCCCCGTCCTCTATTCGTCAACTTCAAAGTCTACAAGGAAAGTCTAATTTTCTTCAGAGATTTATCATAAATTATGCTGAAGTTACCAAGGGATTTATGAGATTGTTGAAAAAGGGAGTTCCATTTCTTTGGGATGACTTCGCTTAACACTCATTCGATGCTTTGGAAAAAGCATTGACCTCTGCTCCTTTATTGAGTCCACCTAATTATAGCAGGGATTTCCTTTTGTATCTAGCAGTAGCAGAATCTACTATTGGTATGGTTCTGGTTCAGGAAGATGATGCTCTGGCAGAGCATGTTATATACTATCTTAGTCGAGGATTGGTAGGACCTGAACTCCGGTACACTCCGATAGAAAAGTTAGCTTTAGCAGCAGTTCATGCTGTGCAGCGACTCCGACATTACATTATTCTACAAAAAACTTATGTTTTGGCAGCAGCCAATTCATTTCAGTTTGTCCTCAGTAGGCGAGTGATTAGGGGCAAATACAATAGATGGATTGTGATTTTACAGGAATTTGATCTTGAGTTTATGTCTACCAAGTCAAAGAAATCATTGGTTTTCGCGGAATTGATCTCCGAGTTGCCCTGTGGAGAAGAAATGATCTATGATGAATCCTTCCCGGATGAACATTTGTTTCTTATCTCTCCACAGGATCCTTGGTATGGAGATATCATTGTGTATCTTCAGACTGCGAAGTTTCCCTCTACTTTTTCGAAAGATGAGCGCCGTATGTTGCGTCACTTGGCTAAGAATTACTTGATTATTGGTGATGCTTTATACCATCGAGGGGTTGATTCAATCCTGAGACGTTGCTTAACTCTCGAAGAAGTTGAGGCTGTGCTGAATGATTCCCACAGTGGAGCTTGTGGTGGTCATTTATCTGGGCTTGCTACAGCCCAAAAGATCTTGCGTGTTGGGTACTTTTGGCCTTTGATTTTCAAGGATTGTATGGAGTCGGTCAAAAAGTGTCATCCATGTCAAGTTTATACTCGAAAAATGCGCGCTCATACAGCTCCACTTTTTCCAGTCATTACTGTCGATCCCTTTACAAAGTGGGGTATTGATTATACTACTTGTAACCCTCCTTCGGCTAAAGGTCACAAGTACATTATTGTAGCATTAGACTACTTTACAAAGTGGGTCGAGGCTATGCCTACTTTTGGGAATGATGGTGAGACTGCAGCTCTTTTTCTTTTCAACCAGGTTATTGCTCATTTTGGTATTCCTAGATAGATTGTCACTGATCATGGCAGTCATTTTCAGAATAGCATGATGGCTGAGTTGGCTCTAAAATTGGGTTTCCGGCAAGAGCATTCATCTCCGTATTATCCCCAAGCCAATGGGCAAGTGGAAGCCGTGAATAAGTCATTGAAGACAATTCTTCAAAGGATAATTGATAAAGCTAGATCCAACTGGCATATTATGCTATATCCTGCACTTTGGGCATACAGGACATCAGTGAAAACTGCAACTGGCTTTACTCCGTTTCAGCTGGTGCATGGGTTGGAATCTGTATTTCCCATTGAATGTGAGATTCCTTCTCATAAGTTAGTTGTTGAACTTCTTCCTGACACTTCTAGTCTTGAAGAACGGCTCCTTCATCTGGAACATCTCGATGAGTAGCGTCGGGATGCCGCCATGATGAATGAGGCACATAAAAACCGAGTTAAAGCTCAATACGATAAGGCGGTCAAACCTACGGTTTTTTCGGAAGGTGACCTTGTTTTGGTCTATGCCCAAGAAAAATATGCCCTGGGGGCAGGAAAATTTAAGTCTATGTGGTATGGCCCCTTCATCGTTAAAAAATTCCTTAAGAAAGGGGCATATACCTTGGTTTATTTTGAAGGGAACGAGTTACCGGAGCCCAGAAATGGGCTCTATTTGAAGAAGTATTATGCCTAGGCTTCGGCCTGGCATGCTGCTTTTGTATATAGTAGTTTTGCTTTGTACATATCTGGTTTTTCGATCTTTGATTGGATGGTGATGTTTTTGATCTTCTTTGGCAGGTTGCGTCGGATGTTATGAGTCATTTTGGTTTCACCGATGGTGCTAGTAGACATACCCGGAACTTAGCTTCTGCGGCTTGGGTGCTTCATTATCCATCCGGTCAACTGTTAGTATCAAGAGGAGTCTGCATTGGTCCTGCTTCCAATAACATAGCAGAATACACTGCAGTTGTTTATCTACACTCGGAAGCAATATCTTTGGGTGTTGATTCGTTGGTAGTTTTCTTGGACTCTCAGCTGGTGGTGTTGCAGTTGAATAATACTTATCGGGTTCGAGATCCATTTTTACTCCGGTTGTTCTTGAGGGTACGTTTGTTATAGAGATCATTTCAATTTTTAACTTTCATTCATATTCTTCGAGCTGACAATTAGATGGCAGACTCATTAGCTAATCAAGCAATTGATTGGCACATTAATCATTCCATACAATAAAATTTAATCATAAAAAACATCATACATTTTGATACATTTATCACATCACATCAAACATCGCTATATATATATCATCAGAGTGTTCAAAAAACTATACAAAATTTGGATCCATAAGTCATACAAAAAATTGGGCTTATGCCCGATCATGTTCAGTCTCAAAAAATATACATTCATCTGGTACATCATATCTATCTACTCCTGAGGTCCCTGCCCAGAAGTTGTGTTCCTATAGAACACGATCGCAGTGGCAACTCGGCGGAATAACCGTACCCAGTCTCGAGGTACTCCTACCACCCGTCTCTAGATGGCTTCAGGTAGATCTTCCACTGCAGCGATAGGTACTTGGAGGGTTAACCCCTCCAAGTTCCTCTGTACAGCCTGGAGGGTTCTATCTGAATCTACTATATCTGCTTCGCCCCTGCGACGCTTATGTCGCGGGTAACCCTCAGGTCGCACTGGTCTAATATCTGTATCATGATCATTATAAAATTGTAAGTAATTTTGAATCCAATCAAAAACATGTTTTTTTTTCATATTTTTTCATACATATCTGAAAAAATCCAAAAAAATTATATAAGTAAAAAATTGCAAACTTACCGATTGTGCCCCATGCCGCGCCTGCTGGAAGGACAAGATTTGGATTGCCATGAAAGTCCATCCCGGCATAGGGATAGTCATCCACAGCGATGATTTGTTCTCCCCACCAAAGGAAGAAATCATCATCCCAAGTGGTTCGGGGAGCTTCACTTCCCCCCAATCTCTTCATCATGTCTGCCCAGCGGGCAATTCTTGGGTCTCTCAGGCTGCTGATGGTAGAGATCACTTTGGGTCTCAGTGCTGGAATCTTCTCGAAGAATAATGTCATCAAGATTGTACCATATCCAAAATGTTTTGTCTTTTCTTTTCGGATTGAATTCAATTGTTGCTTCATGTTCATCAATAGAGCTGTGCACCAATCATATAAATGAGTTAAGCATTCCACTGCTATACTCATTTGTGTCCTGGATGCCTGGTGTAGAGAAGTTGATCCTGCTACTCTCCCAATGGTAAAAAGGAGGATTTTTATGTGCAAGTCTCTTAAATCTTTGATTGCAATTTGAGTTCCCACTTTATTGGAACCCTCTACGCAGTAGACGTGGACGTAATCTTCCACGGTTACCCTCTCAAAGGCTTACCATGCAAGTCTACTGGCTCCCCCCTCCGGGAGAGTCCAGTAATAAAATATATATCTTCCACCTCGATGCGTATGGGCATCTGATCTATAATGAAGCAGTCTTCTTCCAGTTCCCAATAGTTCACAAAAAAGATACTCTTACCATGTTAATATGAAAGTTAGTGAATATGATATTTTTAGTGAATATGATGTCAATTAATTATGCTCAAGCTGGCATTCCGGGAGGAATACATGATAGAACGCCTTAGTGTAATAGCTCGTTGGAACCAAAATGAGGGGATCTTCAGGATGGGATACTGAGAAGTGACTTATAGTGGCCAGAGATAGTACCATGGGTGATATACTATTTTCCTTAATTAAAATGACTTTAATTAGCCATTTAATTAAAGGGAAAATAATATTTAGAGGAAAAGGGGCCAAAAGTGACTTAAGTGAAATATAATTAAATTAAAGTTACTTTGATAAAGTCAATGGAGGATCTTCTCGAATAATAATAAAATAATAAAATAGGATTCTTCTAGGGGATTGGAGATCTACCCATTAGATCTATAAAAGGAGAAGCGAAGGTCATTTGGAGATATCTTTGTATTAGATCATTTTCTTATGTGAGAGGTTTGATATGTGGTTCTGTACTTCATTTGTAGCATCCTCCCAGGATGGAAACCCTCGAGTGATTTAGTGAGAGTGGGTGAGCATCCATCTCTTCCCTTGGTGGATCCATTCAGGATTCACAGGTTGTAGTTTATTTCCATTTTTTTGGAGGCCAGTTGCAGCATTGTTGTAGATATATTTTTGATCTGAATGGAAAATGGTATCAACCCATGGTATTCATCTACCCATGTTATCCATCCACCCATGATATTTATTCACCCATGGTATTGTAATTAACCCATGGTATGTATCCACCCATGGTATTCATCCACACATGGGATTTACCCATGGTATTGTAAGTGATATCTACCCATGGTATTGGCCTATCGTATCTACACATGGTATTGTAACTCAAAAAAGGATATAAATAACAAGCTTCAGTTTGTAAAAGGAAAGATTGTCTACCACAATGTAGCTTCTACAATGATTATCTGTTTTAATAAAGCAAGTTTGTTTGTCATTTTATTTTATTTTTGTTCTCTTTTTTTCTGGCATTGTAATTTTGCAGATCTTGTCAGATTTCATTTCAACTTTTTAGATATTGGGGGCCTCCCCCCAAGATCTGTATCATTGGTATTAGATTCAGGTTACGCCTCCATGGGAATGAGGGTTTGAAACATATTTCAGTTTCAATGTTTTGTAGCAATCTTCAGCAAAATCCATGAATTTGTTTTTGGGTGGCGAGTTTTCAGATCATATCTGAAACTTTTGGTGAAAATTTTACAAAAATAAAGATCATATCTGGATTCCTTGCGAAAAAATACTCAAATTCAAAAAAAAAATCAGCCAAATTGGAGTTCGGATGAGAGAGATATCGTTGATTCAAAATCAGCAATGTTGAAGCAATTTTTCAGACAACAATTCATGGACGGCGGTTCTCCTGTCATTTTTCGCAATTTTCAATGCAAAATTTCAGAAAAATAGATATATATCTGAGCTTATCTTAAAAAATCACCCAAGTTCGAAAAACAAAATCGATCGAATCGGAGTTCGGATGTGGGAGTTATCGTTGATTTAAAATCAGTTATTTTTTCAGAAATTTTGTGACGGCAAGACAGTTCCAGTGTGAATCTGAGAGTCTAGAGTCTCCAAATAGTGGTTTCAAACACATGAGAAGATGTAGAATGATCATTCCATTTCCAATAATAGGCTATATTAAATATTCTGAGTTATATTGACCGATTTATGCTCATTTTAAATCTAGAGCAACATTTGGAGCGGGTTCCCTTTGGAGACGTGCCCTCCCACCCCGCTTTAGTAGGCACCTACTTCACATTCATCAGTTTCATCATAGCAGCGTTTGGCTTGGGTTATTTGGAGACATTCCCTCTCACCCCAAGCTATGTAGGCACTTGCTACTTCATCAACAATCAACATCATAGTTATGGGTCAACCGCACAAAATATTTTTCATCGAAATCCATTTGCTAGGCCGCACACTGTTAGTTACACAGTTGGTCAGAAGCATTACAGGATATCTCTATCATTGGATCTTTGTTTGTCATGGTTTTAGTTCATCCAAAAGCCCACACTTCATCGAAGTCCATTTGCTAGGCCACACATTGTCAATATCATAGTTGGTCACAAGCATTACAGGGTATCTCTATCCTCGGATCTTGGTTCACCACAGTTATGGATTAACTACACAAAACCCTTCTCTTCAATGACTCTTCATATTCAAAAAAGGCTTCTCAAGAGGGAACTTCACGCAATGGGGACCATTGCTTCTTAAGGAGGGAGGAATGATCCGAATGGAAAATGGCATCAACCCATGGTATTCATCTACCCATGTTATCCATCCACCCATGATATTTATTCACCCATGGTATTGTAAGTAACCCATGGTATGTATCCACCCATGGTATTCATCCACACATGGAATTTACCCATGGTATTGTAAGTGGTATCTACCCATGGTATTGGCCTATGGTATCTACACATGGTATTGTAACTCAAAAAAGGCTATAAATAACAAGCCTCAATTTGTAAAAGGAGAGATTGTCTACCACAATGTAGCTTCTACAGTGATTATCTGTTTTAATAAAACAAGTTTCTTTGTCGTTTTATTTTCTTTGTGTTCTCTTTTTTTCTAGCATTGTAATTTTGTAGATCTTATCAGATTTCATTTCAACTTTTTAGATCTTGGGGGCCTCCCCCCAAGATCTGGATCAATTCGGGCCATTATTTCATCCATTTCTAGTTTTTGTACCAACAGTTTTATATTAATAAAATAAGGTTGAAATATTTTGCATACTTATATTGTCTATTATTCAGTTGCAAATTATATATATATATATATATATATATATATATATATTCCGTAAATATTGTGGTTGATGTTATGCAAATTGTTTATAATGTTAATTGCTTAAATTTCTGAAGTTATTTTACATGGCAATCTTCTGGAGATTTTATGGTTGAATAGTTTCCGGCAAAATTCATAAAATATCACATTTGGGATATAACAGTAGCATCAGAGTTGGTGATCTTGCCAGCCTAAGGGTTTACATTCAACATTACTGGAAAATCAAAGTTCAAGGGTTTTACTACATGTCAACTTCAGAATAAGAATGAAGATTTATTACTTTTGCATGAATTATTGCACCATTGATTCTGATCTCAGTTGTTTGAGTTGTTTATCTTCAGCTTCTACATTTTGTTGCTTCAGTTTTGAGTGTGTATTTCTGGAGGACGCATTTGGGTTCTTGTGTTTTTTATTGGTTGCAAGGCTCATTATATTTTCAGCTATAAGTGAATCTCCAAGGGCTGAGATTGATATTCTATCTCTGGAGTAGTGTGGCAGTCTTTAGGTTAGCGCAGAGGAGGAGAGTTGAGCCTAGTTGTAGAGGAAGGTCTCAAACATTTGAGTTGGGAGATAGAGGACGTGAAAGAGGGATTATTTTTTGCACATTTGAAGTGTTGTTGAGTATTTCGTTGATCATTTTATATACAACATATTCAGCAGCTATTGGGAGAGCGTAGGGCTTATTGGGATCAATTTTGGAGGATCGTGATTTGGACAAACCATTTTCTTGGTTTTGGTCGGATAGGCTTGAAGAGCCCAAGAGTAATTTGAGATAATTTTATAATCATTGGATGTAGGTTTTTAGGGCAATCCATTGCAGTAGCTAGTGCAGAATTGTTGTCAAAGGCATTCTGGTACGTCAAATTTATATTGGAGGTTCAAAATTATTCAGCCAGAATTTGTCCAATATTTTCTAGGTTTTTTGAGTAAATTCCATGGTTAAAATACCTTCATTTTCTAAGCCGCATATCAGCCCATTTACACAGTCCCTACTCAGTCAGTAGTTATAGGCACTAGGCAAAAGGGCATATTTTTGAAAGTTGGAATTAGAGAAAACCATTTCTGGGTTTTTATGGGTCTTATGAGTAGAGTTCGTGGTTAAAATCCTGGAATTTTCTGAGCAGTAAATAAACTCATTTACTGTAATATCCCAAAATGGGAATTGTTAGTAAGGCATGACTGGAAAATGCATTTTCTAGGAATGGCTGCTACAGGATTTGAAACCGAAACTTGGATCCTTTAGATCTGAGTATCTAAGTCCTAAATCCAAGAGGATATAAAAAAATAATCCTCCTAGGTGGGTTAAACAGATCTCCCACACATAGTTTTCTTGAAAAATGCCCCAAAAGGGACTGCAGCAACAATAAACAATTCTGCTAAAAAAATAACGCAGTTCCAATGAAGCAAAGCAGTCAGTTGATATGGAGGTTCAAAGATCAGATGTATAACAACAAATCAAATTTACATTACAGCCCATACATTTTACAAGAGAAAGTATAATACTATACAGGAAAAATCCTTAGAATGAGGTGCTACAACCACAAGAAAACTCTGCATAAACCTGACAGCGTTATTTTAATGGGTTGAAGCAGCAGTTTATTAACACTTAGATCTAGAGCAGATCTATACATAAAAAGATAGATCTAATTCATATGTGTGTATAGTAAAAGCTCATCTATACATTCCCCTTGGGGTTTTGTGCAAAACATGAAGCACAAAGAGTAGATCTGAGATCTAGAGTTGCAGATCTGCAGAAATTTTCAGAAATTCCTGAATCATATAATAGAACAATAGATCAGATCTGAAACAAACATGGATTGGGTGGCCAATCCATGGATCACCACGGTGAGAGGAAGAATCCTAACACTGGAGATCTCTCCTCCAAAATGCAAACAAAACACCCTGCAACTGCAAACTTACAAATAACACAGTTCAAGGATAGAAACTACGCTGTAGGATCTAAGAATGATTTGGCCTAATGCCAAGGTCTGGATCTGAAGCTCTGATGATCAAGGACACTCTTGCCAATGGGATAGCAGACTTTCCCAATGAAAAGAGAGGCCAAATATGCATAGATCTGAAAATATCTATCTCCCACATGTTGCAACTCTCAGGGACAACCCAACCCTCAATAGGATCAGTGCTGTAGGTGTAAGGTGAAGCTTGGCCCAAGCCTGATAGTGGAAAATACAAGCAAAACTCCTCCAAGAGCTGCTGTAGGAAGGAGGTGGGATTCCCGACCAAGAACACCCAAGTGCTAAGCAGCACTATTCTAAGCTAAACAGCTAGAGAATGAGAAATATCTAAGCAGACAAATTCTTCTGAATTAATATCTTCAACAACCCCCTTCATGCTTCTCTCATCTTCCTTTTATAAGATTGGAGTCTTTTCAAACCCTAAACCATTTCAGCAGTTTAGCCCCTTTCACATGTAGAACCTCCATCTAGAACTGCGGTGTGCCTCAAGGGGGTTCAATGCATCTAGACTGCGCTGTAGATATGGTCATGGTTGACTTGGTCAAGTGATCAACCTCTTTCACACTCAAGTGTGTTTTATAATATGGCCCATATTTAGCCATGCTCACATTGGGCATTGATTTATTTTGTTATTTTTAGGAGTTTTACATGTCCTTCTTTACATTTTATTCATCAACATAAAATGAAAAATAAAACAAGGAAAAATAGAATATTCCCATTAGCTTGGGCTAAGTGGGAATATTATAGTCCTCCCCTCCAAGATGTTGCTTGTCCTCAAGCAACTGATAAGGTGAGTGCTGCAAAATCTCCCCTTATTCTCTTGTGGCCCCCTCATCCAATAGTCTCCACCATTGCTTCAGATTTTCTGCAATAGTTCTGTCTCCCAATAGTCCCTCCCCAATGTGCAAGTTGGCCTTTGGTGAATAAACCCAATGGCTCTCATCATGAAGGAATGGAAGGTTTATGTGGAAACCTTCTTGTTGATCCATGGCCTCCTCAAGATAGAAGTGATGACAATCATGGGGAATTTCATCATCCATGAAAGACTCCCATCTCCATGCTATCATCCAAATGAACTGGATCACCTCCTAGCTTGGAAATCCATAGAAAAACTCCTCCCCAATACATATGAGAGGCATGTCCCAAACAAACATATGGCTCACCCTACAAAGAAACAAGTGGTCTACCTTAGTGGCCATATAATATCCCATGCTCCCCTTGAAGCATGTAGTGCAAAAAGTGTGGGAAACTCCTTTCCCCAAGGACACATCCAACCAATGTGTCTTCCCTCCATCCATGTTCCAAATAAAGACAAGAAAAATTTCAGCATATGGAATCATGATTAGAGTCATGCTAGCTGCCATATGCAATAATGAAGAGGGGCAATGGTCCCTCAAGTGAAACCAACGCAGTTTTACTCCTAACTGCCTTGGAATATGATATGATAAGTGTTCTCCTCAACACTTGTTTGCTGCCCCATCCTTCTTGCATGCTTTGAGAAAGTGCATGATAGTTGGTGTAAAGGAATCACACCATGAAGAGTATATCATCCCTCCAAGACCCTCCAAGGAATGGCCATAATCACCATTGCTCATAGCCCAAGTGGCCTATGAGACCCATAAAAAATAATTCTCCCTCTTGGAGCAAAACCTGCACATGAGTGTTAGAAAAATACAAGCATATAGTAAGCACATCAGAATATTCAGAGATACAAGTCCCTCCATATACTTGTTTTAAATTAGTGAGGTAACTCATGGATGACTTCCTTCTCACACTCAATGAATAAGGAAGTGTTGAGGATGTCTCTTCCCACGAGCAATGTCCCTCCTCAACCAACAAATGATCCACGCACATCCTCATATGAGAGTGCATCTCCTTATTGAGATCTTCCCACATGAATCCCTCCAATATAGTATGACATGTTTTAATGAAGCTAGTGGGTTTAGAAATCAAGATCTCATAGGTTGCATGAAGCTGTTTGTTCTTGAGCTTGGAGTTCTTAGATAAGTAGATCTGATCATAGAAATAAATAACTCCATTAGCTACTTTATACCTCATATATATAATTTTCTCATCAAGAACCTTACATGTGAAGAGGTCCTTGGAATATTCCATCAAGAGTTGGGACTCCCAATAACGATCTAGCCCCCCCAACATTGACAGTGTTGTAGAAGTCTGAAATGAAGTATTTGTCATATGATGGCTCTCCCCCTTGACATGCTTGATGTCAAAGTCACATGCTAGATTGTTTCCAACTTTCTTTTGTTGCCCCTCTTGCAGCTGATCTTGCTCAAGACAAGATTGAAGTTTAGGAGAGTCATCCTCCACCTGAAAGGTTCTCCTCCTCCAAAACTCTCACAGTTTTGCTCCTGCATACAAGAATGGAAATACCTTCTTGTTATATTCAGAAATTTTCATCATATATTGGAGTAAATTTTGCTGCTCCAAGGCTATGGAGTGGCCTTTTGATACCATGCTCATGTCAACACAGATTTCTGAGTCTCTTCTTTCTAGCGCAGGCATATGGATGGAAGATAGCAAAGTCAATTTTAGGAAATTGCTTAGCTCCACATCAATGATTCTCAGCGTTGTAGTAGCTCCTCTCAAGGTTCCCTCTTTAGACAAATATGTTACTACTGCATGTAGTTGAGAGAACACTTTAGCTTCCTTCCAATCAGGGGGTCTCCCTGGTGGAATGTCTCCATGCAGAGAGACATCAAGGCATATAGCAGGATACATAGATGTATGGACTGATTTGTCCTTGCCTTCATTGCATATATCCTCTTGCCTTCTTGGTGCATCATACTTCTGAAACAGAGAGGGGTATATGCTCCTCATCAAGTGATGCTTTCCCTCCTCTTTTTCTTCTTCTATCTTCAAGATCTCACCATTAGATGGTGGTGGCAAATGCGGCACATGGATTGTGCCATAATCTCCATATGTGAAATTCTTTGGAACTTCTTGCAAGAGTGCAAGAGTTCCTCTCCTTGGAGCCATTGCCCCTTCCTCCTCTCCATGAGGATCTAGAGGTGCCCTTGTCTTGACTGCGCTGATATCCTCAACCTTCTCTTCCTGGATCTTGCAAGACCCTTGGAAGTTCAAGTGATTCTCTCTCTTTGGCACATCTCCCCCTTCCTCTACATGAAGAAGTTGCTAACAGGATGTTGTAGATTTGGTGATATGGCTGAGTGCTCATATCCATGAGATGGGGACTTAGAACCTTCCTCATGTATATATATTGTAGATCTTGTTGAGGGATCTTCCTTATTCTCCCTCCTCATTTCTTTGATTTCTCTTCTAATACCTTGTAGAGCTTGAGATAGAAGTTTTGTGAACCTATTTTCTCCAGACAACAAGGGTTTGCTCTGGTTTCTCTTACAGGTATCCTCCTCCCCATGAAAATACTCCATAATGCTTGAAGCTCATAGGATGAGCCAAGAAAGTTGCGTTGATACCACTGTAATATCCCAAAATGGGAACTGTCAGAAAGGCATGAATGGAAAACGCATTTTCTAGGAATGGTTGCTACAAGATTTGAAACCAGCACCTAGATCCCTTAGATATGAGTATCTAAGTCCTAAATCCAAGAGGATATCAAAAACAAATCCTGCTAGGTGGGTTAAACATATCTCCCACACCTAGTTTGCTTGAAGAATGCCCCAAAAGGGACTGCAACAACAATAAACAATTCTGCTCAGAAAATAATGCAGCTCCACTGAAGCAAAGAAGTAGGCTGATATGGAGGTTCAAATATCAGATTTATAACAACAAATCAGATTTACATTACAGCCCATACATTGTACAAGAGAAAGTATAAGACTATACAGGAAAAATCCTCAGAAATGAGGTTCTACAACCATAAGAAAACTCTGCATAAACCTGACAGCGTTATTTTAATGGGCTGAAGAAACAGTTTATTAACACTCAGATCTACAACATATTTTTACATAAAAATATAGATCTAATTTCGATCTGTGTACAAGAAAATCTCATCTATACATTCCCCTTGCGGTTTTGTGCAAAACATGAAGCACAAAGAGTAGATCTGAGATCTAGAGTTGCAGATCTGCAGAAATATTCAGAAATTCCTGAATCATATAATAGAACAATAGATCAAATCTGAAACAAACATGGATTGGGTAGCCAATCCATGGATCACCACAGTGAGAGGAAGAATCCTAACATTGGAGATCTCTCCTCCAAAATGTAGACAAAACACCCTGCAACTGCAAACTTGAAAATAACGCAGTTCAGGGATAGAAACTACATTGTAGGCTCTGAGAATGATTTGGCCTGATGCCAAGGTTTGGATCTGAAGCTCTGATGATCTAGGACACTCTGCCAATGGGATAGAAGACTTTCCCAGTGAAAAGAGAGGCTAGATATGCATAGATTTGAAAAGATCTATCTCCCATTTGTTGCAACTCACAAGGACAACCCAACCCCTCAACAGGATTAGCGTTGTAGGTGTAAGGTGAAGCTTGGCCCAAGCCTGATAGTGGAAAAGACAAGAAAAAATCCTTTAAGACCTACTCTAGGAAGGAAGTGGGATTCCCAAACAGGAACACCCAAGTGCTAAGTATCAATATTCTCAGCTAAACAGCTAGAGAATGAAAAATGTCTAAGTAGACAAATTCTTCTAAAATAATATCTTCAACAACCCCCTTCATACTGCTCTCCTCTTCCTTTTATAAGATTGGATTCTTTTCAAACCCTAAACCACTTCATTAGTTTAGCCCCTTTCACATGTAGAACCTCCATCTAGAACTGCGTTGTGCATCAAGGGGGTTCAATGCATCTATACTGCATTGTAGATATGGTCATGGTTGACTTGGTCAAGTGATCAACCTCTACATAGTTTACGGTGGAAGTGTTAGGTCCCTATATTACTAGTATAGTCCCTTATTGTTGTTAGTGTAACCCCATTATTGTTATTATTGTACCCTTGTAACCCCCATTTTGTTATTATTGTGCCCTTAAATTATTATTGTTAGGTCGGCTAGGATTACATTGTGGCCCACTAGGATGACATTATGGCCCCATGGACTCCTATATAGAGAAAGGAGGTTTTGTAAATTGAATCATCCAAGAATTATTCATTTATGTAATGTATTGGAGGTTGCCCCCTCCAAGTGGCTTATTTCTAAGGCGTTGATATCTCTTTTCTTCTATTTTTGGAGCTGGTTACACAACAGAAAGAAACTGCATGTGCAGATTTTGTTCACAAAAACCGTGCAAATGCTCAAAAAAGAGTTTTAAGTAGTGAAAACCAAAATTCCTTTTATTCTTGATATTATTTTACTTCAAGCTTCATAGAAAATTCACTTGAAACACTCCATCGGATAAAAAAATATCGGAATCAATAGTCATAATGACAAATTTTAATGTAACACTATGTAGGTTGGTTAAGAAAACCTAGTTTTCTTATTTTCGAGAGGACTTTTGATTTTAGATGTGAGATATGAAAATAATTCTAATGCATTCTCTCTTTTAAGTAGTATCAAATGCTACAACTCGCAAAAAAGAAGAAGAGACTATTACAATGTTAATATGAAACTTAGTGAATATGATGGTTTTATACGATTTTTATTCAAATTCACTTTTAGAGCTGCATTTTTTAAGTCCTAATTATTATTAACAAAAGTGTATTAATATGACAATTAAAATCAACTAAAAGATAAATTTTTAAATGATATTTAATAACACAATTTCTTAGTTGTTTTTGGTAAGAAAAATGTCAATATGCATAAAAGTTGGGGAAAGAAATTTCCAAAGAAGTTTGAAGATGTTGACCCTATGACATTTAAGTATTAAACTGAAAGTTGATGCTTCCAGCTTGTCCATAATTCCTGAAGTAAAAATGGACCCCATGGCTTTGAGCTTTAGCACTTCACAATCAAGCATAAATGTTAATATTTCGTTGTCGATAACTTATTCAGATTTACAGGAATCAGTAGAAATGGATCCCACAACTTTAAACTTCAGCACGAAGCTAGAAAGAACCAAATGATCCCTATCCTTATCATAAATAGACATTTTAATGTCCACTGCATAGCTAAGACTCAGCATAGCCACAGACCAAATATCAGGTGTGGTGATATTGCTCTTGTGCTCTCTGATTTTATATTTCGTATTGTTTGATTTTGTGCAAAAAATCCTTACCTGACATAGGCATCTAAAAACAAAGCTGAGAAATAACATGGCGGAAATTCAAGGTCTAAGTTCAGACTGCATCTTCACCTATTTGCGATTTTCAGCGTGTCTTCTCCTCCTGATCATTGGAGAAGTTAAGGCTGCAGGATCTTGTTCTGCAAGTATAGATAGAAGCATGTTTCCAAAAGATTTCAAGTTTGGTGCCGCTACATCTGCTTACCAAGTTGATTCTTCCACATCAATCCCTACACCTTCAATATAATGTCAATTAAATTATGGGTATATTTCTTGTCAGTCAATTTGACCATTTTTTGTTTGATTTACAGGTGGAAGGAGCTGCCCGCGAGGGCGGTAGACTGCCCAGCATCTGGGATAAATTCTCCCACACCCCAGGTTAACGCTCAAACCAGACAGACATGAACGTTAACGCTGAGGCCTTTTCTTTTAATTTTGTCGTTGAAGTAACTTGTTATTTAATTACTGTTATGCAGGTAAAATTGCAGATGGAAAGAATGGGGATGTTGCAGTCGATCAATACCACCGCTATAAGGTAGGAAAATAAATTAACAACACTATTTCTTTTGATGGGTTGATAATCTATTTTAGGAACATTTTTGGGTTTTTTTCGTAAGTTTCATTTAAGGTAAAGATTGCATTAATGAAATACCGTAAATGTGAAAACCGGAGGTTAAACAACTCATGATCTTTCATAACCTTCACATTTAGGATATTCTAGCAATCTGCAAGTGAGATAAAGATCTCCGAAAACATTGTAAAACATTGTAACTGGTCCATTGGTCCATTGACTTATAGAGAATAGTAATATATTAATTTTTTATTAAATTCAAGTTGTTTGCACTGATGTTAAGGAAGATGTTCAACGCTTAAAATATATGGGAATGGACGTCTATCGTTTTTCAATTTCCTGGTCGCGCATCTTTCCTAGTAAGTTGAAGAACTGCAATATTTTTCTATTTTCCGCCTTTATCTCCTTTAGTAACTCTCTAATTATTTTTAGTAATTGTTTCTACAGTGGGCTCTCCAAGACACGGAGCAGTCAATGAAGAAGGAATCGCTTATTACAACAAGCTCATAAACGAGCTTCTCAATAATGTTATCAGAGAAATCATTCACAAGCCCTCTATGATCTATAGCACTTCTTGTCAGTCCTTGTGGATTACAAGCAAGTTTAATGAGAAGCTCAAAAGTTGGATTCTTAGTCTGGGTTGGGGTTGTCAATAATCATGGGGTATGTTTGTTTCAACTGTGCTGCTCTTTCCTTCAAAATGTTTATATATATTATTTCAGTTTAAAGGGGTGAGTTAATGGATTGAACCATTTGTCAGAAAATTTATAAACCTACCATTCAAAGAGTGGAAAGTTTTCCTTCAAAAATAATTATATATCTCACTATATATAAAACTTGTATTGGCCTTTGCATGGCAGATATAGAGCCTTTGAGTTAATGGGGACCGTGTGAAGTATTGGGTAACTATAAATGAACAGCTTTACTTCTCATATCTTGGCTACGATATTGGGGTTGAAGCTCCCGGTCGATGTTCCCCTGGATTTGGAAACTGCACTACGGGCAATTCTGCAACAGAGCCTTATATTGTAGGCCACAATATGCTTCTTGCACATAGTGCTGCTGTCAAAATATATAAGACTAAGTACCAGGTACTCATGAGAATAAGTGCTCTGATTTGATATGGTTTTGTGTTGAAGAAGAATATATTGTAAAGTTGAAAATATAATGCAGGGAAAACAGAAAGGTTCGATAGGCATAGTGATTACAGCGAACTGGATGGTGTCATGGTCTAAATCATTGGTGGATCAAATGGCTACTCAGAGAGTGATCGACTTTAGGATAGGATGGTATTATTGCTCATTCATTTTTTATTAGAACAAATAAATTTTTGGCATCCGAAGTATTTAGATTTATCGGATTTAGATTCATACCTTCGTTTTGCTAATAAAACAATTAATAAACTAAACTGTCTTTCAAAACTAATAGGAATGATATTACTTTGAATTGGAAAAAGGGTTTTCGATACATTGGATTCAGAAAAATATACTGAGTGCATGAGAAAATTAGTTGGCTTGGAGCTACTCTTATATTTGTCTAAACGGTTTAGAGATTATTTTAATTAAAATAATGGAATTGTTTTTTTATTGCCAAAAGGTTTTTGGAGCCATTGACTTCAGGAAAATACCCCGAGTCCATGAGAACGTTAGTTGGCGCACGTTTGCCTCGGTTTACCAGTCAAGAGGCGAGAGAAGTGAAAGGGTCCTTCGACTTTCTGGGTTATAACTACTACACAACATACTTCACAATCAACAATCCGCATCCACCAAATCCTCCGCACACGGATTTCGTTTTGGATTCTCAGGCTGATATATCATGTAATATTGCACGCCATCTATTTTAACAATAGTTTTTATTTATGTATAGCTCACCCAGCACAATGCTGCAGTGAAACAGATTAAGTTTGTCATGGAACTAATGTTTTAATCCCTATTTGATTTATCATTTCTACTTTTTTATAATATTTCTTGATTTCATATTTTGATATTAATATTGGTCTATTGTCTGAGTTTCAGATGAAGTTGATGGAATTTACATTGGATCAGCGGTAAGTCCATCTTCAAGATTTTTTAAAACGTCATTGGATTATTTTAACTGTGATAAAAAATCAGTTCAATCGGTTGTTGTTGGGTTATTTTTAATATGATCATCATAAATAGAGAGAAGTATATTTCACTTTCCAGTAAAATTTATTCCAAAAAATGTTATAAAAATTTAAACCATTTTTCGTCTGTTTTGCAGGAAGGAGTCTCCACTTACAGGTCTTATCCTGCTGGACTAAAAGACATAATAAACTATACAAAACACCAATACAACAACCCTCCTATATATGTCACCGAAACTGGTACTTCAACCCTAACATTTATTGAAGAAAAAATAAATATTTCTACGTTCTCTTGAAGATCTGAATTTGGAATGAATGATCTGAATTTGGAATGAATGGATTATTAAGGACATGAATATGGATATGAATTCTCACAGGATATGCTGATTTTGACAATGGCGCAACTCCACTTGAACAAGCATTAAACGATTCCGGGCGAGTGATCTACCATTCAGAGCACTTATCAGAAATACTTGAAGCTATTAGGTATGCTGATGTTTTGTGATTTATTTGGTTGTATAGATGAACGAATTTATACTCATATAGTGTTTGCCTGATAAAAATGATGGCAGCGAGGGAGCTGATATTCGCGGTTATCTGGTTTGGTCGCTGTTGGATAACTTTGAATGGGCGTTTGGGTATAATTATAGATTCGGTTTATATTATGTGGATTACAACGATAATTTGAAAAGATATCCGAGGGCTTCTGCGCATTGGTTTAGGGACATTCTCAAACAGGAGAATCTGTTTTCAGAAAACCGGCAGCGGCACTACCCACAATAAGTTCAGTCAGCTGTTTTACAGGATTGAATTAAGCTGTTTACCATTGCTATACTGATACCTATATTTGGATCGGCACCGACTCAATCTGGGTTTTATGATTTTGACAGATTCCAGTTATATTTTTATTATGAGAGGAAATGCATTTCTACTGGAGTTAGTTTTGTGTAAGATTCAGATTGAATGTAATAGTTTTTTACTATGGCAGAAAATGTTTTTTCTATTAAGACTAATGGAATATTTTTTTTAACTTTCGCAAAAAGGATTTCTGTTTGCATTAAAAGAGTATGGGGGTGTGTTAAGATTGTATGTGTATTTAATTTACATTAAAGATCTTAGTATCATAAATGTGTTAATGTTTTTAATACTATTGGGAAAATAGATTTGGAAAATAAATAAAATTAATAAAAATATATACAATTAGATTCAAGTAAATTAAAATTTAGTTTTTTAAATCTTGATATTTATAAAAAATTTACAATTTAAATAAATTTAAGTTTATATATATTTGTAAAATAATTTTTTGGATAGATGATGATCGGTATAGTAAATAAATAAAAACCTATTTTATATTTACTTCATAAATCTCTTTATATTTAAAAAAAAAACTAAAAAACTAGATTTTATTTAGGTGAAGCCTATGAGTCAAATACCATAGGACAGATTATCGTTAATACAATAGGCTAAATACTATGGGTCAAATACCGTATTTATAAAAGAGGTATAAAGAGGTATGGTAAATAAATATAAATATAAATAAACTAGAGGTTGGTAAAAAATAAAACCTCTTTTTATATTTACTCCACACTCCTCTTTATATTTACGAACACTAAAAAAAGAAAGAGGTTTTATTTAGGTGAAGCGGCCAAATACCATGGCCAAATTATTATTAATGCCATGCAAAAAAACATTATTAACCCTAATATTAATATCAAAATATTATTATTATTAAATATAATATTCGTATTAATATTATTAAATTTAATAAATTTGGATTAATACAATATTAAATTTGTTATATTATAATATATATCAATATATCATGATATATATTAACTCTATATATATATGGGAGGGAAGAACAAAGACATACAGTGATAGAGGAAGAGAGATAGGGAGTGACAAGGGAGAGATGAAGATAAACTGAAGGAGAGGGAGGAGGAAAAATGAATAGAGAGAGAGGGAGAGGAGTGAGAGAGGTAGAAAACGGTAAGAGAGGCAGAGGTGGATACAAAGATGGAGGGGTGGAGAGATAATGAGAGGATTGGAGAGTAGAGAGAGAGAGAGAGAGAGAGAGAGAGAGAGAGAAGGGGGGGGAGGGGGCAAGGGAGGAAGGACAAGGGAGAGGACTTGAGAGAGATGAGGAGAGAGGGAGGGATAGAGAGATGGAGTTGGAATGGGAGAGAGGGAGGGAAGAATAAATACATAGAGAGTGAGAAGTAGAGAGAGAGAGAGGGAGTGACAAGGGAGATATGGAGATAGAGTGTGTATGTTTCGGGTGGGATAAAGAGAAAAAGAAGAAAATGTGGAGAGAAGATGAGAGGGATGGATATAGTAACAGAGTTGGAGAGAGAGAGAGAGAGAGAGAGAGAGAGAGAGAGAGAACGACATGTGGGAGAGAAAGGGAGAGAGAAGAAGGAAGAGAGAGGATGTGAAAGAGTGGAGAGAGGGAGGGAAAAAGATATGGATTTGGAGGGGGAGAGATAGAGAGGTAAGAATAAAGACATAGAGAGAAAAAGGTGGGGAGAGAGAGGGAGCAATAAGGAAGATGGAGAGAGAGGGAGATAGCACAACAAGATGAAAGAGAAATATAAGCAAGGGAGAGGGAGAAAAGGGGAAGATAGAGATATAGATGGAAGGTGAAGAGAGGGAAGACGAGAGAGATGGAGAAAGGGAGGGAGGGACATAGAGATTGATAAATATGGTGTGGGAGAGTGTCTGTGTTTGGGGGTGGGGGTTTAGATAAAGAGACAAACAAGGAGAGATGGAGGGAGATATAAATGGAGGTGGGGGAGAGGGAAGAATATTTCTTGCAGTAGATGCATTTATTTCAGTGTAGATGGTGATTTCTAATCTTATTTGATTGTTTTCATTATCTGCATTGATTTCAGTGTAGATGGTGATTTCTAATCCTATTTGATTGCTTGCATTAGATGCATTAATTTCAATGTAGATGGTAATTTCTAATCCTATTTGATTGTTTTCACTAGATGCATTGATTTTGGTGTAGATATTGATTTCTAATGATATTTCATTTCTTGCACTAGATGCATTGATTTCAATGTAGATGATTTCTAATCGTATTTGATTGTTAACGCTAAATGAAAATATTTCAGTGTATATGGTAATTTATAATCTTCTTTGGCTGCTTCCACTAGATGAATTGATTTCAATGTGGATGTTCATTTCTAATTATAATTCAAATTTATTGCACCATATGCATTGATTTCAGTGTATATGATTTCTAATCCTATTTGATTGCTTGTGCTAAATGCATTTATTTCATTGTAGATGTTGATTTCAATCCTATTTGATTGATTGCACTAAAAGCATAATTTCAATGTAAATGTTGGTTTCTAATACTATTTTCTTACTTGAACTAGATGCATTGATTTGAGTGTAAATGTTGATTTCTAATCCTATGTGATTTCCTGCATTAGATGCATTGATTTGAAGGTAAATGTTGATTTCTAATCCAATTTGATTTCTTGCATTAGATGCATTGATTTCCATATAGAAGTTTTTTTCTAATATTATTTGACTTCTTTCATTAGATCATTGATTTCAATGTAGATGTTGATTTCTGATTTGATGTAATTGGATGTATAATGGTACATTAATTTTAAAGTGATTGGATTAACAATGTGCATTGATTTCAGTGTAAGTACGAAAAAATGATTGGCATAGTACATTGATTTTTGTGTTATAGTAATTCAATATATTAATATTGGAGAGAAAGAGAGACAAGGTATGATGTTTACTACAACAACTCGAACTATATATTTAAATGGTTTATGATATGAAAAGACAAAAAATCTAACAAGGTTGAAAATAAGAATAGTAGAAGAAAATAGTTTGAGATTGATCATAATGAAGACTATTTGTAATTGAAAACATTCTTATTATTCACATTTTCTATCATTCAATACTATTATTTTCACTGTCGGGGCCTTTGTTTTGGGGATAGAAAAATTTTGAGTTGTGAAGAGTTGGAGGACAGGTGGTGGAACGCAATCAAGGAAGACATGGAGCTATCACTGTTGTAGAAAGACAAAAGACATGTGGCACAGAATTGGGAGAGAGCAACACAAATGGCAGAGATGGGAGACAGGAAAAATCAGTAGAACTCCCAGTGATAAAGAAGAAGCAAAAGGAAGCGGAGCAAAAAATAAGCAAGGACTGACAATGTCACTCGGCGAGAAATAAATAGGTAGGCAGGCAAACAGCTTGGAGTTAGTTAGTCAGTCTGGGGAGAGGTCAAGGAGAAGCAGAACCTTAGGAGAGATCTGTGTGAAGTATTTTGTACTGAACTAGATTGTAATAGACTCTGCGGAGCACATGTATGATATTTTGATATTGATAATGAAATTGGGTTGTTGTTGTGTGTGATTTCGAGAGTTGATGGATGGTTAATTTATTATGGTGAATGTATGCATAAATTAAATTTTTAATTCAGCATTCTAAACATGTCCTAATGAATGATAGCTCCTTCTTAGAGTTAAGATATATATGTGACTTCTAAATCTCCATAACTGTTATCTGTGTTCATATTTGTCTTCTACATGATCTAGATTCTAATCATATTAAGGTCACGACATGCCTCAAGTGAGACGCCCTACTCCCTTGAGGAGGGTGAAAATGCTGAAGTTGTTTTAGACTACTGCGGAAACCTTATTGGCCTCAAACTTAAACCTGGGTCTTGCCTAGAGACCTCATTTTTCACCAACAAATGGTTCTGTTGCCAGGACCTGAAAACTTATTTAGAAGTTAGATCATGGTATCGTGGATCTACGAGAAGGAACTACGAAACTAGTGGTATAAGCACATAGATCAGTTCATATCGCAGCATGCAGAACTTCGGCAGCAAAGGGAAAAGACTGTCAAAGATCGGGTCCTATTTTCTGAATCTGTGAGTGACCTATATGAAATTTTCTGGGGAAATTTTCTCGAAAATATTTACAATTGGTTGTGGAGACTTCAGATCAAGTCACTAACAGGAGGATCACATATGGTCTGTCACAATTGGAAGCATACAGATCTAGTATCACTCCATCGGTTAGATATAGATCTAACCCGAGCATTAAATTTTTGGGTACAGTCTACCTTGGAGGGGTACATTGTAGAGTTTTCAGCCGAGTGTTACCAATATTTTACAAAATCCAAAGACATATTTAGATCTAGGTTTCGGGGAGAACCATTGAAATAAATCTTGTTTTGGATTAAAGCTCTAATGGTGGACGAGTGTTATAACATCATTTTTCACCCTCAGGTGATTCATGATTGTCTTTATGGCTTTGGGCACCCATTCCCACAGACTTGAACAAAATTCATTAAAAAACAATGTTAAAATTCCCATACGCGGGTATGCCCAGAATTTTCCGCGTGTATACGCGAGTCCACATGTACTTTTCCGCGTATGCCATTAAAATCATTAAAAAATATATAAAAATTCCCTATTTTCGGGCTGGGTTGATGGTTACTCTAGTAGTTCAACCACCCTAGTACGTGGCCAACTGTTTCCAACTGATTGAAACTACTTTGAGGGAGTATAAAAGCCCCTCATGTGTATGGCCTAAGGGAGAGAGAAATTTTATAGATATTATACTCTGTTGGAATCCCTAATTCAAGTCTCATTTCCCGTGCCTCCTACACTTTCCCAGATTTATACAGGAAATCCTTGTTTCCTGGAGATGTTCATCCATTTATATGCCATCTCGAGTGCACAAGTCTTGAAAGTATCTTAGCGAGGCAAGGGTGGGACAGATCCGGACGACGGTCTGTTCGAAGATCGTGGAAGGATTCAGGTGATCTCTCCACTTTTACTACTGTACATGTTGTTCGTAATAACGAAGAACCATCTTGTTCCTGAACTTGTGTGTTAATATCTATTTGCATATGTGAAAAGATTGATTATTAAGCAGTTATTATGATTTATATAATGTTTCACATGGATTTCACTAACGTTTAGGAGAATTATATGCTGTACAACTAGGTTTCCGTGCACGTTCTTTCTTGTTTTCCAGGTTGAAGGAGGAAGAAGGGTTGCTGGTGGTTTGGACCCCACGGGATCTACATCGAACGTAGGACTACGGGTGAGTTCTTCTATCGTTGTTATCTAGTTTTTAGCATTTAAATATGGTTGTGTGTGAGTCCTTCTGAATAGCATGCCCTGATCTGTGGAGGTTTTGACCCAACAAACCTCTAGGGTGATTTTCCCCAAAACAGAACTGTCGACCATACTGGGGAACACATTCTTGTGATTCCCCTGTTGGGTGGTTTCAGCTGTTTGAAAGGTTTCCAACAGTTTTAACTTTTATTTCCAGTCCAGTTAACTCTTTCTTAGTCAGACTGAAGACCTAGTTCCTTATCCAGGCTTGATCTTTTTTATTTTTTATTATTTACCTTTTCATACGCGGGTTTGTCTATACACAGATGCGTATACACGCAGTTTTTGTTAAAGGGAGTCACATATACGCGGGTTTCCTTTAACACAGTCCCGTATGCACGCTTGTTTCAAAACTGTCAAGTAGCGTATGCCTGAGTGAATTTTGAAATTTTGGATTTCTTGGATTTTTAGTCCTGTCTGCCTGTGGAGACCCGTTCCTGCAGTGTCTTTGTATCCTCTGGATTGTGTAAAAAGTGGTCTTTGGTATTTTCTCTCTCTTGTTTGGTTGAAAACTAGCTTATCTGGAAAATCTTGTTTCTTGTGCTTGCATTTCTGGTTCGAGTACCAAGATCTCTTCCTGGGGATTCTTGGTTGTTCTGCTTTATCAGAACAGAGAGCCTCTGCTCATTTACTCTTTCCTACCTTTGTGTCTTGCTTTGCACTTCAATTTTTGCCCATTTTGTGATTGGTTTTCTTAAGTTCAGTTGACTAGGTCTTGTTGCAACTTTTGAAGAGTCTTGCTTGGTTCTTTGAAGTTTTTGTTTGCTGCAAGGTTGTACTATTCTTCTAGGCTGAGTGGGTGAGTTTCTTATCTTCTTTTGCTCATATAAGTCTTGCTACTAGGTAGCCCTATAAGATTTGGAGCATTTTTGAAGTTTTGCTTGAGATTCAGAGTTGTTTGGCTTGGGATTTGATAGTCTTCTTGGTCTCTTCGAGCTCTTCTTTTATAAAATTCAAAAGCTCAAAAAACATTTTGTTTTGTCTTTGCTTTTGTTTTTGCATTTTTGTTTTTGTTTCATTATATCTTTTAAAGATTTGTTGAGATTTCTTCCCTTTTCTTTTTGACTTGATTTCGGAAAGGAATTGTCATTGGTTTATTCCTCTTGTTTTAAGCGTTTTTGGTGTTTTTATACTAAGAGTTTCTGATTTTGGGAACTAGCTTTGTGGACAACCAAAAAGAGATAAAACTGAAGGATCTTTGGGAAATTTCTCTCTGCTTTAGTAGATTTTGCATCTTAGAATTTGCATGCTCTTAGTGATTTGCATCAGGTGCACTTAAGCATTTAGTCATTTTCATAATTTTTGTGAGTGTGAAGTTTGTTATCTGAAAAGAAAAAAAATTTAGTCTCGTAGAACATGTGTAGAAGTTGCTTTTCATCGAAAGACAATTACTACATTTGCATGTAGTTTGGTTTTTATTAATTTCTTTTCTGCGTCAAAACACCACAAGTTTCATTTCCGTATCCCTTTGACTTAACATAACAGCCAATTAAAATAAGCGATATAATTTAAAAGCAACTAGCAAGTTTTTTAAGTGTCATACACCTACTAGCTAGGTTGTAGGGCCTTGGATTAGGTGAGTGGAGAGTTAACTCTCCAAGGCCGCTCAAACAAAACATAGAAGTTGATTAATTGAGCGAAATCCAACTCCGTTAGGTGGACCGGGAAAGCTCTCCTTCAGAGAGTCAAGCGCGAGGGGAAGTGAAGGCTGAGAAGAGAGATACCCCCTCTCTGATTTGCTGAATCTGACCTCAAGACCGTTCCGCCACTCCTAGGTTCCACATAGGTGATTGCGGGGGGGAATACCCGTGGTACCTGAGGAAGACGTCGTATCACTTTCAGCAGTACTTCTCGGGGGTGCCCTTGCGAAGCTTGGGTACTTGTGCCGGCAAAGGCCGTCGTTAGGAGGTCGGCGTAACTGTTTATGTTACCTTCGCTAGTAGGCCTGGGCCGTAATTATCCCAGACTACTTTCGGGAGGTCCTATTCCTTGCTTTCTTATATTTTGGTGTCCGGTCCTAATCACCCGGTGCGGAAATACTTGAAGGTTGTTTGCTTGATTGTATCTCAGGGATTTATTTTTGTAGTGAGTGCTCTTTGCTCCTAGCTTGCTTAGCGTTATAATTTTTTTGAGTCTAATTAAATTTTTTTAAAGTGGCTAATCAAGCGCCTCGTCGATCGAGGAGAATCCGGGGGTTATCTCCCGAGAGTCCAGAGCCTTCTTCAAGAAGGCGTAGGAGTAATTTAGTAGGTGAGTATCACGCTGTGGCGTCTGACGCAGTGGAGAGAGATCCTCCACAAGGGTCTGAAGGTTTTGAACTTGGTTCCGGTGTTGGTTCCGAGAGGAGCGCTCTGCTCACCTCGCGAGTTTTATTTCCGCAAGAAGAAGAAGTTCAAATAGAGGAAGTACCTGAACCCTCTGAGTCACTTCCATCTCCTCTTCCTCCTGATTATCCGTTCGTTTTTGAATACATCGGACCTGAGTCAGAGAGACCTGAAGATCCTCCATATTATACATACCTTTCGATGGCCACAACTGGGAACGCGGCTTCTGCTGTGAGTGCTGCAGGCATTCAGACTCCTGCTTCTGTAGAAGGAGGAGGCACTATTGCTATATCTTCGATTGCTTCTAGTGCTGCTGTGTTTGGCTCTGGTTTCACCCAAGCACATGCTTCTCAATCTGGTCCCTTCTGTTTTAGAATTCCCACTAGTGGGATTCCTTCATTTTCCTTTTCCGCTACTGCAGCTGGATCTACACCCATGTCTTCCATGGCTAGTGGATCAGCTTCTTTTCAAGGGTTCCCCTTCGGAACTGGACATATTCCTAGTTTGAATCCTTCTTTAGGGTCCTTTCTATTTACTTCTCAGACTCAGAGTTTCAACCCTTGGTCTGGAGGTCAAAATTCGACCACTTTTACAGGTTGGAACCCTGTATTCACTACAGCGGGGGCAGGGAATCAGTTTTATGCTGGTCACCAAGGGTATGCTTCTTTCCCTTCGTCGAGTGCTTATCAGACCTTTTTCCCTCTTTCTAATGCCTGGAACCCCTATCAGGGGTTTTCCTCTTCATTTAATACTATAGGAGGGGGAACTGGTCCGGTCTTTGGTAACTCTGCGTTGGGAGGAGGTTCTTCTCCTTTTTCTACGAGTTCTTTCTGGCAACCTGGTGCCTCATCAAATCCAGGGTATTCTTTTCAGAATGTTGGGAATTCATCCTATCAAGGATGGAATCCTCAGGCTCCACCTCGTTTACCTTTTTTGGCAACGTTAAACTTGCCAGATCTGTCGAAATTGACGAATGATCCAATTCGGTAGTGTCCGGGGTGGCCTCCGGTCCCGACCAAACTACCTTCAGACATTCCAAAGTTTGAAGGCAAGAATGGACAGGATCTGGCTGATCACATCACCACGTTCCATTTATGGTGTTCTTCTAACTCCCTGATCGATGATTCGATTAGGTTGAGATTTTTTCAACGCACCCTATCTAGAAACGCTGCCAAATGGTATATTGAGCTAACTGGGGGTAGTTTTGATACATTTCGAGAACTGGCTGTTACATTTCTAAATCATTTCTAGTTGCCCGTCCATTATGACGCCAGGACTGAACTCCTAGCTAATTTTAAGCAGGACGATGCAACCCACATTTCTGACCACATTCAGGAATGGTGGAGAAGGAAGAGGCTTATTAAAGCTCATATTCTAGGAGAATTCCTTTTGGAATGGTTTCTGAAATCTCTGCAGTCAGAAATTTCTAAAGATGTATCCCTGTCTGGGGTATTTTCTAAGGAATAGGCCATTTTTAGGGCCCAGCAGTTGGAACTGATATATTCTCAGTCTGGGGTCCTCCATAAATATTTTCCCAATGCTCGTCGCTCCAAATTAGATTTATCGAAAACTAAGCCTGGTCCTCATGGTGATGGACTTATCGGGTCGATCAATAGTGGTGCAGCTAGCCTGCTTACTCAATTGCAGCAGTTGTCTATACAATCTGCTCCTTTTGGTCAGGCTGTGCCTGCTGAGTCATCACCTTCCCAATATTTGTCGATAAATGTTGTCCAAGCTTCTGATCCCAAAGGAAATCAACAATCCGAAGGGAAGAAGAAGGGATGGAATAATAAGAAGAAGGGAAAGAATGGGAAGGGTAATGCAAATAAAATCAATGAGCATGTTGGTGAGGGTCCAAAGGATAAAAAGAAAGTGAAGTTTCCATGCAAGTTATGTATTGGAGACCATCTTACACACCTTTGCCCTAAAATTCAGGATGCACAACACTTGTTAGCTCAACAGGGTTCTTCTAGTTCCTAGGCTATGTTGACAAACCCTTTTCCCCAAGGGCAACAACTAGTTGTTGGCGCGAATCAAAATCCTAGGGTTTCCTCTGGGGGCACCCAGGAAGGGGAAATTCCATCAAACATATTCATGATGAGTGCTCACATGGATGTCGCTACGAGATCCCGTGATTATGGCGAAGAAGATTCTTCGAAAGCTAAGGGTGCTCCCGATGCTACTGAGCCGCTTCACATTACAAGGCCTACTGTTGAGCTTATACCTCGGATGCCCAAAGCATCTACTAAGCGTTCGACGATCAATCCAAATGCTAGGGCTACCCAGAACTACTCTATTGTGGAAGATCTGGTGCAGAGTCCTTGTGCCATGTCGGCTTTGGAGGTGCTCCAATCTTGTCCAGCTCAGCGCAGCGCACTACTCACTGCCATTGGGGTTATTGATCCAAAAAATTCTCTTATGACTACATTTGATATGTCTAATTTTAAAAAGAGACTCCCCCATCATATGGCTTTTCATATTAAATCATCGTACCGGAAGTGCAACATCTTTTGAACGGTTGTTGATGAAGGTGCTTCCACATGCGTGATGTCTCTCACATGTTGGAAGACGATTGGATCTCCCAAAGCTGTTCCATCTACCACTCTTCTGACTGCGTTTGATGGTCATTCTCACAGACCACATGGTATTGTCCCAGCTTTTCCTATCTATGTTGGGGGAAAAACTGTGAATATTGAGGTTGAGGTAGTTGATGCAAGCTTGGACTACAACCTTCTGTTGGGGAGAAACTGGATTTATGAGATGGATGCCATTGCATCCTCATTATTTCGGATTATTTGTTTCCCTCACGAAGGGAGGATTGTTACAGTGGACCAACTGGACTGTCCTCCTGTAGACCCGAATGCGTCTACTGACTCAACTGTTCCAAAGTTGGATAATACTAAGGCGCCTGTTGAGAATTTAGGGGTTGGAATGTATTCTTCCTTGATGGGTACTTTCTATATTCCTCCTCCTACGGTTCATATAAATGCAATTTCATCCTCCAAGGCTCCTCTTCGAAGAGAGTTCTTCGGAACTCATTATTTTTCAGACCCTTGGACCTTACCTTCCCCTACCGCCACATTAGCGGAAGGTCAAGTGGGTGGAATGGCATTTCCAATGTCTGCAACTGAGATTGCTTATCAGTTTATTGTTGACTCTGCAGAATCCATCCCAGCTCCTCTTTCACCAGAAGAGTTGGATGGAGATGTGGCTCCGGTTTGGACACTTAGTTCTTCTTCTTCCCAGGATTTCCTTGATACCACTCTTCCATCTAAAGAGGCCAGCCTGGAAGCTATGACTGGTATAGATAGACCGTGGGATGATTTGCATCATCGGTCTTACTTTTTACCTGATTTGAGCAAAGTTGAAACAAGTTTTCCAAGTCCTCAGTCTCCTGGTCCTGTTCACCCATTCCTGAACCCTTTGGCACCAACACAGGTGTATGCTAAAGGGAACATGGCTGTGATTTCTCCTACTATCCCAGTGAACATTTCCAGGGATCCCAATTTTATTGAGAATGTCTTCATCGGAGCTGAATGTTCCCTTGAAGAGATTCAGATTTATACCGAACTCTTTAAAGAGTATAGGGATGTATTTGCTTGGTCTTATGAGGAAATTCCTGGTATAGATCCATCTATTGTCCAGCATGAGATCAAGACTTACGAAAACGATAAGCCTGTAAGGCAAAAGCTTCGTCTGGTCAATCCTAAGAAGGCAGCAGCTATCAAAGCTGAGGTGGAGAAGCTGCTTAAGGTGGGATTCATTTTCCCTATTCCTTTGACTGAATGGGTTTCAAACCCTGTTCCTGAAGATTAAAAACAAGGAACAATTCGAGTTTGCATTGATTTCGGAGACCTTAATAAAGCATGTCCTAAAGATAATTACCCCACACCATTTATCGATCAGATCATTGACGAGTGTGCTGGTAATGAGATTTTATCCTTCATGGATGGTTTCTCCGGATATAATCAGATTAATATCCGTCCTGAAGATCAGCATAAGACTGCCTTTATTTGTCCTTGGGGTAATTTTGCATACAAGAAGATGCCTTTTGGTCTTAAAAATGTTGGGGCTACATTTCAGTGGGCCATGTCATATGCCTTCCACGACATCAAAAATATTATCGAGGCATATTTGGATGATTTAGCTGCTCATTCTCGAAAGAGGATGGATCATCCTACTCACCTTCGTCAAATATTTGAACGATGTCGTTTCTATAAGATTAGGTTGAATCTAAACAAGTGCGTTTTCGCGGTTACATCCGGTCGGTTATGTTAGCCCCCCTATGAAATTTTTGACAAGCAAAACAGGGGGCTAATATTGTTGTTGAGCCTTCAAGGAATGCATTTCCCTTGCAAAAACATCATCCTTGAAGCCTCTTTGTGCTTTTTTCCTTTGATGAAATCCCCTCTGCTGATTTCCCTTCTAAAGCCTCTCTGTTATGAAGAAGAATGCCCAAAGGCCCTTTTTCCCTCTTATTTCACCCCCACCTAGCCTCTACTTTGTTCTCCCTTGTCTCCCCTTCTATTCCCCTTCTTATCTTTCAAATCCTCACAAAATCCCCTTAAATTTCTACCCTTACCCTTTGTTTAGCCTTTTTCCCTTTTCCCTCTCTATCGTTACCCTTCCCCAACCTTGAAATACACTTAAATGGGATAAAACCCACTTTTTAACATTGTAATAGGGCTTAGACCCTTTTCTGCCAGCCCCTTCAACCACTTCCCCACATAACCCTTACCCAAGGCTAAGTACTTAAGCCTTGGGGGCCAATTGCAATCGGAAGCCAAGCGGGTGCGAAATCCTTTGTAAACATCGTAAAAGTTCTAATGCGATGGTTTGTTGTATAAGTCCCGCGATGCGTTTTAGGCCATTGATCTGTCATAAAGATCTGACAGCGGAGCACTAATCGCAGCCCCCGCCCAATCGCAATCGCAATGTTTATGTGTGTCCCTCCGATCAGCCCATCGCAAAAAACTTGCGACGTGATTGATCGCACCCTGTCTTCCGATCCCCCGATCCGCTTCTCCATCGTTGATTTTCCTGCCGGATCAGACGGTCCAGCACCAATCGCACCATCCATCCGATCGCAATCGCAAACTCCAGTAGTGCCACCCCGATTGAAATCTCCCGATTTAATCCCGTCCGTCCGTTTGATACACGATCCAACGGCTATCGCTTGTCCTCCTTAATAACAATTGAATTTTTTTATATGTGTCACCCTTTGTTCCCTCCGATTGCAATTGTTCCGATTAGATCTCCACCGTCCATCTCCCAGCTAATCCGACGGCCAGTGCTCAATCGCAAGTCCCCTTCTGATCGCAATCACAAACCTTCTCGTCCGACTCCCGATTGCGATCTCCCGATTCAATCCTGGCCGTCCTTTTCCCTGCTGATCCTATGGCCCAGCGCTAATCGCTTCGCACCCATCGCGCCTCCCGTTTCTCCCTCTGATTGAATGTGAGCCGTTGATCTGGCCTTCGGATCCAACAGTCAGCGCTCAATCGCGCTCCCACCACTGATCGCAATCGCAACATTTGAAATGTATGTTGCGATTGACACCCGCTCCGACCTCCGATTGCGATTACACCTATTGGGTCCCACCTCATACGTTCGTATCCCGGGTCCCACATCTGCCGCTCCGCTCCATTATTTTTCCCTATTTTCCTTTGTATTCCCACTCAAATACTAACCTTTGGGCTTTACACTAATGACTGTTTCCTTCCGCCACCCTTCATTATTTCTGCCGCTCCTCCTGTCCTGCCACCCTTCATTATTTCCGCCGCTCCTCCTGTCCCGCCACCATTCCTCCGGCCCTCCAAAGCATTCCTCACCACCTCTGCCTATGGTTTATGACAAATTTGTTCTATTATGCCGACAGCACCAGAGACGGCCTTTCAGCATTTGATGGTGGCCAGCATGAGAGATTCAAAGGTGGTTAATGATATAATTGATATTTAACCCGCATTCAAAGGAAAAGGATGCAGTTGAAGACCAACGCACATGTAATAAGATTTATCTAGGTTTAATGTTCAGCAGAGTACTCTTCTCCAGAAGTACGCCTTCCCACAGTGGCCACCGCGCTCCCTCGACCCTAGGAAAGTTAAGGATGCTGACAGAAGCTTTTTAAGACTGTCAGGGTTGTAGTAATGGAGTATGGAGTGGCCTGCGGATCCGTCCATCCAGTTCATTTATTCAGAAGGCTAGCACAGATACCAAACACCAGAAAGGACTTCAGAGACATATCAGAGGTCAAGTTCAACCTGACAAAGGCTCCCAGTAGTCTACAGAGTGCAGCACATCGCCATTAAGCAGAGTGGGCTCGGCTTCCTCCACCGTTCTGTCTTAATAAAACTCATTTAATTGTTCACCTACTTCTGTTTTTCTTCCTCTTCTCCTATAAGAAATCCCTGAGAACGAATTGAAAAGGTTGTTGTTATTGTTGTTCAGTCGTTCAGCTGTTGCTGTTAGAGGGATTCAGTTTTACTGTTAGAACAGTCTTGGGAGGGAGTTACAGAGTAGCTTGTATGTAATAGGCTGGGAGGAGAAAGTCTAGACTGTATTAGCCATTGGGCTTATTGTACATGACTGGTTTTGCATCAATTAATCAAATCACATTTCACAGGATCTTGGTCTATTACTATTGTTGATGTTTTTCCTAACTCTGTTTATTACATTTCATACTGTTTCATGTTCTTCTGGTAGGCAACAGAAGTATAACATAAGATTCACCCTTGATAGGTGCCCTATGTTTCCTGCTCTCCCTACATTTAATGTTCTTCTGCTTTATGTGTTATCCAAGGGCTGATTTCAGTTAATTTAACCAGTGTAGTGGATGATATTGCCTACTCTATAATGTATGAATTAAATGAATCTGTTCTTAGATGTTCTTGTTGGGTGTAAGCTGGAAGGTTTGGGAACACTGGGGATTAGAGTTAGCCCTATCCACGAGGATCCTTGCGCGACCAACTGACCTTTCTAAGATCCCTTTATTAATCTTATCTATGTTTTCCCTTGGAGTTGCTAAAGTAGACCTGGAGTTAAATGATCTCTGGTCTGATCTATAAGAAGCCCCTATGTCCCTCTTTGAGAGCTGCCTTAGAGTATGTCCAAGAAGGTCTGGAGTTAAATGACCTCTGACCCGATCTATAGACAAAAATTTGGTTGTCTCTCCTTCTTCCACCTTCTTTCCTTAATGTTCCATCCCATCATCTATCTAAAATATCCTTTAGTATAGATGACTTGCCCTCTGAAAGCCTTGGCTAGTGGTTGCAAGTAATTCTCCTTTCATGACTCCATAGCCCAATGGATGGCACGGTTTTGACCTACCCTCTTTGCTGAAGCATCCTGCTGTTTTGTTCCTTTTCTCTCATTTCTTTCCCAGTCTCTGATCTCATGACTCAACCCAACAACCAACCAACCAAATCATTTTAAACCCCCCTTCGTGCTTCATATCTAGCCTAACATCTCAAATTGAGCTTTCAAAGATATATCATTCTTTGTTTTATCGGAGAGATCCCTCTCCGGGTCCAGGAGGGCTAGATCCTAGGGCCCCAAAGTGGTTTGATGTTGTCTTATATTTTTGTATTTCCAAATCTGCCAAAACATAGGAACCCCAACATAATGGCAACTCCGCTGGGGACGAGACCAATCAGCCTTGATTTGGTAAATCACTGTGGTGGACAGTAAGTTGTAAATCATCCACCTGGCGACTCCACAATTCCTGTAATGATAAAAAGGCTCCACTGGTGATCAGCAGGCCACTGATTATCTGTGGTTTCACATAAGACTCCACTGGGAGACCATGTCGCAGTACAACATCATCCATGCCAAAGATCCAGTCACTTCGCTAATGGGAGACTCTGAACAATTTGCAGAAATAGATCCAAGCCTCATAGCAGAGTTTCAGTATGGAATAGAGAGTGTACTGGAAGAAATTGAATGGGAGGACCTTCCAAAGATTGTCCCTATCAGCTCACATCTCGATACTCAACCTGTGCTTAAGAAAATGTTTCTAGACTTGGTGGTTGAGAGATACGAGGCTGAGCTCAAACTTTTGAACTCATAAGAGATATCATACGAGTTCAGAGACCCGAGAGCATTCTTGGAAAGCCTCCCGCCCCCCAAAAATGAAGAGATTCCGCTGCTGTTCGAAGTACAGGAAGAAGAAAATCCAGCT
Organism: Pinus albicaulis; assembly: GCA_034641835.2. Classification (NCBI taxonomy): domain Eukaryota; kingdom Viridiplantae; phylum Streptophyta; class Pinopsida; order Pinales; family Pinaceae; genus Pinus; species Pinus albicaulis. The sequence goes on from CM076579.1 coordinate 1,515,309,986, forward strand.
CTCAAGAACCACTTTGAAGATGCAGTGGAAAATGCAATAGTCGAAGCTGCCCAGGACACGGACAGCCTACCAGTCATGGAAGGCCTGAAAGAGGAAAGCGTACATCATCTATTCATTGATCCTACGGCAGAATACATGGAGGCTCTGATATGCTCGAATACTCCATCATTAATCTTCAGCACGGGCCAGATCCATCGGGAATGGACACTACTGATGGTGACCACAATCTTGAAGAACCACACGCAGAGCACCCTATGGTTATCTCTGACGGGCAGCTAGTGCTCATATCCTTTTTTGTTACTGCTTGACTGGCTGCATTGGCATTATCATATCACCTAGAACATCAGAGATTTCCAAGTTAGGGTAGGGTAGGTAGGAAGTCTGAAATAAGCTCAGCCTGTGAGCATATAGTTAGTTTTTTTGATTTTCGCAAAGCCCAGCAAGTCAGACAGTGTAATCCTAGCTTGACTGTTTTAAATTTCTGTCTTAGAACGTAGAGAAGAAGTTTGCTAGACAGTTTAATCCTAGCAGATGTTAGTTTAGGTAGAGAAAATATGAGGCCAACAGTCTAATCTGGTCTCATGGAGCAATAAGGGCAAACTTAGAATAGGTTTGTTTTCGTTTTGAAAATAAAGTGTAAGGGTCTGCTAGCTCAAATGCACCCAAAGGGAAATTGTTAAGACTGTAGTGTGGGTAGGTAGATTGGTTGGGAAGTATTTCTGCTGATGTTTCTATCATTTTGTGGCAGCTAAAATTGAAGAAAAAAAGGGATGTGCTAAGCCGCAGGCAGCTGGCCTACTCCAAAGATCATCTCTGGTTTCTTGACTCCTTCAAGAAGAAGCCATCCCCATGTGGAGCCACTGTTAGCCCCCCTATGAAATTTTTGACAAGCAAAACAGGGGGCTAATATTGTTTTTGAGCCTTCAAGGAATGCATTTCCCTTGCAAACATATCATCCTTGAAGCTTCTTTGTGCTTTTGTCCTTTGATGAAATCCCCTCTGCTGATTTCCCTTCTAAAGCCTCTCTGTTATGAAGAAGAATGCCCAAAGGCCCTTTTTCCCTATTATTACACCCCCACCTAGCCTCTACTTTGTTCTCCCTTGTCTCCCCTTCTATTCCCCTTCTAACCTTTCAAATCCTCCCAAAATCCCCTTAAATTTTTACCCTTATCCTTTGTTTAGCCTTTTTCCCTTTTCCCTCTCTATCGTTACCCTTCCCCAACCTTGAAATACACTTAAATGGGCCAAAACCCACTTTTTAACAGTGTAATAGGGCTTAGCCCCTTTTCCGCTAGCCCCTTCAACCACTTTCCCACGTAACCCTTACCCAAGGCCAAGTTCTTAAGCCTTGGGGGCCAATCGCAATCAGAAGCCAGGCGGGTGCGAAATCCTTTGTAAACATCGTAAAAGTTCAGATGCGATGGTTTGTTGTATAAGTCCCGCGACGCGTTTTAGGCCATTGATCTGTCATAAAGATCCGATGGCGGAGCACCAATCGCAGCCCCTGCCCAATCGCAATCGCAATGTTTATGTGTGTCCCTCCGATCAGCCCATCGCAAAAAACTTGCGACGTGATTGATCGCACCCTGTCTTCCGATCCCCCGATCTGCTTCTCCACCGTTGATTTTCCCGCCGGATCAGACGGTCCAGCACCAATCGCACCATCCGTCCGATCGAAATCGCAAACCCCAGTAGTGCCACCCCGATTGAAATCTCCTGATTTAATCCCGTCCGTCCGTTTGATACACGATCCAACAGCTATCGCTTGTCCTACTTAATCGCAATCAAAAGTTTTTATATGTGTCACCCTTTGTTCCCTCCGATTGCGATTGTTCCGATTAGATCTCTACCATCCATCTCCCAGCTAATCCGATGGCCAGCGCTCAATCGCAAGTCCCCTTTTGATCGCAATTGCAAACCTTCTCGTCTGAATCCCGATTGCGATCTCCCGATTCAATCCTAGCCGTCCTTTTCCCTGCTGATCCTATGGCCCAACGCTAATCGCTTCGCACACATCGCGCCTCCGGTTTCTCCCTCCGATTGAATGTGAGCCGTTGATCTGGCCTTCGGATCCAATGGTCAGCGCTCAATCGCACTCCCACCACTGATCGCAATCGCAACATTTGAAATGTATGTTGCGATTGACACCCGCTCCGACCTCCGATTGCTATTAGACCTATTGGGTCCCACCTCGTACGTTCGTATCCCGGGTCCCACATCTGCCGCTCCGCTCCATTATTTTTCCCTGTTTTCCTTTGTATTCCCGCTCAAATACTAACCTTTGGGCTTTACACTAATGACTGTTTCCTTCTCCCACGCTTCATTATTTCCGCCGCTCCTCCTGTCCCGCCACCATTCCTCCGGCCCTCCAAAGCATTCCTCACCACCTCTGCCTATGGTTTATGATAGATTTGTTCTATTATGCCGACAACACCAGAGATGGCCTTTCTGCATTTGATGGCGGCCAGCATGAGAGATTCAAAGGCGGTTAATGATATAATTGATATTTAACCCGCATTCAAAGGAAAAGGACGCAGTTGAAGACCAACGCACACGCAATAAGATTTATCTGGGTTTAATGTTCAGCAGAGTACTCTTCTCCAGAAGTACGCCTTCCCACAGTGGCCACCATACTCCCTCGAGCCTAGGAAAGTTAAGGATGCTGACAGAAGCTTTTTAAGACTGTCAGGGTTGCAGTAATGGAGTATGGAGTGGCCTGCGGATCCGTCCATCTAGTTCATTTATTCAGAAGGCTAGCACAGATACCAAACACTAGAAAGGACTTCAAGAGACATATCAGAGGTCAAGTTCGACCTAAAAAAGGCTCCCAGAAGTCTACAGAGTGTAGCACATCGCCATTAAGCAGAATGGGCTCGGCTTCCTCCACCATTCTGTCTTAATAAAACTCATTTAATTGTTCACCTACTTCTGTTTTTCTTCCTCTTCTCCTATAAGAAATCCCTGAGAACGAATTGAAAAGGTTGTTGTTATTGTTGTTCAGTCATTTGGCTGTTGCTGTTAGAGGGATTCAGTTTGACTGTTAGAACAGTATTGGGAGGGAGTTACAGAGTATCTTGTATGTAATAGGCTGGGAGGAGAAAGTCTAGACTGTATTAGCCATTGGGCTTATTGTACATGACTGGTTTTGCATCAATTAATCAAAGCACATTTCACAGGATCCTAGTCTATTACTATTGGTGATGTTTTTCCTAACTCTGTTTATTACATTTCATACTATTTCATGTTCTTCTGGTAGGCAACAGAAGTATAACATAGGATTCACCCTTGATAGGTGCCCTATGTTTCCTGCTCTCCCTACATTTAATGTTCTTCTACTTTATCTGTTATCCAAGGGCTAATTTTAGTTAATTTAACTAGTGTAGTGGATGATATTTCCTACTCTCTGATGTATGAATTAAATGAATCTGTTCTTAGATGTTCTTGTTGGGTGTAAGCTGGAAGGTTTGGGAACACTGGGGATTAGAGTTAGCCCTGTCCACTAAGATCCTTGCGTGACCAGCTGAACTTTCTAAGATCTCTTTGTTAATATTATCTCTTTTTTCCATTGGAGTTGCTAAAGTAGACCTGGAGTTAAATTACGTCTGGTCCGATCTATAAGCAGCCCCTATGTCCCTCTTTGAGAGCTGCCTTAGAGTATGTCCAAGCAGGTCTGGAGTTAAATGACCTCTGAATCGATTTATAGATAGAAATTTGGTTGTCTCTCCTTCTTCCAACTTCTTTTCTTAATGTTCCATCCCATCATCTATCTAAAAGATCCTTTAGTATAGATGACTTGCCCTCTGAAAGCCTTGGCTAGTGGTTGCAAGTAATTCTCCTTTCATGACTCCATAGCCCAATGGATGGCACGGTTTTGACCTACCTCTCATTGCTTTCCCAGTCTCTGATCTCATGACTCAACCCAACAACCAACCAACCAAATCATTTTAAACCCCCCTTCATGCTTCATAGCTAGCCTAACATCTCAAATTGAGCTTTCAAAGATATATCATTCTTTGTTTTATCAGAGAGATCCCTCTCCGGGTCCAGGAGGGCTAGATCGTAGGGCCCCAAAGTGGTTTGATGTTGTCTTATCTTTTGGTATTTCCAAATCTGCCAAAACATAGGAACCCCAATAGGTTATTGGGATTCATTGTGTCTAGGGAAGGGATTAGGGTAGATCCCTTCAAGGTTGAGGCAATACTTGGGTTGCCTTCCCCCCTCCTCTATTCGTCAACTTTAAAGTCTACAAGGAAAGTCTAATTTTCTTCAGAGATTTATCATTCGATGCTTTGGAAAAAGCATTGACCTCTGCTCCTTTATTGAGTCCACCTGATTATAGCAGGGATTTCCTTTTGTATCTAGCAGTAGCAGAATCTACTATTGGTATGGTTCTGGTTCAGGAAGATGATGCTCTGGAAGAGCATGTTATATACTATTTTAGTCGAGGATTGGTAGGACCTGAACTCTGGTACACTCCGATAGAAAAGTTAGCTTTAGCAGCAGTTCATGCTGTGCAGTGACTCCGACATTACATTATTCTACAAAAAACTTATTTTTTGGCAGCAGCCAATTCATTTCAGTTTGTCCTCATTAGGCGAGTGATTGGGGGCAAATACAATAGATGGATTGTGATTTTACAGGAATTTGATCTTGAGTTTATGTCTGCCAAGTCGAAGAAATCATTGGTTTTCGCGGAATTGATCTCCGAGTTGCCCTGTGGAGAAGAAATGATCTATGATGAATCCTTCCTGGATGAACATTTGTTTCTTATCTCTCCACAGGATCCTTGGTATGGAGATATCATTGTGTATCTTCAGACTGCGAAGTTTCCCTCTACTTTTTCGAAAGATGAGCGCCGTAAGTTGCGTCACTTGGCTAAGAATTACTTGATTATTGGTGATGCTTTATACCATCGAGGGGTTGATTCAATCCTGAGACGTTGCTTAACTCTCGAAGAAGTTGAGGATGTGCTGAATGATTCCCACAGTGGAGCTTGTGGTGGTCATTTATCTGGGCTTGCTACAGCCCAAAAGATCTTGCATGTTGGGAACTTTTGGCCTTCGATTTTCAAGGATTGTATGGAGTCGGTCAAAAAATGTCATCCATGTCAAGTTTATACTCGAAAAATGTGCGCTCATACAGCTCCTCTTTTTCCAGTCATTACTGTCGGTCCCTTTACAAAGTGGGGTATTGATTATACTACTTGTAACCCACCTTCGGCTAAAGGTCACAAGTACATTATTGTAGCAGTAGACTACTTTACAAAGTGGGTCGAGGCTATGCCTACTTTTGGGAATGATGGTGAGACTGCAGCTCTTTTTCTTTTCAACCAGGTTATTGCTCATTTTGGTATTCCTAGATAGATTGTCACTGATCATGGCAGTCATTTTCAGAATAGCATGATGGCTGAGTTGGCTCTAAAATTGGGTTTCCGGCAAGAGCATTCATCTCCGTATTATCCCCAAGCCAATGGGCAAGTGGAAGCCGTGAATAAGTCATTGAAGACAATTCTTCAAAGGATAATTGATAAAGCTAGATCCAACTGGCATATTATGCTATATCCTGCACTTTGGGCATACAGGACATCAGTGAAAACTGCAACTGGCTTTACTCCGTTTCAGCTGGTGCATGGGTTGGAATCTGTATTTCCCATTGAATGTGAGATTCCTTCTCATAAGTTAGTTGTTGAACTTCTTCCTGACACTTCTAGTCTTGAAGAACGGCTCCTTCATCTGGAACATCTCGATGAGTAGCGTCGGGATGCCGCCATGATGAATGAGGCACATAAAAACCGAGTTAAAGCTCAATACGATAAGGCGGTCAAACCTACGGTTTTTTCGGAAGGTGACCTTGTTTTGGTCTATGCCCAAGAAAAATATGCCCTGGGGGCAGGAAAATTTAAGTCTATGTGGTATGGCCCCTTCATCGTTAAAAAATTCCTTAAGAAAGGGGCATATACCTTGGTTTATTTTGAAGGGAACGAGTTACCGGAGCCCAGAAATGGGCTCTATTTGAAGAAGTATTATGCCTAGGCTTCGGCCTGGCATGCTGCTTTTGTATATAGTAGTTTTGCTTTGTACATATCTGGTTTTTCGATCTTTGATTGGATGGTGATGTTTTTGATCTTCTTTGGCAGGTTGCGTCGGATGTTATGAGTCATTTTGGTTTCACCGATGGTGCTAGTAGACATACCCGGAACTTAGCTTCTGCGGCTTGGGTGCTTCATTATCCATCCGGTCAACTGTTAGTATCAAGAGGAGTCTGCATTGGTCCTGCTTCCAATAACATAGCAGAATACACTGCAGTTGTTTATCTACACTCGGAAGCAATATCTTTGGGTGTTGATTCGTTGGTAGTTTTCTTGGACTCTCAGCTGGTGGTGTTGCAGTTGAATAATACTTATCGGGTTCGAGATCCATTTTTACTCCGGTTGTTCTTGAGGGTACGTTTGTTATAGAGATCATTTCAATTTTTAACTTTCATTCATATTCTTCGAGCTGACAATTAGATGGCAGACTCATTAGCTAATCAAGCAATTGATTGGCACATTAATCATTCCATACAATAAAATTTAATCATAAAAAACATCATACATTTTGATACATTTGTCACATCACATCAAACATCGTTGTATATATATCATCAGAGTGTTCAAAAAACTATACAAAATTTGGATCCATAAGTCATACAAAAAATTGGGCTTATGCCCGATCATGTTCAGTCTCAAAAAATATACTTTCATCTGGTACATCATATCTATCTACTCCTGAGGTCCCTGCCCAGAAGTTGTGTTCCTATAGAACACGATCACAGTGGCAACTCGGTGGAATAACCGTACCGAGTCTCGGGGTACTCCTACCACTCGTCTCTAGATGGCTTCAGGCAGATCTTCCACTACAGCCGTAGGTACTTGGAGGGTTAACCCCTCCAAGTTCCTCTATACAGCCTGGAGGGTTCTATATGAATCTATTATATCTGCTTCGCCCCTGCGACGCTTATGCCGCGGGTAACCCTCAGGTCGCACTGGTCCAATATATGTATCATGATCATTATAAAATTGTAAGTAATTTTGAATCCAATCAAAAACATGTTTGTTTTTCATATTTTTTCATACATATCTGAAAAAATCCAAAAAAATTATATAAGTAAAAAATTGCAAACTTACCGACTGTGCCCCATGCCGCGCCTGCTGGAAGGACAAGATTTGGATTGCCACGAAAGTCCATCCCGGCATAGGGATAGTCATCCACAACGATGATTTGTTCTCCCCACCAAAGGAAGAACTCATCATCCCAAGTGATTCGGGGAACTTCACTTCCCCCCAATCTCTTCATCATGTCTGCCCAGCGGGCAATTCTTGGGTCTCTCAGGATGCTGATGGTAGAGATCACTTTGGGTCTCAGCGCTGGAATCTTCTCGAAGAAGAATGTCATCAAGATTGTACCATCTCCAAAATGTTTTGTCTTTTCCTTTCGGATTGAAGTCAATTGTTGCTTCATGTTCATCAGTAGAGTTGTGCACCAATCATATAAATGAGTTAAGCATTCCACTGCTATACTCATTTGTGTCATGGATGCCTGGTGTAGAGAAGTTGATCCTGCTACTCTCCCAATGGTAAAAAGGAGGATTTTTATGTGCAAGTCTCTTAAATCTTTGATTGCAATTTGAGTTCCCACTTTATTGGAACCCTCTACGCAGTAGACGTGGACGTAATCTTCCACGGTTACCCTCCCAAAGGCTTACCATGCAAGTCTACTGGCTCCCCCCTCTGGGAGAGTCCAGTAATAAAATATATATCTTCCACCTCGATGCGTATGGGCATCTGATCTATAATGAAGCAGTCTTCTTCTGGTTCCCAATAGTTCACAAAAAAGATACTCTTACCATGTTAATATGAAAGTTAGTGAATATGATATTTTTAGTGAATATGATGTCAATTAATTATGCTCAAGCTGACATTCCGGGAGGAATACATGATAGAATGCCTTAGTGTAATAGCTCGTTGGAACCAAAATGAGGGGATCTTCAGGATGGGATACTGAGAAGTGACTTATAGTGGCCAGAGATAGTACCATGGGTGATATACTATTTTCCTTAATTAAAATGACTTTAATTAGCCATTTAATTAAAGGGAAAATAATATTTAGAGGAAAAGGGGCCAAAAGTGACTTAAGTGAAATATAATTAAATTAAAGTTACTTTGATAAAGTCAATGGAGGATCTTCTCGAATAATAATAAAATAATAAAATAGGATTCTTCTAGGGGATTGGAGATCTACCCATTAGATCTATAAAAGGAGAAGCGAAGGTCATTTGGAGATATCTTTGTATTAGATCATTTTCTTATGTGAGAGGTTTGATATGTGGTTTTGTACTTCATTGGTAGCATCCTCCCAGGATGGAAACCCTCGGGTGATTTAGTGAGAGTGGGTGAGCATCCATCTCTTCCCTTGGTGGATCCATTCAGGATTCACAGGTTGTAGTTTATTTCCATTTTTTTGGAGGCCAGTTGCAGCATTGTTGTAGATATATTTGTGATCTGAATGGAAAATGGAATCAACCCATGGTATTCATCTACCCATGTTATCCATCCACCCATGATATTTATTCACCCATGGTATTGTAAGTAACCCATGGTATGTATCCACCCATGGTATTCATCCACACATGGGATTTACCCATGGTATTGTAAGTGATATCTACCCATGGTATTGGCCTATCGTATCTACACATGGTATTGTAATTCAAAAAAGGCTATAAATAACAAGCTTCAGTTTGTAAAAGGAAAGATTGTCTACCACAATGTAGCTTCTACAATGATTATCTGTTTTAATAAAACAAGTTTGTTTGTCGTTTTATTTTATTTTTGTTCTCTTTTTTTCTGGCATTGTAATTTTGCAGATCTTGTCAGATTTCATTTCAACTTTTTAGATATTGGGGGCCTCCCCCCAAGATCTGTATCATTGGTATTAGATTCAGGTTACGCCTCCATGGGAATGAGGGTTTGAAACATATTTCAATTTCAATGTTTTGTAGCAATCTTCAGCAAAATCCATGAATTTTTTTTTGGGTGGCGAGTTTTCAGATCATATATGAAACTTTTGGTGAAAATTTTACAAAAATAAAGATCAGATCTGGATTCCTTGCGAAAAAATACTCAAATTCAAAAAAAAAATCAGAGAATGATGGAGTATTCGAGCATATCAAAGCCTCCATGTATTCTGCCACAGGATCAATGAACAGATGATGTACGCTTTCCTCTTTCAGGCCTTCCATGACTGGTAGGCTGTCCGTGTCCTGGGCAGCTTCGACTATTGCATTTTCCACTGCATCTTCAAAGTGGTTCTTGAGAGCTGGATTGTCTTCTTCCTGTACTTCGAACAACAGCGGAATCTCTTCATTTTTGGGGGGTGGGAGACTTTCCAAGAATGCTCTCGGGTCTCTGAACTCGTATGATATCTCTTATGAGTTCAAAAGTTTGAGCTCAGCCTCGTATCTCTCAACCACCAAGTCTAGAAACATTTTCTTAAGCACAGGTTGAGTATCGAGATGTGAGTTGATAGGGACAATCTTTGGAAGGTCCTCCCATTCAATTTCTTCCAGTACACTCTCTATTCCATACTGAAACTCTGTTATGAGGCTTGGATCTATTTCTGCAAATTGTTCAGAGTCTCCCATTAGCGAAGTGACTGGATCTTTGGCATGGATGATGTTGTACTGCGACATGGTCTCCCAAAGGAGTCCTTATGTGAAACTACGTATAATCGTGGCCTCGCTGATCACCAAGGGAGACTTTTTATCATTACAGAATTGTGGAGTCGTCAGTGGATGATTTACAACTTTCATCGCCCACCCATAAGATTATTTGGGAATCATGTTGATTAATCTGTCTCTCAAGTGGAGTCACATATGTTGGGGTTCCCATGTTTTGCATGCATTTGGAAATACCAAATATAAGACAACATCAAACCACTTCTGGGGCCTGCAGATCTGTTCCTCCCTGGACCCGAAGAGGATCTCTCCAAATAAACAAAGAATGATATATCTTTGAAAGCTCAATTTGAGATGTTAGGCTAGATATGAAGCACGAAGGGGGGTTTAAAATGATTTGGTTGGTTGGTTGTTGGGTTGAGTCATGAGATCGTAGATCGGGAAAGAAATGAGAGAAAAGGAACAACATGTGCCAGGATGCTTCAAGTTGTAGAGGGTAGGTCAAAACCGTGCCATCCATTGGGCTATGGAGTCATGAAAGGAGAATTACTTGCAACAACTAGCCAAGGCTTTTAGAGGGAAAGTCATCTACACTAAAGGATATTTTAGATAGATGATGGGATGGAACATTAAGGAAAGAAGATGACAGAAGGAAAGACAACCAGATTTCTGTCTATAGATCAGGTCAGAGGTCATTTAACTCCAGACCTGCTTGGACATACTCAAAGGCAGCTCTCAAAGAGGGATAAAGGGGCTTCTTATAGATTGGACCAGAGGTCATTTAACTCCATGTCTGCTTTAGCAACTCCAAGGGAAAAAACAGAGATAAGATTAACAAAGGGATCTTATAAAGGCCAGCTAGTTGCGCAAGGATCCTAGTGGACAGGGCTAACTCTAATCCCCAGTGTTCCCAAACCTTCCAGCTTAAACCTCAACAAGAAAATCTAAGAATTGATCCATCCAATTCATACATTAGAGAGCAGGCAATGACATCCACTACACTGGTTAAATTGACTGAAAGCAATCCTTAGATAACACATTTCAGAAGAGAAACATTAAAAGTAGGGAGAGCAGGAACATAGGGCACCTATCAAGGGTGAATCCTATGTTACACTTCTGTTGCCTACCAGAAGAACATGAAACAGTATGAAAATGTAAATAACAGAGTTAAGAAAGACATCACCAATAGTAATAGACCAGGATCCTGTGAAATGTGCTTTGATTAATTGATGCAAAACTAGTCATGTACAATAAGCTCAATGGCTAATACAGTCCAGACTTCTCCTCCCAGCCTATTACATACAAGCTACTCTGTAACTCCCTCCCAAGACTGTTCTAACAGTCAAACTGAATCCCTCTAATAGCAACAGCCGAACAACTGAACAACAACAACCTTTTCATTATGCTCTCGGGGATTCTTATAGGATAGTGAGAATAACAAAGGTAGATACAAATTAAATGAATTTCATTAAGACAGAATGGTGGAGGAGTTCCTGCCCATGCTGCTTAATGGCTCTGCAGCTCTGTATGTACTCTGGAGGCTATTTGGCAACCTCTGTCAGGTCGAAATTGACCTCTGATATGTTCCTTGTAATCCTCTCGACTGTCTGGAGCTCTGCGCTAGCCTCCCGAAATAAATGCACTGGTGGAAATTCCGCAAGGTATCCATGCCTCATAATGGTATTCCTAACAGTCTCTTAAGAAACTCTTTGTCAGTGCAATTAACTGCTTCTGGGCTTCAGGCGGCATGGAAACTGCTGTAGGAAGGTGTACCTCTAGAGAAAACACTTATGCTGTTAGGTAGCGCAGTCATGACTTGCTGGTGCGCTCATTAGTCTTCAAGCTGAGCCTTAATCCTTGAAAACGGGATTATGATTGTTAATCTCCAATTATGCGTGAAAACCATTTCAAAATTCGTCTCTGTTGTCTTGTTTGGCCGCTAAATTGGCCTCTCTGTGATATCTGCAAAATGACATAAACCTGTTATGAACCTAGGCAGTGGTGGCGGAGACAATGCTTCAGAAGCCCGTGGGAGCGGTGGTGGAGCAGTTTGGGGTGGTGGAAATAATGGAGAAGGCAGACGGAATGGTTATAGTGTAAAGGCCCAAAGATTAAATGTTTGGGATAAATGCAAAGGAAATGGAAGATATGTAATGAAATAGACGGGAAAGATCATACGAGGTGGGACCCAGTAGGTCAAATCTCAATCAGAGATCGAAGCGGGTGGCAATCGCAACACACATTTCAACTGTTCCGATTGTGATTGGGAGTGGGGACGCGATTGAGCACTAACCGTTGATCTCAAGTCCATATCAACAGTGGGGAATGTGATCGGAGGGGCAGTGCGATCGGGGGATCGGGAGATACATTGCGATTGCGATCGGAGGTCGGGGTGCGATTGAACGCTGACCGTTGGATCGGCAGGGAGATGGACGGTTGGGATCTGATCGGGAGATCTCAATTGGGGATGTACCACTGGGAGTTGCGATTGCGATCGGACGGATGGTGCGATTGGTGCTGGACCATCTGATCCGGCAAGAAAATCAACGGTGGAGAAGCGGATCGGGGGATCGGAAGACAGGGTGCGATCAATCGCGTTGCAAGTTTTTGCGATGGGCTGATAGGAGGGACACACATAAACATTGCGATTGTGATTGGGTAGGGGCTGCGATTAGCACTCCGCCATCGGATCTTTATGACAGATCAATAGCCTAAAACGCGTCGTGGGACTTATACAACAAACCATCGCATCGAAACTTTCACGATGTTTACAAAGGATTTCACACCCGCTTGGCTTCCGATCGTGATTGGGCCCCAAGGCTTAAGCACTTGGCCTTGGGTAAGGGTTACGTGGGGAAGTGGTTGAAGGGGCTGGCGGAAAAGGGGCTAAGCCCTATTACAATGTTAAAAAGTGGGTTTTAGCCCATTTAAGTGTATTTCAAGGTTGGGGAAGGGTAACGATAGAGAGGGAAAAGGGAAAAAGGCTAAACAAAGGGTAAGGGTAGAAATTTAAGGGGATTTTGGGAGGATTTGAAAGGTAAGAAGGGGAATAGAAGGGGAGACAAGGGAGAACAAAGTAGAGGCTAGGTGGGGGTGAAATAAGAGTGAAAAAGGGCCTTTGGGCATTCTTCTTCATAACAGAGAGGCTTTAGAAGGGAAATCAGCAGAGGGGATTTCATCAAAGGACAAAAGGCACAAAGAGGCTTCAAGGATGATGTGTTTGCAAGGGAAATGCATTCCTTGAAGGCTCAACAACAATATTAGCCCCCTGTTTTGCTTGTCAAAAATTTCATAGGGGGGCTAACATAACCGACCGGATGTAACCGTGAAAACGCACTTGTTCAAATTCAACCTAATCTTATAGAAACGACATCGTTCAAATATTTGACGAAGGTGAGCAGGATGATCCATCCTCTTTCGAGAATGAGCAGCTAAATCATCCAAATACGCCTCGATAATATTTTTGATGTCGTGGAAGGCATATGACATGGCCCACTGAAATGTAGCCCCAACATTTTTAAGACCAAAAGGCATCTTCTTGTATGCAAAATTACCCCAAGGACAAATAAACGCAGTCTTATGCTGATCTTCAGGACGGATAGTAATCTGATTATATCTGGAGAAACCGTCCATGAAGGATAAAATCTCATTACCGGCACACTCGTCAATGATCTGATCGATAAATGGTGTGGGGTAATTATCTTTAAGACATGCTTTATTAAGGTCTCTGAAATCAATGCAAACTCGAATTGTTCCTATTTTTTAATCTATAGGAACAGGGTTTGAAACCCATTCAGTCAAAGGAACAGGGAAAATGAATCCCACCTTAAGCAGCTTCTCCACCTCAGCTTTGATAGCTGCTGCCTTCCTAGGATTGACTAGACGAAGCTTTTGCCTTACAGGCTTATCGTTTTCGTAAGTCTTGATCTCATGCTGGACAATAGATGGATCTATACCAGGAATTTCCTCATAAGACCAAGCAAATACATCCCTATACTCTTTAAAGAGTTCGGTATAAATCTGAATCTCTTCAAGGGAACATTCAGCTCCGATGAAGACATTCTCAATAAGCAGCCCCTATGTCCCTCTTTGAGAGCTGTCTTAGAGTATGTCCAAGCAGGTCTGGAGTTAAATGACCTCTGACTCGATTTATAGATAGAAATTCGGTTGCCTCTCCTTCTTCCACCTTCTTTTCTTAATGTTCCATCCCATCATCTATCTAAAAGATCCTTTAGTATAGATGACTTGCCCTCTGAAAGCCTTGGCTAGTGGTTGCAAGTAATTCTCCTTTCATGACTCCATAGCCCAATGGATGGCACGGTTTTGACCTACCTCTCATTGCTTTCCCAGTCTCTGATCTCATGACTCAACCCAACAACCAACCAACCAAATCATTTTAAACCCCCCTTCATGCTTCATAGCTAGCCTAACATCTCAAATTGAGCTTTCAAAGATATATCATTCTTTGTTTTATCAGAGAGATCCCTCTCCGGGTCCAGGAGGGCTAGATCGTAGGGCCCCAAAGTGGTTTGATGTTGTCTTATCTTTTGGTATTTCCAAATCTGCCAAAACATAGGAACCCCAATAAGTTATTGGGATTCACTGTGTCTAGGGAAGGGATTAGGGTAGATCCCTTCAAGGTTGAGGCAATACTTGGGTTGCCTTCCCCCGTCCTCTATTCGTCAACTTCAAAGTCTACAAGGAAAGTCTAATTTTCTTCAAAGATTTATCATAAATTATGCTGAAGTTACCAAGGGATTTATGAGATTGTTGAAAAAGGGAAGAACTCATCATCCCAAGTGATTCGGGGAACTTCACTTCCCCCCAATCTCTTCATCATGTCTGCCCAGCGGGCAATTCTTGGGTCTCTCAGGCTGCTGATGGTAGAGATCACTTTGGGTCTCGACGCTGGAATCTTCTCGAAGAAGAATGTCATCAAGATTGTACCATATCCAAAATGTTTTGTCTTTTCCTTTCGGATTGAAGTCAATTGTTGCTTCATGTTCATCAGTAGAGCTGTGCACCAATCATATAAATGAGTTAAGAATTCCACTGCTATACTCATTTGTGTCCTGGATGCCTGGTGTAGAGAAGTTGATCCTGCTACTCTCCCAATGGTAAAAAGGAGGATTTTTATGTGCAAGTCTCTTAAATCTTTGATTGCAATTTGAGTTCCCACTTTATTGGAACCCTCTACGCAGTAGACGTGGACGTAATCTTCCACGGTTACCCTCCCAAAGGCTTACCATGCAAGTCTACTGGCTCCCCCCTCCGGGAGAGTCCAGTAATAAAATATATATCTTCCACCTCGATGCGTATGGGCATCTGATCTATAATGAAGCAGTCTTCTTCCGGTTCCCAATAGTTCACAAAAAAGATACTCTTACCATGTTAATATGAAAGTTAGTGAATATGATATTTTTAGTGAATATGATGTCAATTAATTATGCTCAAGCTGGCATTCCGGGAGGAATACATGATAGAACGCCTTAGTGTAATAGCTCGTTGGAACCAAAATGAGGGGATCTTCAGGATGGGATACTGAGAAGTGACTTATAGTGGCCAGAGATAGTACCATGGGTGATATACTATTTTCGTTAATTAAAATGACTTTAATTAGCCATTTAATTAAAGGGAAAATAATATTTAGAGGAAAAGGGGCCAAAAGTGACTTAAGTGAAATATAATTAAATTAAAGTTACTTTGATAAAGTCAATGGAGGATCTTCTCGAATAATAATAAAATAATAAAATAGGATTCTTCTAGGGGATTGGAGATCTACCCATTAGATCTATAAAAGGAGAAGCGAAGGTCATTGGAGATATCTTTGTATTAGATCATTTTCTTATGTGAGAGATTTGATATGTGGTTTTTACTTCATTGGTAGCATCCTCCTAGGATGGAAACCCTCGGGTGATTTAGTGAGAGCGGGTGAGCATCCATCTCTTCCCTTGGTGGATCCATTCAGGATTCACAGGTTGTAGTTTATTTCCATTTTTTTGGAGGCCAGTTGCAGCATTGTTGTAGATATATTTGTGATCTGAATGGAAAATGGAATCAACCCATGGTATTCATCTACCCATGTTATCCATCCACCCATGATATTTATTCACCCATGGTATTGTAAGTAACCCATGGTATGTATCCACCCATGGTATTCATCCACACATGGGATTTACCCATGGTATTGTAAGTGGTATCTACCCATGGTATTGGCATATCGTATCTACACATGGTATTGTAACTCAAAAAAGGCTATAAATAACAAGCTTCAGTTTGTAAAAGGACAGATTGTCTACCACAATGTAGCTTCTACAATGATTATCTGTTTTAATAAAACAAGTTTGTTTGTCGTTTTATTTTCTTTTTGTTCTCTTTTTTTCTGACATTGTAATTTTGCAGATCTTGTCAGATTTCATTTCAAATTTTTAGATATTGGGAGCCTCCCCCAAAGATCTGGATCATTGGTATTAGATTCAAGTTACGCCTCCATGGGAATGAGGGTTTGAAACATATTTCAGTTTCAATGTTTTGTAGCAATCTTCAGCAAAATCCATGAATTTGTTTTTGGGTGGCGAGTTTTCAGATCATATATGAAACTTTTGGTGAAAATTTTACAAAAATAAAGACCATATTTGGATTCCTTGCGAAAAAATACTCAAATTCAAAAAAAAAATCGGCCAAATTGGAGTTCGAATGAGAGAGATATCGATGATTCAAAATCAGCAATGTTGAAGCAATTTTTCAGACGACAATTCATGGACGGAGGTTCTCCTGTCATTTTTTGCAATTATCAGTGCAAAATTTCAGGAAAATATATATATATCTGAGCTTATCTTAAAATATCACCCAAGTTCAAAAAAAAAATCGATCGAATCGGAGTTCGGATGTGGGAGTTATCGTTGATTTAAAATCAACTATTTTTTCAGAAATTTTGTGACGGCAAGACAGTTCCAGTGTGAATCTGAGAGTCTAGAGTCTCAAAATAGTGGTTTCAAACACATGAGAAGATGTAGAATGATCATTCCATTTCCAAAAACAGGCTATAATAAATATTTTGAGTTATATTGACCGATTTATGCTCATTTTAAATCTGGAGCAACATTTGGAGCGGGTCCCTCTGGAGGCGTGCCCTCCCACCCCGCTTTAGTAGGCACCTACTTCGCATTCATCAGTTTCATCATAGCAGCATTCGGCTTGGGTTATTTGGAGACATGCCCTCTCACCCCAAGCTATGTAGGCACCTGCTACTTCATCAACAATCAGCATCACAGTTATGGGTCAACCGCACAAAATATTTTTCATCGAAATCCATTTGCTAGGCCGCACACTGTTAGTTACATAGTTGGTCACAAGCATTACAGGGTATCTCTATCCTCGGATCTTCGTTTGTCATGGTTTTGGTTCATCCAAAAGCCCACACTTCATCGAAGTCCATTTGCTAGGCCACACACTGTCAATATCACAGTTGATCACAAGCATTACAAGGTATCTCTATCCTCGGATCTTGGTTCACCACAATTATGGATTAACTACACAAAACCCTTCTCTTCAGTGACTCTTCATATTCAAAAAAGGCTTCTCAAGAGGTAACTTCATGCAATGAGGACCATTGCTTCTTAAGGAGGGAGGAATGATCCGAATGGAAAATGGCATCAACCCATGGTATTCATCTACCCATGTTATCTATCCACCCATGATATTTATTCACCCATGGTATTGTAAGTAACCCATGGTATTCATCCACACATGGAATTTACCCATGGTATTGTAAATGGTATCTACCCATGGTATTGGCCTATGGTATCTACACATGGTATTGTAACTCAAAAAAGGCTATAAATAACAAGCCTCAATTTGTAAAAGGAGAGATTGTCTACCACAATGTAGCTTCTACAGTGATTATCTGTTTTAATAAAACAAGTTTCTTTGTCGTTTTATTTTCTTTGTGTTCTCTTTTTTTCTAGCATTGTAATTTTGTAGATCTTATCAGATTTCATTTCAACTTTTTAGATCTTGGGGGCCTCCCCCCAAGATCTGGATCAATTCGGGCCATTATTTCATCCATTTCTAGTTTTTGTACCAACAGTTTTATATTAATAAAATAAGGTTGAAATATTTTGCATACTTATATTGTCTATTATTCAGTTGCAAATTATATATATATATATATATATATATATATATATTCCGTAAATATTGTGGTTGATGTTATGCAAATTGTTTATAATGTTAATTGCTTAAATTTCTGAAGTTATTTTACATGGCAATCTTCTGGAGATTTTATGGTTGAATAGTTTCCGGCAAAATTCATAAAATATCACATTTGGGATATAACAGTAGCATCAGAGTTGGTGATCTTGCCAGCCTAAGGGTTTACATTCAACATTACTGGAAAATCAAAGTTCAAGGGTTTTACTACATGTCAACTTCAGAATAAGAATGAAGATTTATTACTTTTGCATGAATTATTGCACCATTGATTCTGATCTCAGTTGTTTGAGTTGTTTATCTTCAGCTTCTACATTTTGTTGCTTCAGTTTTGAGTGTGTATTTCTGGAGGACGCATTTGGGTTCTTGTGTTTTTTATTGGTTGCAAGGCTCATTATATTTTCAGCTATAAGCGAACCTCCAAGGGCTGAGATTGATATTCTATCTCTGGAGCAGTGTGGCAGTCTTTAGGCTAGCGCAGAGGAGGAGAGTTGAGCCTAGTTGTAGAGGAAGGTCTCAAACATTTGAGTTGGGAGATAGAGGACGTGAAAGAGGGATTATTTGTTGCACATTTGAAGTGTTGTTTAGTATTTAGTTGATCATTTTATATACAACATATTCAGCAACTATTGGGAGAGCGTAGGGCTTATTGGGATCAATTTTGGAGGATCGTGATTTGGACAAACCATTTTCTTGGTTTTGGTCGGATAGGCTTGAGGAGCCCAAGTGTAATTTGAGATAATTTTATAATCATTGGATGTAGGTTTTTAGGGCAATCCATTGCAGTAGCTAGTGCAGAATTGTTGTCAAAGGCATTCTGGTACGTCAAATTTATATTGGAGGTTCAAAATTATTCAGCCAGAATTTGTCCAATATTTTCTGGGTTTTTCTGGGTTTTTTGAGCAAATTCCATGGTTAAAATACCTTCATTTTCTAAGCAGCATATCAGCCCATTTACACAGTCCCTACTCAGTCAGTAGTTATAGGCACTAGGCAAAAGGGCATATTTTTGAAAGTTGGAATTAGAGCAAACCATTTCTGGGTTTTTATGGGTCTTCTGAGTAGAGTTCGTGGTTAAAATCCTGGAATTTTCTTAGCAGTAAATAAACTCATTTACTGTAATATCCCAAAATGGGAACTGTTAGTAAGGCTTGAAAAATGCCCCAAAAGGGACTGCAGCAACAATAAACAATTCTACTAAAAAAATAACGCAGTTCCAATGAAGCAAAGCAGTCAGTTGATATGGAGGTTCAAAGATCAGATGTATAACAACAAATCAGATTTACATTACAGCCCATACATTTTACAAGAGAAAGCATAATACTAGACAGGAAAAATCCTTAGAATGAGGTGCTACAACCACGAGAAAACTCTGCATAAACCTGACAGCATTATTTTAATGGGTTGAAGCAGCAGTTTATTAACACTCAGATCTAGAAAAGATCTGTACATAAAAAGATAGATCTAATTCATATGTGTGTATAGTAAAAGCTCATCTATACATTCCCCTTGGGGTTTTGTGCAAAACATGAAGCACAAAGAGTAGATCTGAGATCTAGAGTTGCAGATCTGAAGAAATATTCAGAAATTCCTGAATCATATAATAGAACAATAGATCAGATCTGAAACAAACATGGATTGGGTGGCCAATCCATGGATCACCACGGTGAGAGGAAGAATCCTAACACCAGAGATCTCTCCTCCAAAATGCAGAAAAAACACCCTGCAACTGCAAACTTACAAATAACGGAGTTTAAGGATAGAAACTACGTTGTAGGATCTAAGAATGATTTTGCCTAATGCCAAGGTCTGGATCTGAAGCTCTGATGATCAAGGACACTCTTGCCAATGGGATAGCAGACTTTCCCAATGAAAAGAGAGGCCAAATATGCATAGATCTAAAAATATCTATCTCCCACATGTTGCAACTCTCAAGGACAACCCAACCCTCAATAGGATCAGTGCTGTAGGTGTAAGGTGAAGCTTGGCCCAAGCCTGATAGTGGAAAATACAAGCAAAACTCCTCCAAGAGCTGCTCTAGGAAGGAGGTGGGATTCCCGACCAAGAACACCCAAGTGCTAAGCAACACTATTCTAAGCTAAACAGCTAGAGAATGAGAAATATCTAAGCAGAAAAATTCTTCTGAAATAATATCTTCAACAACCCCCTTCATGCTGCTCTCCTCTTCCTTTTATAAGATTGGAGTCTTTTCAAACCCTAAACCATTTTAGCAGTTTAGCCCCTTTCACATGTAGAACCTCCATCTAGAACTGCGGTGTGCCTCAAGGGGGTTCAATGCATCTAGACTGCGCTGTAGATATGGTCATGGTTGACTTGGTCAAGTGATCAACCTCTTTCACACTCAAGTGTGTTTTATAATATGGCCCATATTTAGCCATGTTCACATTGGGCATTGATTTATTTTGTTATTTTCAGGAGTTTTACATGTCCTTCTTTACATTTTATTCATCAACATAAAATGAAAAATAAAACAAGGAAAAATAGAATATTCCCATTAGCTTGGGCTAAGTGGGAATATTATAGTCCTCCCCTCCAAGATGTTGCTTGTCCTCAAGCAACTGATAAGGTGAGTGCTGCAAAATCTCCCCTTATTCTCTTGTGGCCCCCTCATCCAATAGTCCCCACCATTGCTTCATATTTTCTGCAATAGTTCTGTCTCCCAATAGTCCCTCCCCAATGTGCAAGTTGGCCTTTGGTGAATAAACCCAATGGCTCTCATCATGAAGGAATGGAAGGTTTATGTGGAAACCTTCTTGTTGATCCATGGCCTCCTCAAGATAGAAGTGATGACAATCATGGGGAATTTCATCATCCATGAAAGACTCCCATCTCCATGCTATCATCCAAATGAACTGGATCACCTCCTAGCTTGGAAATCCATAGAAAAACTCCTCCCCAATACATATGAGAGGCATGTCCCAAACAAACATATGGCTCACCCTACAAAGAAACAAGTGGTCTACCTTAGTGGCCATATAATATCCCATGCTCCCCTTGAAGCATGTAGTGCAAAAAGTGTGGGAAACTCCTTTCCCCAAGGACACATCCAACCAATGTGTCTTCCCTCCATCCATGTTCCAAATAAAGACAAGAAAAATTTCAGCATATGGAATCATGATTAGAGTCATGCTAGCTACCATATGCAATAATGAAGAGAGGCAATGGTCCCTCAAGTGAAACCAACGCAGTTTTACTCCTAACTGCCTTGGAATATGATATGATAAGTGTTCTCCTCAACACTTGTTTGCTGCCCCATATTTCTTGCATGCTTTGAGAAAGTGCATGATATTTGGTGTAAAGGAATCACACCATGAAGAGTATATCATCCCTCCAAGACCCTCCAAGGAATGGCCATAATCACCATTGCTCATAGCCCCAAGTGGCCTATGAGACCCATCAAAAATAATGCTCCCTCTTGGAGCAAAACCTGCACATGAGTGTTAGAAAAATACAAGCATATAGTAAGCACATCAGAATATTCAGAGATACAAGTCCCTCCATATACTTGTTTTAAATTAGTGAGGTAACTCATGGATGAGTTCCTTCTCACACTCAATGAATAAGAAAGTGTTGAGGATGTCTCTTCCCACGAGCAATGTCCCTCCTCAACCAACAAATGATCCATGCACATCCTCATACTAGAGTGCATCTCCTTATTGATATCTTCCCACATGAATCCCTCCAATATAGTATGACATGTTTTAATGAAGCTAGTGGGTTTAGAAATCAAGATCTCATAGGTTGCATGAAGTTGTTTGTTCTTGAGCTTGGAGTTCTTAGATAAGTAGATCTGATCATAGAAATAAATAACTCCATTAGCTACTTTATACCTCATATATATAATTTTCTCATCAAGAACCTTACATGTGAAGAGGTCCTTGGAATATTCCATCAAGAGTTGGGACTCCCAATAACGATCTAGCCCCCCCAACATTGACAGTGTTGTAGAAGTCTGAAATGAAGTATCTGTCATATGATGGCTCTCCCCCTTGACATGCTTGATGTCAAAGTCACATGCTAGATTGTTTCCAACTTTCTTTTTTTGCCCCTCTTGCAGCTGATCTTTCTCAAGACAAGATTGAAGTTTAGGAGAGTCATCCTCCACCTGAAAGGTTCTCCTCCTCCAAAACTCTCACAGTTTTTCTCCTGCATACAAGAATGGAAATACCTTCTTGTTATATTCAGAAATTTTCATCATATATTGGAGTAACTTTTGCTGCTCCAAGGCTATGGAGTGGCCTTTTGATACCATGCTCATGCCAACACAGATTTCTGAATCTCTTCTTTCTAACGCAGTCATATGGATGGAAGATAGCAAAGTCAATTTTAGGAAATTGCTTAGCTCCTCATCAATGATTCTCAGCGTTGTAGTAGCTCCTCTCCAGGTTCCCTCTTTAGAAAAATATGTTACTACTGCATATAGTTGAGAGAACACTTTAGCTTCCTTCCAATCAGGGGGTATCCCTGGTGGAATGTCTCCATGCAGAGAGACATCAAGGCATAGAGCAGGATACATAGATGTATGGACTGATTTGTCCTTGCCTTCATTGCATATATCCTCTTGCCTTCTTGGTGCATCATACTTCTGAAACAGAGAGGGGTATAGGCTCCTCATCAAGTGATGCTTTCCCTCCTCTTTTTTTTCTTCTATCTTCAAGATCTCACCATTAGATGGTGGTGGCACATGCTGCACATGGATTGTGCCATAATCTTTATATGTGAAATTCTTTGGAACTTCTTGCAAGAGTGCAAGAGTTCCTCTCCTTGGAGCCATTGCCCCTTCCTCCTCTCCATGAGGATCTAGAGGTGCCCTTGTCTTGACTGCGCTGATATCCTCAACCTTCTCTTCCTGGATCTTGCAAGACCCTTGGAAGTTCAAGTGATTCTCTCTCTTTGGCACATCTCCCCCTTCCTCTACATGAAGAAGTTGCTAACAGGATGTTGTAGATTTGGTGATATGGCTGAGTGCTCATATCCATGAGATGGGGACTTAGAACCTTCCTCATGTATATATATTGTAGATCTTGTTGAGGGATCTTCCTTATTTTCCCTCATTTCTTTGATTTCTCTTCTAATACCTTGTAGAGCTTGAGATAGAAGTTTTGTGAACCTATTTTCTCCAGACAACAAGGGTTTGCTCTGGTTTCTCTTACAGGTATCCTCCTCCCCATGAAAATACTCCATAATGCTTGAAGCTCATAGGATGAGCCAAGAAAGTTGCGTTGATACCACTGTAATATCCCAAAATGGGAACTGTCAGAAAGGCATGAATGGAAAACGCATTTTCCAGGAATGGTTGCTACAAGATTTGAAACCAGCACCTATATCCCTTAGATATGAGTATCTAAGTCCTAAATCCAAGATGATATCAAAAACAAATCCTGCTAGGTGGGTTAAACATATCTCCCACACCTAGTTTGCTTGAAGAATGCCCCAAAAGGGACTGCAACAACAATAAACAATTCTGCTCAGAAAATAATGCAGCTCCACTGAAGTGAAGAAGTAGGCTGATATGGAGGTTAAAATATCAGATTTATAACAACAAATCAGATTTACATTACAGCCCATACATTGTACAAGAGAAAGTATAAGACTATACAGGAAAAATCCTCAGAAATGAGGTGCTACAACCATAAGAAAAATATGCATAAACCTGACAACATTATTTTAATGGGCTGAAGCAACAGTTTATTAACACTCAGATCTACAACATATTTTTACATAAAAATATAGATCTAATTTCGATCTGTGTACAAGAAAATCTCATCTATACATTCCCCTTGCGGTTTTGTGCAAAACATGAAGCACAAAGAGTAGATCTGAGATCTAGAGTTGCAGATCTGCAGAAATATTCAGAAATTCCTGAATCATATAATAGAACAATAGATCAAATCTGAAACAAACATGGATTGGGTAGCCAATCCATGGATCACCACAGTGAGAGGAAGAATCCTAACATTGGAGATCTCTCCTCCAAAATGTAGACAAAACACCCTGCAACTGCAAACTTGAAAATAACGCAGTTCAGGGATAGAAACTACATTGTAGGCTCTGAGAATGATTTGGCCTGATGCCAAGGTTTGGATCTGAAGCTCTGATGATCTAGGATACTCTGCCAATGGGATAGCAGACTTTCCCAGTGAAAAGAGAGGCTAGATATGCATAGATTTGAAAAGATCTATCTCCCATTTGTTGCAACTCACAAGGACAACCCAACCCCTCAACAGGATTAGCGTTGTAGGTGTAAGGTGAAGCTTGGCCCAAGCCTGATAGTGGAAAAGACAAGAAAAACTCCTCCAAGAGCTACTCTAGGAAGGAAGTGGGATTCCCAAACAGAAACACCCAAGTGCTAAGTAGCAATATTCTCAGCTAAACAGCTAGAGAATGAAAAATGTCTAAGTAGACAAATTCTTCTAAAATAATATCCTCAACAACCCCCTTCATGCTGCTCTCCTCTTCCTTTTATAAGATTGGAGTCTTTTCAAACCCTAAACCACTTCATTAGTTTAGCCCCTTTCACATGTAGAACCTCCATCTAGAACTGCGTTGTGCATCAAGGGGGTTCAATGCATCTATACTGCGTTGTAGATATGGTCATGGTTGACTTGGTCAAGTGATCAACCTCTTTCACACTCAAGTCTGTTTTATAAAATGGCCCAGATTTAGGCATGTTCACATTGGGCATTGATTTATTTTGTTATTTTCAGGAGTTTTACATTTCCTCCTTTACATTTTATTCATCAACATGAAATGAAAAATAAAACAAGGCAAAATATAATATTCCCATTAGCTTGGGCTAAGTGGGAATATTACATTTATGAGTCCGTACTCAAGCAAAAACTATAGGAGCTAAGAGCAAACGGGTTAGATTTTGAAGGTTGGAATTCAAGGAAACCATTTCTTGCTTTTCCTGGGTTTTGGGCAAGGATCACCTTCCCAAATTTCTAGAATTTTTTGAGTAGTAGAAGCGGCCCAAATGGCAGTCTGAAGTCAGCCAACAACAACATTTCCAAGAGTTATAGAATTTCCAGAGTCAGTTCAGAGTTGAGGAGAGATCATTCCCTTGCATCTAGGATAACATTTTTTATCTTTATTTGCTAGGATGAATTCATATTGTTGTGCAAAAATGATTTTGCTAGAGCCCAACTTATTTTCCAGAGCCTAAATTAGTTGTCAGAGATATATTTATATGTTGGGGCAGGGTATTGTAATGAGCAATGTATTAATGTATGTAGGGTGTTTTTTTGGTACCTTTCATTGTTATCATAACTTTGTATCATTGCCATAAACATGGTGTTCTTAAAATACCTCCTAAACCCAAATGGCAGCACAACCGTTGAAGCTTTGAACCACAATGTTTCTTTGGACCAAGAACCCAAGCAGAACAATAGAAATTTCTAAAAAGGGGTCTATGTCATTCTTCAAAATGGGAAATCCACAGACCTATAGAAAGAATCAGAGATAGGGCACAACATCCTTGCAATTGGGATAGATTTGAAACACACGAAGATCACATGGAGAGTTCTTTCCAAACTTGAGAAACTTAATGAACTCATTTCCAAAGTAAAATAGTCAGACGAGAGAAAATTAATTTGGGCCTTAAAACCATGTATGCTTGCTCTCATACAACCCAAGTTCTTGGAGGAAACTTGTGGAGGGGTCACACTTCTAGTTGCAGCTTGTTTCAGCGACATCATGAGACTAACCATATCTACAACCCCTTACAATGATGACATTCTGAGGAGAGTTTTCAAACTGATGGTAGGGACCTTTCAAGATTTGGACAACAGTGCAGGCTCTACCTTTTGGAAGAAGCTTGAGGTTTTAGGAGGCATGGCCACATTCATAACATATTGCATCATGTTTGATCTTGAATGTAATGGCTTGATTCTGCAGATGTTCCAATGCTTCTTCAACATTAGGAGACATCATGTTGACATAGTCATAGCACACATGCAGTCCATCCTGTTGTCATGTATGAGAGACTATAAGGCCATTTTCTTAAAGTTGCAGACTAGGGTGTTGATTACTTGGAGGAGAGAGAAGTTGGTATCACCTGCTGCTTATGAGCTAGCCCAAGGGCTCGTTGAGCATAATATTGGGATATTCAGGAGACATTTGACCAGGGAGGAGCTACTCTAGTTTGGTGGATCAGGTAGTAGAAATGAGATGAGGAAGAAGGGACTTTGCATCATCTGCAAAGAACCTTGGGGGCCTGATCAGTCATGCTTGAGTGATGCAGATGACGTGGTAGAAACATAATAGAAGGACATTCTTTCTGTATGCCAGGATGAGGATTCTTCATTAGATGAGTCCATGGCATCATATGACGATGCTTTTGGGGAGCAAGAGAAGTCATGTGGAGTTGATGATAGTAGGCCGAAGTTGTAGTCGAGTGTCCAAGGTGAGCAGTGAGGAGAATCTACGGGAGATACTCTGGGTGATGAGTCACTTGTGATGATTCAGCCAGAGCAACATATGGTGGAGCATGAGTTAGCAAAGGAGGAGGCTATGTACATCATGCATGATAGTCCTTTGGGGGAGAGCCAGATGGAGGCTCACATTGAGTCTGTGATGGATGTATGGCTACCCTTAGGGTCAACCATGTGTGAGGAGCAGATGGATGTACGAGCATCTAGCAGGGAGGTACTAGTTGCAGATACTTATCCTCATGAGATGTTGGAGGCTTATGGGATAGTTTTGCAGGAGGCTATTAGACAACAGGAGCATGCCATTCTTAATCATGAGAGGGATGATTTTTTGGAGATGGTGGAACATCCATTGTCGGACCGATACACAGATGAGGTGCAGATAGATGCACGTCCAGTCAGTAAAGCAGTAGTGCTTTCAAGGTGTAGCACTCTCTAGGAGTACATAGATGGGGCTTGCAGCATATCTCACCCACTTTGGCCTTTTATAGAGAGAGGGGCCTTCCTCTACAGGCAGATCTCGTCAGCAGAAGGGACAAAGTAGCGCGAGTTGAGTATGGGTTGGCGATAATAGTCTAGACATGTTCCGTATGCAGATGTCAATACATTGTATTCTTCTTCCAAGTTAGATTAGTAGGATATCATGAATTGATACTCTCTTGATGGCACGGTCTTCTTCATAGGAAGCATAGCGGAGTAGGGTCCCTTAGACATGAAAAATGCTACAGATTCCCATTGGCAGTAGGGCACAGGCTGACAATTCTTCAACATTCCATCCCGACTTTAGGAGAGTAGGGTTAGCATCAGATCTAGTCCGGAGTTGGATTGGAGAGAGGTGATGAGTTTGTATTCTATTAATAGAGTATCATTCTTAGTCACGGGTACATTTTGGTAGGAGCACTTGGACGAGAGAGATTTTACATGTTCCATTGGGCCATGGATTGTGGATCGACAGTCCATTAGTATTTCAGTAGCACTGGCTCACCATCCACAATTCAGGATTGACCTCGGCCTAGACCGGGAGTTTGACTAGAGAGAGGTGATGAGTTGGTACGTAGTTGGTGGGGAAGCTTATACAGTTAGAGGTACAACACAGCAAGATCCATGGAGCATTAATGTTCACTGGCAAACTTCGCTTCATGGGGCAGCAACTATAGCCACAGGCAGTACATAGTCCGAGCCATGGGACTTGGGCGATGATTGGCCATGATGGCATTAGGATTCGAGAGGATTGTTTGATGACAAGTATAGTGAGAGATCAGTTTGGGATCCCCGCATTGAGGGGTTTATTCCACATGGCTTGACACAAGTGCATAGCAGTACCTAGGGGTTTGTATGGGATCCGGGCATTGGGTCTCGGTTGCATCGGGCCAACAAGGTGGCCCACATATTTGGATTGCTTGAGGGAAAGAAATATTTGGGCGAAAGGTCTGTAATATTCTTTTTGTGGGTATCACCTATGACAAGGTTAGGATGGACTTCCAGAGTTGGGAGCAGATAGGTCACAGATACAGGTTGGTGTCATCAGTGGGCCAAGGGGCTTTTTAGAGGAGTTTTCAGGAGTTTCTATGAGGACTGATGGAATTCGGTTGATATATTCCATCATTTGCACCATTTTCCTTTTGTTCCGGTGAATTCTGACAAATTTCATAAAAATGAGCTATTTTTGGGCTTAACTCAATTAATTACACTCAAGGTGGCATTCTCGGAGGAATACATGATAGAACACCTTAGTCTAATAGATCGTTGGAACCGGAATGAGGATATCTTCAGGATGGGATGCTGAGAAGTGACTTATAGTGGCCAAAGATAGTAACAAGGGCGATATACTATTTTCCTTAATTAAAATTGACTTTAATTAGTCATTTTATTAAAGGAAAAATCTTTAATATTTAGAGGAAAATGGGCCAAAAGAGACTTAAGTGAAATATAATTAAATTAAAGTCACTTTGATAGAGTCAATGGAGGATCCTCTAGAATAGTAATACAATAATAAAATAAGATGCTTCTAGAGGATTGGAGATATACCCATCAAATCTATAAAAGGAGAAGCGAAGGTCATTTGAAGATATCTTTGGATTAGATCATTTTCTTATGTGAGAGGATTGAGACATGGTTATCTAATTTATTGGTAGCCCCGGGATGTAAACCCTTGGGTGATTTAGTGAGAGCGAGTGAGTGGTCTCTCTTTTGTTGGTGGATCCATTCAAGATTCACAGGTTGCAGTTTGTTTCCAGTTTGTTTTGGAGACAAGTTGCAACATTGTTGTAGATCTATTTGGGCCATTATTTAAGCCATTTCCAGTTTTTGTACCAGTTTTATATTAAGAAAATAAGGCTGAGATCTTCTGCATACTTATTGTCTATTATTTAGTTGCAAATTATATTTGTGATTTTTCCATAAATATTGTGGTTGATGTTATGCACATTGTTTATAATGTTAACGGCTTAAATTTCTAAATTTATTTTACATGGAAATCTTCTGGTGATTTTAAGGTTGAATAATTTCCGGCAAAATTCATAAAATATCCCATTTAGGATATTACAACAGTTGAATTTTCAAGAATGTAAACTATGCACAATTCACTTGAAAACTATTGAAATGTAATCTATGCACAATTTTTGTTCATATTCTGAAAATGAGAATTATAACTATGAAAATGTAATTTATGCAAGAGAATTATCAAACATAAGATGATTCCAAATCAGCGAAAGAACAACAAGATTATTTTCCTTCACTAATGTAATCTAAGGAACCAATCAAGTGTAAGTAAAGAAAATTGGGATAAATTTCCAAAGGTCAAAATTACTAACACTCAAAGGCGATTAACACTCAAAACAAAATTTAGCCTGCCCCCCGGCAAATGATGGGGAATTGTTTATGCAAAAATGAAAGAAAAAAATATGCCAAAATCATTAAGAAACTAAGACAAACCTCAGAGTAATGACCAAAGGAAATCAAATTAAGAATTTCTCAAAAAATGAAATTCAAAACACTCAATCAACTTAACAGAGACTTACTGATACTATAAACAAGCTAACATGATCATAGAAACAAAAAAAATGGACTTAAATCACATAAAACTTAACTTTTTCAAAAAAATTACACAATTGGGTAGGCAATTAGTGTAATTCAGTGCGCATGCACACTGTTCCTGAAGCAAAACTACATAGATTTTCACTCTCTGTCTAAATAGAAACCACACAAATCGAGAAAATTAAGAAAAAATAAAAAAAATAAAGGTCTCAAACTAGAAATTTCAATTCTTAAAAGGGTCTAAAGGCATCAAAGGTTTCAAAAAGACACAAAGTAGAACTCTCGTTCCCCAGTATGGTCATCAATTTGTTACCTGGATAAATCCATCTTGCTGGCAAGAGCAATCTCCCTAGAATCCTAGAGGAAAACTAGAAACAAACAAACAAAACAATAGATATTTCCTTAGTCTATAACTATAACATGAAACATGTACTATGCGAAGGATCACTTACCTATTAATGAAGTACTTGTAGAAGTCCTTTCAGTGCTTTCCACAACCAGGTTTTCCTCAATAATTTAAATTATTTCCAAATGTTTTCCATGACTTATCCATGATGCCCCAAAAGAGATCTGCATGGACAAAATCATTCAAAAGGATCAAAGCATCTCGTATATAAAATCAAAGGTAAATGAAATCCATAATCTAGCATACAACGTATAAATGAATCAATAATTAGTTATAAACCATGTGAGTGATCAAGGAATTCCATAAATAACATCAAAAATAGATGCAATTAGGAAAGAAAAATTACTTTGTATTAAAAACAAATGGAGAACAAGCATACATCATAGTTGCCTTGATGTCACAAGCCTCTTCCAATGGTCTCCTTTCCTTCCCTTGATGACAAGCTCTTCAGACCCAATACTAACAACATATGTTTACAAATCCCAGTCTCAATAGCCTCTCATTCCTTTAGTCCTATGCTGAATTTATAGGAAGGATGAAGAGGTTTCTAGTTCCACTTTTCAAGGGATATGATCCTTAAGAAAAGGAGAGCGGTTCCATGTCATAAGCGATGAGGCACAGGTATGTAGTGGTTTGAGGTTTCTAATTTAGATAAGATTTCTCAACCAAAGCTTCTAGAACTTTCTTTTTTTATATTTACCTACATGAATAGACCTACGCAGTTTATAGTGGAAGAAATTGAGCATATCTACATAGTTTACGGTGGAAGTGTTAGGTCCCTATATTACTAGTATAGTCCCTTATTGTTGTTAGTGTAACCCCATTATTGTTATTATTGTATCCTTGTAACCCCCATTTTGTTATTATTGTGCCCTTAAATTATTATTGTTAGGTCGGCTAGGATTACATTGTGGCCCACTAGGATGACATTATGGCCCCATGGACTCCTATATAGAGAAAGGAGGTTTTGTAAATTGAATCATCCAAGAATTATTCATTTATGTAATGTATTGGAGGTTGCCCCCTCCAAGTGGCTTATTTCTAAGGCGTTGATATCTCTTTTCTTCTATTTTTGGAGCTGGTTACACAACAGAAAGAAACTGCACATGTGCAGATTTTGTTCGCAAAAACCGTGCAAATGCTCAAAAAAGAGTTTTAAGTAGTGAAAACCAAAATTCCTTTTATTCTTGATATTATTTTACTTCAAGCTTCATAGAAAATTCACTTGAAACACTCCATCGGATAAAAAAATATCGGAATCAATAGTCATAATGACAAATTTTAATGTAACACTATGTAGGTTGGTTAAGAAAACCTAGTTTTCTTATTTTCGAGAGGACACCTATGGTCCTACTTTTGATTTTAGATGTGAGATATGAAAATAATTCTAATGCATTCTCTCTTTTAAGTAGTATCAAATGCTACAACTCGCAAAAAAGAAGAAGAGACTATTACAATGTTAATATGAAACTTAGTGAATATGATGGTTTTATACGATTTTTATTCAAATTCACTTTTAGAGCTGCATTTTTTAAGTCCTAATTATTATTAACAAAAGTGTATTAATATGACAATTAAAATCAACTAAAAGATAAATTTTTAAATGATATTTAATAACACAATTTCTTAGTTGTTTTTGGTAAGAAAAATGTCAATATGCATAAAAGTTGGGGAAAGAAATTTCCAAAGAAGTTTGAAGATGTTGACCCTATGACATTTAAGTATTAAACTGAAAGTTGATGCTTCCAGCTTGTCCATAATTCCTGAAGTAAAAATGGACCCCATGGCTTTGAGCTTTAGCACTTCACAATCAAGCATAAATGTTAATATTTCGTTGTCGATAACTTATTCAGATTTACAGGAATCAGTAGAAATGGATCCCACAACTTTAAACTTCAGCACGAAGCTAGAAAGAACCAAATGATCCCTATCCTTATCATAAATAGACATTTTAATGTCCACGGCATAGCTAAGACTCAGCATAGCCACAGACCAAATATCAGGTGTGGTGATATTGCTCTTGTGCTCTCTGATTTTATATTTCGTATTGTTTGATTTTGTGCAAAAAATCCTTACCTGACATAGGCATCTAAAAACAAAGCTGAGAAATAACATGGCGGAAATTCAAGGTCTAAGTTCAGACTGCATCTTCACCTATTTGCGATTTTCAGCGTGTCTTCTCCTCCTGATCATTGGAGAAGTTAAGGCTGCAGGATCTTGTTCTGCAAGTATAGATAGAAGCATGTTTCCAAAAGATTTCAAGTTTGGTGCCGCTACATCTGCTTACCAAGTTGATTCTTCCACATCAATCCCTACACCTTCAATATAATGTCAATTAAATTATGGGTATATTTCTTGTCAGTCAATTTGACCATTTTTTGTTTGATTTACAGGTGGAAGGAGCTGCCCGCGAGGGCGGTAGACTGCCCAGCATCTGGGATAAATTCTCCCACACCCCAGGTTAACGCTCAAACCAGACATACATGAACGTTAACGCTGAGGCCTTTTCTTTTAATTTTGTCGTTGAAGTAACTTGTTATTTAATTACTGTTATGCAGGTAAAATTGCAGATGGAAAGAATGGGGATGTTGCAGTCGATCAATACCACCGCTATAAGGTAGGAAAATAAATTAACAACACTATTTCTTTTGATGGGTTGATAGTCTATTTTAAGAACATTTTTGGGTATTTTTCGTATGTTTCAATTATAAAGGTAGAGATTGCATTAATGAAATACCTTGGATGTAAAATCCAGAGGTCAAATAACTGATCTTGATATTCTAGCAATCTGCAATTGAGATAAAGATCTCCGAAAACATTGTAACTGGTCCATTGATTGATAGAGAATAGTAATATCTTAATTTTTTATTAAATTCAAGTTGTTTGCACTGATGTTAAGGAAGATGTTCAACGCTTAAAATATATGGGAATGGAGGTTTATCGTTTTTCTATTTCCTGGTCGCGCATCTTTCCTAGTAAGTTCAAGAAATGCCATTTTTTTTCTATTTTCCGCCTTCGATCTCCTTCAGTAACTCCGTAATTATTTTTAGTAATTGTTTCTACAGTGGGCTCTCCAAGACATGGAGGAGTCAATGAAGAAGGGATCGCTTATTACAATAATCTCATAAACGAGCTTCTCAAAAATGGTATCAGAGAAATCATTCACAAGCCCTCTATGATCTATAGCACTTGTCTATCCTTGTGGATTGGAAACAAGTTTAGTGATAAGTTCAAAAGTTGGATTTTTAGTTTGGGTTGTCTATAAACAGGGAGTGTGTTTGTTTCAACTGTGCTGCTCTTTCCTTCAAAATGTTTATATATATTATTTCAGTTTAAAGGGGTGAGTTAATGGATTGAACCATTAGTCAGAAAATTTATAAATCTACTGGAAAGTTTTCCTTTAAAAATCAATATATATCTGACTATATATAAAACTTGTATATGGCCTTTGCATGGCAGATATAGAGCCTTTCATTACACTATTTCATTGGGACTTACCACAGGCTCTGGAAGATGAATATATGGGATTCCTTAGTCAAAAAATCGTGTAAGATTCACTCATATTAGTGTGATAAATCGATTAGAGCTTTCAAAACATGGAAATACATATTTAAGCCTTTTCTCTTTGTTTCAGAGAGGATTTCGGCTTATATGCAGAAGAATGTTTTCGAGCTTTTGGGGACCGTGTGAAGTATTGGGTAACTATAAATGAACAGCTTTACTTCTCATATCTTGGCTACGATATAGGGGTTGAAGCTCCCGGTCGATGTTCCCCTGGATTTGGCAACTGCACAGCGGGTGATTCTGCAACAGAGCCTTATATTGTAGGCCACAATATGCTTCTTGCACATAGTGCTGCTGTAAAAATATATAAGACTAAGTACCAGGTACTCATGAGAATAAGTGCTCTGATTTGATATGGTTTTGTGTTGAAGAAAAATATATTGTAAAGTTGAAAATATAATGCAGGGAAAAAAGAAAGGTTCGATAGGCATAGTGATTACAGCGAACTGGATGGTGTCATGGTCTAAATCATTGGTGGATCAAATGGCTACCCAGAGAGTGATCGACTTTAGGATAGGATGGTATTATTGCTCATTCATTTTTTATTAGAACAAATAAATTTTTGGCATCCGAAGTATTTAGATTTATCGGATTTAGATTCATACCTTCGTTTTGCTAATAAAACAATTAATAAACTAAACTGTCTTTCAAAACTAATAGGAATGATATTACTTTGAATTGGAAAAAGGGTTTTCGATACATTGGATTCAGAAAAATATACTGAATCCATGAGAAAATTAGTTGGCTTGGAGCTACTCTTATATTTGTCTAAACGGTTTAGAGATTATTTTAATTAAAATAATGGAATTGTTTTTTTTATTGCCAAAAGGTTTTTGGAGCCATTGACTTCAGGAAAATACCCCGAGTCCATGAGAACGTTAGTTGGCGCACGTTTGCCTCGGTTTACCAGTCAAGAGGCGAGAGAAGTGAAAGGGTCCTTCGACTTTCTGGGTTATAACTACTACACAACATACTTCACAATCAACAATCCGCATCCACCAAATCCTCCGCACACGGATTTCGTTTTGGATTCTCAGGCAAATATATCCTGTAATATTGCAGGCCATCTATTTTAACAATAGTTTTTATTTATGTATAGCTCACCCAGCACAATGCTGCAGTGAAACAGATTAAGTTTGTCATGGAAATAATGTTTTAATCCCTATTTGATTTATCATTTCTACATTTTTATAATATTTCTTGATTTCATATTTTGATATTAATATTGGTCTATTGTCTGAGTTTCAGATGAAGTTGATGGAATTTACATTGGATCGGCGGTAAGTCCATCTTCAAGATTTTTTAGAACGTCATTGGATTATTTTAACTGTGATAAAAAATCAGTTCAATCTGTTGTTGTTGGGTTATTTTTTAATATGATCATCATAAATAGAGATAAGTATATTTCACTTTCCAGTAAAATTTATTCCAAAAAATGTTATAAAAATTTAAACCATTGTTCGTCTGTTTTGCAGGAAGGAGTCTCCACTTACAGGTCTTATCCTGCTGGACTAAAAGACATAATAAACTATACAAAACACCAATACAACAACCCTCCTATATATGTCACCGAAACTGGTACTTCAACCCTAACATTTATTGAAGAAAAAAGAAATATTTCTACGTTCTCTTGAAGATCTGAATTTGGAATGAATGGATTATTAAAGACATGAATATGGATATGAATTCTCACAGGATATGCTGATTTTGACAATGGCGCAACTCCACTTGAACCAGCATTAAACGATTCCGAGCGAGTGATCTACCATTCAGAGCACTTATCAGAAATACTTGAAGCTATTAGGTATGCTGATGTTTTGTGATTTAATTGGTTGTATAGATGAACGAACTTATACTCATATAGTGTTTGCCTGATAAAAATGATGGCAGCGAGGGAGCTGATATTCGCGGTTATCTGGTTTGGTCGCTGTTGGATAACTTTGAATGGGCGTTTGGGTATAATTATAGATTCGGTTTATATTATGTGGATTACAACGATAATTTGAAAAGATATCCGAGGGCTTCTGCGCATTGGTTTAGGGACATTCTCAAACAGGAGAATCTGTTTTCAGAAAACCGGCAGCGGCACCACCCACAATAAGTTCAGTCAGCTGTTTTACAGGATTGAATTAAGCTGTTTACCATTGCTATACTGATACCTATATTTGGATCGGCACCGACTCAATCTGGGTTTTCTATTCTTCAAATAGAAGCAATTAAATGTTGTATTTATATTTTGACCAAATGACTATAGCTTTATATTTTGATGGAATGTATTATTGTTTCGACTCATGGAGTTTTGCCTGAATTTACCATGATTACATGGGTAGTAGGATAGAAAAATATATCATTTATGATTTTGACAGATTCCAGTTATATTTTTATTATGAGAGGAAATGCATTTCTACTGGAGTTAGTTTTGTGTAAGATTCAGATTGAATGTAATAGTTTTTTACTATGGCAGAAAATGTTTTTTCTATTAAGACTAATGGAATATTTTTTAACTTTAGCAAAAAGGATTTCTGTTTGCATTAAAAGAGTATGGGGTGTGTTAAGATTGTATGTGCATTTAATTTACATTAAAGATCTTAGTATCATAAATGTGTTAATGTTTTAATACTATTGGGAAAATAGATTTGGAAAATAAATAAAATGAATAAAAATATATACAATTGGATTCAAGTATATTAAAATTTAGTTTTTTAAATCTTGATATTTATAAAAAATTTACAATTTAAATAAATTTAAGTTTATATATATTTGTAAAATAATTTTTTGGATGCCGTAGAACAAATTATCGTTAATACAATAGGTTAAATACTATGGGTCAAATACTGTATTTATAAAAGAGGTATAAAGAGGTATGGTAAATAAATATAAATATAAATAAACTAGAGGTTGGTAAAAAATAAAACCTCTTTTTATATTTACTCCACACTCCTCTTTATATTTACGAACACTAAAAAAGGAGGTTTTATTTAGGTGAAGCTGCCAAATACCATGGGCCAAATTATTATTAATGCCATGCAAAAAAAACATTATTAACCCTAATATTAATATCAAAATATTATTATTATTATTATTATTATTAAATATAATATTCGTATTAATATTATTAAATTTAATAAATTTGGATTAATACAATATTAAATTTGTTATATTATAATATATATTAATATATCATGATATATATTAACTCTAGATATATATGGGAGGGAAGAACAAAGACATACAATGATAGAGGAGGAGAGATAGGGAGTGACAAGGGAGAGATGAAGATAAACTGAAGGAGAGGGAGGAGGAAAAATGAATAGAGAGAGAGGGAGAGGAGTGAGAGAGGGAGGAAGATAATGAGAGGATTG
Source organism: Pinus albicaulis (assembly GCA_034641835.2). NCBI lineage: Eukaryota > Viridiplantae > Streptophyta > Pinopsida > Pinales > Pinaceae > Pinus > Pinus albicaulis. The sequence goes on from CM076579.1 coordinate 1,515,346,726, forward strand.
GAGAGTAGAGAGAGAGAGAGAGAGGGGGGTGGCAAGGGAGGAAGGACAAGGGAGAGGACTTGAGAGAGATGAGGAGAGAGGGAGGGATAGAGAGATGGAGTTGGAGTGGCAGAGAGGGAGGGATGAATAAATACATAGAGAGTGAGAAGTAGAGAGAGAGAGAGGGAGTGACAAGGGATATATGGAGACAGTGTGTATGTTTAGGGGTGATATGAATATACAAAGAAGGAGAGATGGAGATAAGAGGAGAGAGGAGAGAGGGAGGGATATATATATATATATATATAGCGAGAGAGAGAGAGAGAGAGAGAGAGAGAGAGAGAGAGTGATGGGGGAGGAGAGAGGGAGGTAGGAGAGAAATGGAGAGAGACAAAGGATGAGAGAGAGGAGGAGAGTTATGGGGGAAGAGAGAGAGAGGGGTAGGAGAGAAAGTGAGAGAGAGGGGACATAGATTGTAGGAAATAGGGAGGGAGAGAGGAGGAGAGAGGGATGGATAGAGAGATGGAGTTGGAGGGGGACAAATGGAGAGAATAAGAATGACATAGAGAGAGAGAGGGAGTGACAAGGGAGATATGGAGAGAGAGTGTGTATGTTTCGTGTGGGATAAAGAGACAAAGAAGCAAATGTGGAGAGAAGATGAGAGGGATGGATATAGTAACAGAGTTGGAGAGAGAGAGAGAGAGAGAATGACATGTGGGAGAGAAAGGGAGAGAGAAGAAGGAAGAGAGAGGATGTGAGAGAGTGGAGAGAGGGAGGGAAAAATATATGGATTTGGAGGGGGAGAGAGAGAGAGGTAAGAATAAAGACATAGAGAGAAAAAGGTGGGGAGAGAGAGGGAGTGATAAGGAAGATGGAGAGAGAGGGAGATAGCACAACAAGATGAAAGAGAAATATAAGCAAGGGAGAGGGAGAAAAGGGGAAGATAGAGATATAGATTGAAGGTGAAGAGAGGGAAGACGAGAGAGATGGAGAAAGGGAGGGAGGGACATAGAGATTGATAAATATGGTGTGGGAGAGTGTCTGTGTTTGGGGGTGGGGGTTTAGATAAAGAGACAAACAAGGAGAGATGGAGGGAGATATAAATGGAGGTGGGGGAGAGGGAAGAATATTTCTTGCAGTAGATGCATTTATTTCAGTGTAGATGGTGATTTCTAATCTTATTTGATTGTTTTCATTATATGCATTGATTTCAGTGTAGATGGTGATTTCTAATCCTATTTGATTGCTTGCATTAGATGCATTAATTTCAATGTAGATGGTAATTTCTAATCCTATTTGATTGCTTTTACTAGATGCATTGATTTTGGTGTAGATATTGATTTCTAATGATATTTTATTTCTTGCACTAGATGCATTGATTTCAATGTAGATGATTTCCAATCCTATTTGATTGTTAACGCTAAATGCAAAGATTTCAATGTATATGGTAATTTCTAATCTTCTTTGGTTGCTTCCACTAGATGAAATGATTTCAATGTGGATGTTCATTTCTAATTATAATTCAAATTTATTGCACCATATGCATTGATTTCAGTGTATAGGATTTCTAATCCTATTTGATTGCTTGCGCTAAATGCATTTATTTCATTGTAGATGTTGATTTCAATCCTATTTGATTGATTGCACTAAATGCATAATTTCAATGTAGATGTTGGTTTCTAATACTATTTTCTTACTTGAACTAGATGCAATGATTTGAGTGTAAATGTTGATTTCTAATGCTATGTGATTCCCTGCATTAGATGCATTTATTTGAAGGTAAATGTTGATTTCTAATCCAATTTGATTTCTTGCATTAGATGCATTGATTTCTGTATAGAAGTTTTTTTCTAATATTATTTGACTTCTTTCATTAGATCATTTATTTCAATGTAGATGTTGAGTTCTGATTTGATGTAATTGGATGTATAATGGTACATTAATTTTAAAGTGATTGGATTAACAATGTGCATTGATTTCAGTGTAAGCACAAAAAAATGATTGGCATAGTACATTGATTTTGTGTTATAGTAATTCAACCAATTAATATTGGAGAGAAAGAGAGACAAGGTATGATGTTTACTACAACAACTCGAACTATATACTTAAATGGTTTATGATATGAAAAGACGAAAAATCTAACAAGGTTGAAAATAAGAATAGTAGAAGAAAATAGTTTGAGATTGATCATAATGAAGAATATTTATAATTGAAAACATTCTTATTATTCACATTTTCTATCATTCAACACTATTATTTTCACTGTCGGGGCCTTTGTTTTGGGGATAGAAAATTTTTGAGTTGTGAAGAGCTGGAGGACAGGTGGTGGAACGCAATCAAGGTAGACATGGAGCTATCACTGTTGTAGAAAGACAGAAGACATGTGGCACATAATTGGGAGAGAGCAGCAAAAATAGCAGAGATGGGAGATAGGAAAAATCAGTAGAACTCCCAGTGATAAAGAATAAGCAAAAGGAAGCGAAGCAGAAAATAAGCAAGGACTGACAGTGTCACTCGGCGAGAAATAAATAGGTAGGCAGGCAATCAGCTTGGAGTTAGTTAGTCAGTCTGGGGAGAGGTCAAGGAGAAGCAAAACCTTAGGAGAGTTCTGTGTGAAGTCTTTTGTACTGAACTAGATTGTAATAGACTCTGCGGAGCACATGTATGATGTTTTGATATTGATAATGAAATCAGGTTGTTGTTGTGTGTGATTTCGAGAGTTGATGGATGGTTAATTTCTTATGGTGAATGTATGCATAAATTAAAATTTTAATTTAGCATTCTAAACATGTCCTGATGAATGATAGCTCCTTCTTAGAGTTAAGATATATATGTGACTTCTAAATCTCCATAATTGTTATCTGTGTTCATATCTGTCTTCTACATGATCTAGCTTCTAATCTTATTAAGGTCATGGCACGCCTCAAGTGAGACGCCCTACTCCCTTGAGGAGGGTGAAAATGCCGAAGTTGTTCTAAACTACTGCAAAAACCTTATTGGCCTCAAACTTGAACCTGGGTCTTGCCTAGAGACCTCCTTTTTCACCAACAAATGGTTATGTTGCCAGGACCTGAAAACTTATTTAGAATTTATATCATGGTATCATGGATCTACGAGAAGGAACTAAGAAACTAGTGGTATAAGAACATAGATCAGTTCATATCGCAACAAGCAGAACTTCGGCAGCAAAGGGAAAAGACTGCCAAATATCGGGTCCTATTTTCTAAATCTGTGAGTGACCTATATGAAATTTTCTGGGGAAATTTTCCCGAAAATATTTTCAATTGGTTTTGGAGACTTCAAATCAAGTCACTATCAAGAGGATCGCATATGGTCTGTCACAATTGGAAGGATACAGATCTAGTATCACTCCATCGGTTAGATATAGATCTAACCCGAGCATTAGATTTTTGGGTACAGTCTACCTTGGAGGGGTACATTTTAGAGTTTTTAGCCGAGTGTTACCAATATTTTACAAAATCCAAAGACATATTTAGATCTAGGTTTCGGGTAGAACCGTTGAAAGAAATCCTGTTTTGGATTAAAGCTCTAATGGTGGACGAGGGACTGATGTCACTCCAAAGCCCCGAGATGGAGACCTAAACCTCCAGTACTAGGGGAATGAGTTGAGGAAAAGATACTACAAGTAATGAAAAGGGGGGAATAGGGATATGGATGTTGGAACCTCTAGTAGGTTGAGTAGAGAGCACATCAAAGGGCACAGATTGCTGAGAAGTGGTGGGAAAGGGAAATGAAAGAGTTTAAGATGCAGGAGAAGAATCGAAAAAACAAGGAAAAGGCGCCACATATGATAGAGGAAAGAGAAGGTCATATGGGATCCCAAGGAATGGGAGGGACCATTAAGGAGGTTAGATAAGTTTATAGGAGCCCAACCCGAAGAGAAAAGGGAGAAAATTCCAATGATGAGGGTGCGCGCCTCGAGGATGATTCTGATGTGGAGCTGCATGTTGCGATGGAGAAACTATTCCAAGAGAGGCAGGCACCCATAACGCAAGGTAGTCATATTCCCCAAGTTTCAAGTAGCGCTAGTCCCAACCTTCCCCTGGTACTCTAACATCCACCTGATAAGTTATTTATTAAGATACGAGAGTTTAGCAAGTTGAGTAGTACTACATCCACAGTACATAAATCTACTAGCAATAGTGTTTGTAGTAAAATCTCTTGGCCGAGAAGTAGAGGTTTTTTTTGGTACCACCAACACAAGGAAAGATGGTGGGATTGTTCACCCAATACCCGAGATTTTCTAGAAAAGTTAACGACGATTTAGAGCAGCACTAGTATCTTTGCGAAGCAATTTGGAGAGTTTGATAGACACGAGATGCAGTGAAGTTAATTGAGTTTCAAACCACACTAAGAGAAAGAGATTTTTTTTGGTTCATTAAATGGTCAAAAGCACAACATAACCCATTAATAAATGATGTGAAGAAATAATTTGTCCAAGAATTCAAATTGCCTCAGATGAATCAGTAGGGATTGTCCGAGCTGTGGGAAATCAAACAACGGGAAGGAGAAATAGCCCGGGATTGAATGATAAGATTTAAAGGTGCGATTGGAAAGCTAAGTTACCCAAATGATCCAAATCAACAGCAAGATTGGTTCATCAAAGCACTTCTATCATTGACAAGGAAACTGTTGACATAACAAAATATTGATACCCTTTAGGATACTCTCGAGCAAACCATGAAAATAGAAGCTATGGTGGGTTACCCGCAGGAGTTCAAAGGAGGAGCAGTAGTATAAGATCCGTCCATACTAGGACTACAACATCAAATAGCCAATTTAACAGAGAAGTTGAAAGAAATTCGGCCGATACAATCTGCAAGGCCCAACGTGTGGTGCACACATTGCTTGATGGAAGGACATGTTGCCACAGTATGTCCAAGGTTGCAAGGAGAAAATATTGGAACTTCGGCGACCAGAACATAGGGGCCCCCACCAATTGGTGGAGTTGCGCAGATAAATACTCAAGGATTATACCAACTGCAACCCCACTTCCCAGGGTTCCCTAATCAACAGAATTAGACAACAATCGAGTGTTGCAAAATATGCAAAGGTATTGGTCATACTCCACGAATATGTCCAATTCTGCAAAAATATTCTAATGTTTGAAACAAAATATACTGTGAATTTTGTGCCTCTACAACACATAATACAGAACAATGTAGAGCCCTCGATGCATTATCAAAATGATTGGGCAGGCTGCCTTATAGAGTAAACGAAACTCCAAGGGGACGAGGAGGAGGAATGAGAGGTAGCAGAACTGGAGGAAAGGACCAGTAAGATGTTATAACTATGATCAAGAAGGGCACGTAGCGAAGGAATGTCCGCTACCTAGGAGACCATGGTGCTCTCAATGCAGATTTAACACACATGCAACTGAAGATTTCCCAGAGCTGATTAAGAGATGGGAAGAAAGAGCTAGACAAAGAGGAGCTAACATGGTTAACGCAGAACCAAGAATAACATAATCTCAACCCATGAAAAGTGTAGCTACAGTAACATGGGGAGGGAAGAAAACATGAGAGGATGCATGGGACATGGATCCGATAAAGTTAATCAAACCTGCATCCCCAAAGAAAGCTTTCAACCCAGACCGACATAAGTAGTATTTTAAAGAAGCATTAGAAACATTTTCCCAGATAGGGAGACATCAAAGTATGGAACTTCCACAACAATCCAACGAAAGAGAGAAGTAAATCCATACAAGTACATTGATTGAGGAATGGTTCCGACTGTTCTTGAAAATTGTAAAAAAAGGACCAATGCTGGAACAACTAAAGAAAAATCTAGAATTGGTTGTGCAAGGAAATGCAGAACTTGGAGACTTAGGGAATTCAATAGAAAAGTACATAAGAAGGGTGAAAATAAACAAGAGAAGAACTGGAAAGGAGTTCCTTGTGAACACCCAGGTTGCAGGATTTCAAATCAGAGATACAATTCTTGATCTCAGATCTGATGTCAACATTCTACTGCGAAATATGTGGGAAGCACTCAGGAAACCAAAGCTGACATATTCACCAATATAGCTCAGAATGGAAAATCAATATTTTATTGTACCAATAGGAAGGCTCGATGAAGTCTAGGTTGATGTTGCAGGAGTAAAAACCTATACAAACTTTGAAGTAATAGACATTATGGGAGACAAAGATCCCTATCCTGATTTGTTGGGAATAGATTGGACCTTTGAGAATTATGTAGTGATTGATTTAAAGAAGGAATTAATGATATTAGAATATGGGGAAGTTAGAGTAGTTTAGCCATTGAAACCATATCAAGGACCCCGATCGACAGAGGCTGTTGACAACAGAGAGGACACACAGCTTCTAGATCAACTATACGAGATGATGGTAGTAAGGAGAGAATACTATATCAATCCTACAGCAGGAGGGATCATAAGATGGAGAAGTGTTCATAGTTCCAACTTGGGATCAGAAGTAGCATGGGATGATTGGCAACGGGGAGGATACGAAATTAACACCAGAAGATGCGACAACATTCGGGGAGTCAATTGGATTGGTATAGAGGTAAGAGAATATCCAAATCTTTCAAATATGGATGTTGTAAATATAATAATTACCAAGGTGGAAAAAAAATTACTAGTAGAACATAGAGTCCCTCTCATGGACGTATCACTACAATCCACGTCAGCAAGGTGGCAGGCTACCCATTGCAACTCTCTTTCACGACGAGAAGATATTGCCAAAGCATTAAGAACTTGATTCCATGAAGCTTTAGGGCTGCAATTCAGAGAGAAGTACCAAGGGAATTTTGACCCCCTAGCACATCTAAGTAGTTGTGAGTATAATTGGAGGAAAGAAGGATATCAAAAATCTTTGTGTGTGCACAAATTGATACATTCACTGGACACCATTCCACAGGCTTGGTACCTAACAAAAGAGAAGAAGAGGGGAATTGGTACCTTGCAAACAATTGTGGAAACATTTACGCAATGTTTTTCTTTCAAAGGAGATACAGAACAAGTTATACATGCCCTTCAAGAAATTAAAAGAATGTTGTTCTTTCTAGAGCTTCAAGAAGATGAGGAGATATCTTTATCAGAGTAGAAAGTCAAAGAATAAGTAGAATGTAAAAGGATAGATCGGGAGATAGACGATGATGATTTAGAGAATATTCGACAACTATACTTTGAAGAGGAAAAGGGAGACCAGGAAATACAAGAAGAACCAACTACAGAGGGACTACACCTGTTACCTTTGAAGACAAAGAAGCAAAATATTAGAAGCGTAGAAAAGCCCAAGTTTGCATCTATTGGAGATTATTGGAATACAAAGACAACAAAGGAAATATTTGACCTATTACAGGAGTACAAAGACTTGTTCCCATCTTCAGTGGCAGAGCTCAAAGGGATCAAAGGAGATCTAGGAGAGATGCGCATAGTTTTAAAACCAGACGAGAGGCCAGTAAAGCATAGGCCTTATTGCCTAAATCTAAGAGTAAAATAAAACTTTAAAGAAGAGATAGAAAAAATCTTGAAGGAAGGATTGATTTTTCCAGTTGAGGAAGTAGAATGGGTCAGCCCAATTGTAATACAAAGTAAAAAGGAGAAATAAAAAATTAGAGTATGTGTAGACTACAAAAGTCTCAATAATGCATGCATTCATGACCCATTTCCAACTCCATTTAGCGATGAGGTCCTTGATAGTGTAGCAGGAAATGAAGCATACTCATTCATAGATGGCTTCTAAGGATATCATCACGAGAGAATAGTAGAAGAAGACAAAAGGAAAACTACTTTCACCACAAAATGGGGATCATTTTTCTACCATTTCATGCCTTTTGGACTAAATAATGCACCAACTATGTTTTCACGGATAGTGATAGCAGCATTCAAAGACTATATCCATAAGTTCCTAGAAGTATACTGGATGATTGGACAGTTTACAGCCTACTAAAGAACCATGCAACTCTGCTCATAATAATGTTTGATAGATGCAGACAACTTCAAATTTCTCTTAATCTTAAGAAGTGAATATTTGCGGTACCTTTTGGAACAATTTTGGTACACGTCATTTGTAAGAAGGGTGCATGTGTGGACCCAGCAAAGGTAGCAGTCATTGTGAACATGGAAGCACCAGATATTGTAAAAATTGAGGTCACTACTGGGACACACAGGATACTACAGGAGGTTCATCCGTAACTATGCAAAGATTAGAGCACCATTGGAAAAAAATTTGTGGAAGTTAGAGAAATTTATGTGGAACGATGAATGCACTAAAGCACTAGACACATTGAAAGAGAAACTAGAAAGTGCACCCATTTTGGCCCATCCCGATTGGGATAAACAATTTCATCTCTACAATGATGCCTCAAGCATTACTTTGGGAGCGGTGTTAGCTTAGCCAGGAGAGACCTCCATAGATCATCCAGTGTACTTCGCAAGCAAGAAATTTTCCACAGCTGAAATAAATTATACAACAATAGAAAGAGAGGCTATTGCTATGGTATACTCTCTACAGAAATTTCATCCCTACTTATTGGGAGGTACATTCAAGTTCTTCACAGATCACTCAACATTGAAATATCTAGTGAAAAAACCTATGCTTGAAGGAAAAATATGTAGATGGCTCCTACTATTCTAGGAGTTAAATTTTGAAGTAATAGTAAAACTAGAAAGGCTAAACGTTGGTCCTGACCACTTATCAAGATTGGAGAATGGGGAAAAAGGGGGATCCCTTGATGACCAGCTGCCTGATGTTGATCTATTTAGAGTATAAGCCATCCCAGATTATCTAAAACAAATAGCGACATATCTAGCCACAAGGCAATGCCCAGCAGAATACACAGCAACACAAAAAAGACATCTGGTAGTGAAATGTTGGATTCGGGGGATTCTTATAACCTTATGCCTAAGGTGATTATGGAAAGGATGGGTTTGGAGATCATTAGGCCATACAAGGATCTATTTTATTTTGACTCTAAAAGAGTCCAATGCATAGGAATGATCAAGGATTTTGTTGTTGGCTTGACACAAGTGCCTGCCAAGACAGTGGTAATGGAGATTGTGGTAGCAGATATTTCCCGCAAGTTTTAAATGCTCTTATCCAAATCTTGGGCAGCAAAAATCAAAGGCACCATGCAAATGGACTTGACATATGCTACCATCCCTATTTTTTGTGAGCAGAGAAGGTTGTACAGAGAGAGTAGGATGGCATACATGGTAAGAAGCAAGGATAAACCTCAAAATTTTCCCATTTATTTTTTTGAAACTGAATTAGGATTAGCAATTATTTCAATGAGCTAACTGATGAAGCAGAAAGTGAAGAGAAAATATAAAATTTGGAAGTTGAAAATTAGGAAATTGTAGAAGAGAAAGCAGAGGGTTGGTGGTTTCTACAATTTGATGGATTTGTTGGAAAATAAGGGATTGGAGCAGGCATTTGGATCACTTCTCCTGATGATGAAATTAAGTTTTATTCCTTTAAACTTAACTTTGATTGTACCAATAATATACCTAAATATGAGTCTTTGTTTTTGGGTTTGGAAATTTTGAAAATATTGGGTACCAAAAAGATATCAGTATGTGGAGATTCTAAGTTGGTAATCAAACAATTTGAAGGAGTATACCAAACTAAGGATGTAAGGATGAGAGCTTACAGAAATCTGATTATGGAAATGCTTGGAAAAGTTTCAATAATATGCATTTATCATGAAAACTAGAGTTCAAAACTCAGTGGTTGATTATCTAGCTGTTTCTGCAAGTTTTTTTTATCATCCCTACATGTTCTACTGAGAAGTATGAAATTGAAGTCCAACATATGCCTGCTATCCCAGATAATATCATCCATTGGAAAGTGTTTAAAGATGACCAGAAAGTTAGAAATTTCATAGAGTTAAAGGAGGAATTTGAAAACACACAAGTGGATCAGCAAAACATGTTTGTTGAAACTAAGGTTAATTCTGAAGTTTTGCAGCTAGAAAATAATTGTATACCCAAGGGTCTTATTCCACTTGAGAAAATTTTTGATCAAAATGATGTTTTTAAATCTCCTAGGATACAGGTTGATGATGAGGAGGTATAAACTTGTAAACTTGGTACAGCAGTAGCGCCTAAAACGATAAATCTTTCTGTGTTTCTTTTATGGAGATGAGGAAGAAATATATTGAGATGATGAAGAAGTTCATTGATGTTTTTTCATGGAGTTATGCCGATCTGAAAAAGTATGATCCTAGTATTATACAGCATACTATTCCTATCAAACAGAGATGAGAAACCTTTCAAATAGAAATTGAGAAGGATTAACCCATTTCCCATGCCTTTGATTGAGAAGGAGATTAAGAAACTTTTTGATGCAAAAATCATTATTCCTATAAGATTTTCAAAATGGCTTGCTAATCTAGTACCAGTCAGAAAGAAGAGTGGTGAGATCAGAATCTGTATTGATTTTAGAAACTTGAATAAGGATTACTTGAAGGACAACTACCCTCTTCCCAAGATGGATCAGATTTTTCAGAATATTTTTGGCTGTCAAAGGATGTCCATGCTGGATGGATTTTCAGGCTATAATCAGGTATTTGTACACCCAGAAGATCAATAGAAGACTTCTTTTACCACACCATGGGGAACATTCATGTATGCCAAGATGCCTTTTGGTTTGATGAATGAAGGAGCGAACTTTCAAAGAGAAATGGGCATTACCTTTGCTAAGAAGAAATATAAATGAGTTGTGGTCTACTTGGATGACATAAATGTATTTTCAAGAAGGGAGGAAGATCATTTGAAGCATTTGGAAAAAATTCTGCAGAAATGTAGAAGATTTGGTATCTCTCTTAACCCGACTAAAAGTATTTTTTCTCTAAATTCTAGAAAATTTCTTGGACATATTATATCAAAGGATGGGATAAATATTGATCCGAATAGAGTCAATGCTATTCATAAGATACACCTTCCAAGGAACAAGAAAGAAATTTAGTCTTTTCTTGGGGAAGTAAACTTTGTTAGAAGGTTCATCCTAAACTTTTCTAAAATTGTCAAGGACATTACCAAGATGTTGAAGAAAGGAGATAATATTAAGTGGACTGCTGAAGCCAAGCAATCATTTGAAGAGATAAAGAAAGCCCTCACTCAAGCTCTAGTGCTTATTAGTCCAATTTTTTCAAGAGAATTTCTGGTTTTCACATTTGCATCTGAAAGTACTATAGCTGGATTTTTACTGCAAAAAAGGACAGCAAGGTACAGAACAACCAATTTCATTCTTTAGCAGAACTCTTGCCAACTCAAAGCTAAAGTATAATATTTTGGAAAAATAGGCATATGATTTTATCAAAGCTATTAAAGAATTCAGAATTTATACTTTTCACTCTCATGTCATTTCATTTGTACCTAACACTATGGTTAAAGACATTTTTACAGAAGCTAATCCTGATGGAAAGAGAGGGAAATGGATAGCTACTTTCCTGGAGTATGACATAGAAATCAAGCCTACAAAATTGGTGAAAGGATAGGGGTTAGAAAATTTGATTGCACAATCCAATTTTAAATGTCTTGACATGAATCTTATTGCAGAAATTTCATATATTTTAGAGGAAGACGAACAGTTGATACCCATTGAAGAGAAGTTCATTTTATATAAATGGTACAAAGATATTATATTTTTCTTGCATCATCATAGAGCTCCTGCAGAGTTGACTAAATCGAAAGAAAGGTTTGTGAAACTGAAATCATTAAGATACTGCATTATAGATAAGAATTTGTGATGGAAAGATACTGGTGGAATCCTTTTAAACTATTTGTTGGAAGAGGAAGTTGAAAGGGTCATTGAAGAATTTCATAAGGGAGATTGTGAATGACACCACTACTGGAAGGCTACAACAAACAAAATTCTCAGGGCAGGTTACTATTGGCCCACCATGTTCAAGGATGTCTTCAAGAAGATCATTGCTTGCCATGAATGTCAGATTTTTTATGGTAAGAAAAAATTGTTTCCTTTGCCTTTGATACCAATATATATTGAGGCACCTTTCCAACAATGGAGGTTGAATTTTATTGGTGAAATACACCCATCATCTTCAGGGTAGCATCGCTGGATCCTAATAGCCACATATTATTTCACTAAATGTATTGAAGCAAACCCAACAAGGCAGACAAATGATTCAGTCATCATTCAGTTCTTGGAAAACAATATTTTGTCCAGGTTTGGTTGTCCTATGAAGATTATTACTGACAACGCACAAGCTTTTAAATCCAAAAAATTAATCAAATTTTTTCATCAATATCATATAACACTTGGACATTCAACAACTTATTACCCCCAGGGTAATGGCCTTGCAGAATCCTCTAACAAAATCATGGTGAGAATTATCAAAAAGGTAATGCAGGAAAACAAGAGATCATGGAATCTGAAATTGAAATATGCTCTTTGGGCTGATAGATTCTGTACAAAGCGATCCATTGGTACATCACCTTACAAATTATGGTATGGGGTTGAAGCAATTTTACCCACCTCATTGGGAGTTACTCTAATGAAACTTTTGCAAGGAATTGAGGAGGATCCCAATGCCATTTAGAGGAGGATAAACCAGCTCATAACATTGCAGGAAAAAAGAGAGGAGGTATACAACAGTCATCAACAATCATGAACAAAGTGAAGAAAAAATTTGACAGAAAGGTCAAAGAAGAGAATTTTCAGATTCAAGATGTAGTTTTAAAGTGGGAAGCCAGAATTGAGGAAAAGGGGAAGCATGGAAATTTTTAAAACATATGGAAGGGAACATTTATAGTAGCTTCATATCATGGCAACAATACTTATCTACTTCAGGAGATGGATGGACAACATTGTGTTGGAGGAACTGTCAATGGAAGGTTTCTAAAGCACTACTCCTCTTAAATTTTACTTAATTTTCACTCCATTGTATATATTATGTTTTTTTATGTTGTTCTTCTAAAAAATACAGGCTGATCATCAAGCTTGAGCCGGAGGAGAAGGCCATAAGATTTTGAAGAAGTCCTGTTGGATTTTAGAAGTTTTATTTTCAAGAAGGATGGCATTGGAACTACATGTCTTTGTTGTACCATAGGGGTACACCATCCCCAGTGGAGCCATTGTTATCACTCATATGTTTAAAAAATTTCATTGATAGGTTTCTGTTAGCACTAGTATTTGTTGCATCCCACCCATCCCGCCTTATCTAGTCCTTCCCCATTCATACAATTCCATACATTCAAAATCACTTTTCCCATAGACCAAAACCCAAAATAATTTACATTACCATCTCCTACAAACCTTTCAAAGGACAAAATATGATGAATTGGAACCCATTTTACCCACCACGCTTCCCTTTTCATTTCATTTTCCATTGAAAATTATTAAACTTACCCTTTTTACGGCCTTTATTCTTTACCATTCCACCATTATCGTTTCATTTCTTTTCATTCCCCTATCGCGATTAAAGTGGGGTCCTCATCACATTTCTCAGATCTTATATGTTTCGCATCAGAAACTAAACTGTAAACAATGCGATGGCTAATTTTCGATATGGCATCGCATATACTTTAACTTACCTTGTGAGTGCCCGTAGTCTATTTATTTAAATTTGCGATGTGGTATGTCAGCCCCACCTCAGCAGTTCCGCTCCCGCTTCACAGTCGTTGCAATAATTTGATATATCATTTAAAATCCATAACACTTACCACATTTAACCTTCCTCCAATTCATAAAACTCCGCCATATGCCAGTGGGTCCCTCTTCCCCGCACATCGCATATTATAAAATTTTAACCCCACATCTTATAACTAAAAACTAAAAGCTGTGATCTGCACTGCATTTCAGTACCACTTCTTCCATGCCATGTCACTCATCCCCTCCCCCGCGTATCGCACTTCACCGTGTTTAAATTTTACATCCCCCGTGCTTATAACTTAATGCTAAGATTTGCGATATGTAATGTTGTTCAGTCCCACTAACCCTCCACGTCACCTCCCCTTTGCATCGCACCGCCAATCGTATTCTTTATAACTTAAAATATAAAGGTTGCGAAGTGCGTGGATGTGATGCCAATTTAGAACTGAGATTTGAAATATTTCAAGTCTGAGTATATTGGTTTTAAATTTATTTTGTTTATAAAAGGGTTTTAACATAGCAAGAAGATTTCAGGTGACAAAACAACATAAAGCTCAATGCAGGGCAGCAAAAGTGTTCAACACTCCATCCATACAGCAGATCTGCTAGCTCTCGGCTCATCTATCAGCATATCAACGAATTGAGGTCCACATCCTAAACTGCCTCACTACATAAACATATTAGTAACATCACAACACAGGAAAAAGGGGTCGATTCAACTCAACAGTCAGCAAATTCCATAGCCATGTCTTCATTTCCTTAAAAATAGGATGAGTGTTTTGTATTTCAATAAGGGAATTTATTATTTTGATGATGGATAGTGCAATTCTAGAAACCTAACTACATTTGATGTAATTATGCACTCATTTAGTTAGTAGTTGTAATAGATATAACTAGCGTCCTATTAGGAATGTAAGTCTTTAGAGACTAGTTGTCTTTTTCTGTTCCAAGAAAGTAGTTTTCAGCTATGTTAGCTGTCAGAGTTAAGGTTCAGTGATCCATCATCCTATGCACTGTAAAATGAGTCAATTTATAGATAGAAATTGAATATCACCTGGTTGGAGAATATTGTACCAAACTTCTACTCTGTAATAGTTTTTCAGTTTCAGTAATATATAGTGATATTTTCTTCTTTACCTAAGATTTGAAGGAGGTGTTTAATGTGTTATATGTTCTATATCTTTCATGTTTAATACCTGCATTTGGTTTGATTTCTAATTACTCAGAACTCATGATAACATGCTTTGACTTCCTTTAGAGGTTAAATTGTTGTTTTCTTCCTGTGTTGTGTGTGTACTATCATTTCATTGAAGGCTCCATTGCCTTAGTTTCCATAAGAAGAAATACTTTCATTGATTTTACTGATATTGACCCCATAGCCCAATGGTAGTAAGTCCTTACATTTTCAACCTGCAATCAATCAAATCAAGTTACAGTTATAGATTTAGCCATCTAAATTTCCATTAAAAATCATAAATTACCTTGAGAGAGCCCTCTTAAACTGAAGATGCTAATCTTCAATGAAAAGTGATTTGAAAGAGTTACATTAAGTTGATTGATGAGCATCCTATCAGAATCAATTTGGTGATAACACTCTCTTCCCTCCAACTATGTCATTATATCCCCCCTCCTTCTCTCTCTCCCCTCCACCTCTATGTCTTCCTCTCTAGCTTCCCCTACTCTCCCTATCTCTCTCCATCTCTCCCTTGTCACTACCTCTCTCTCTCTCCACCTCTATCTCTCTATGTCTTTGTCCTATAGTCCCTCTCTCTCTCTCTTTTTCTCTCTCTATTTTCCCTCTAGATTTTTCACTATCCACCTCCCTATCTCCTTCTCTCTCTCCCCTCCATCTTTGTTTCTCCCTCTCTCTCTCTATCTCTCTGTTATCACTCCGAAATTTCCAAAGGTTGTTCTTGTGTTTAAAAGAAATATCAGAGGTAACTATCAACCACTTTTGGAACCTAGGATCCAACCTTCCTAAATTCAGAGAGGGATCTCTCTTAATTATTTAACTTTGTTTATTTTAATATATTTTAGGCTAATTATGTATTGTTAATTTGGATTGGTTTTGATTGGTTTTGGTTGGTTGGTGGAAGTAATGGTTTAGATGAATAGGTGCTTATCAACTTTCCATTGGGCTATGGAGTCAATGTGCTTTGAAACAAAACTGAATCAAATTATAAGGAAAGTTTTACAAGGCAAGATAGGTGAGCAATATCAGATCTTAAGGCTGAATGATGAAGTGATTTTTCAATTGAGATCAAGGAGCAATTAAGAAGGAACACTGTTACCGATGAAATAGGTAACCTGACCTCAAAACGGGAACTCTAGCTCAAAAAGATTCAAAAAACATGAAAAAACACCCCAAAAACAAAAAAAGTGTATTCCAGAACGCACTTGGTTTTTTTTTAAGGTCAAATTTCAACATTTTATAAAATTATGCTAAAAAAAAATTGTTTCTTGAAAAAAAGATTGAAAAAACATCCTCAAAACAAAACTAGTTGATGCTTGAATAATAAAAAAAAAATTGTGTCATATTTTTTACATTTTTAAAAATAGAAATAACATTTTTTAATTTTTAAAATTCAAACATTAAAAAAAACCTAAAATTTTAGAAAAAAATAAATTTAAAAATAAAAACATTTTAAAGCTTAAAATTTAAAAATATATAGGAATAAAAAAATTAAAAAAAAAAACAAAATAAAAATTTTAATTCAAACATTAAAAAAACCTAAAATTGGAGAAAAAAAAATAAAAATAAAAATTAAAGATTAAAATTTCAAAATATATAGAAATAAAAAATAATAATAAAAACAAAATAAAAATATTGAATTAAAAAAAAAAAAAAGTTAAAAAAAGAAAGAAATTATAAAAAATAAAATATAGAAATTAAATTTAAATTATAAAAACTAAAATATATATGAACTTAAATGAAAATATGTATATATATCAGATTTTATTAAATTTAAAAAAAGAAAATTAATATTAAAATAACAAATTAAATTTAAAAACAAAAATATTAAATTTTAATAAATAAATGAATAAAGAAATAAATTTTGAAAGAAAAAATAAATTTTAAATATAAAAAAAAAAAACCATTGTTAAAAGAAAAACTTTAAAAATCAATTAAAAATGAAAAATTGAAAAAAATATATTAAATAAAATATATTAAATAAAAGATAAATAAATAAACAAATTAATTTGAAAATATTAAGTTTAATTTAAAAAAAAAAAAAATCTCATTTTAAATACACAATTTTAATCAAAATAAAAAAATATATAAAAGTTTTATGTAATTAAAAAAATAATATTAAAAAATAAAAAATAAATAAAAATATTAAATTCAAATAAATTTAAAAATAAATACAAAATTTATTAAATTTAAAAAAATTAAATGAAAAAAATAAACATAAAATTTAATAATAATAAAAATATATGAAAAAAAAAAATCAATTAAATAAAAAAAAAAAATCAAAATTTAATAAAAATTATTAAGAAAATTTGGAAAAAAAAAAATTAAAAACAAAAAAAATGATTAAAATTTAAAAAAAAGACAAAAAAAATTAAAACAAATTAAATTTCAAATATAAAATTTAAATAAATAAATTTTTTGAATTTAAAAAAAAAAAAAAAAATCAAATTAAAAAAAAAAAAATTAAAATGAAAAAAAGAATTAAAAAAAAAAAAGAATTTTTTGATCGTGGTGGTGCGCTTGATTGGCATTTTAAGCGGAGTGGCGGCGGAGGTGGTCGGGAATTAGCCTCTGGCGGAAGGCGATTAGGGAATGGGCACTCCGTGATGAAGAAATTAGATAAACCTCGTGATTTTTTTTTTTTTTTAATAATTTTTTTTTTAAATTTGACTTTTTAATTTTTTTAATTTTTTTTTGTTTTCTTATTTAAATTTTTTTAAATTTTTAATATTTTTTATTTCGTAACATTTTTTTTATTTTTTATTTTTTATTTTAATTCTATTTTAATTTTTTTTTTTAAATTTCAAAAAATTAATTATTATTTTTTTTTTTAATTCAAAATTTTTATTTTAAATTTATTTTGTTTTATTTTTATTTATTTATTTATTTATTTTAATTTTGTTTTTAAATTTAATATTTTAGATTAATTATTTTTTTAAATTTAAAATTTATTTATTAAATTTATTAAATTTTAATTTAATTTAATTTTTTTTAATCTTTTAGTTTATTTAGTTTTTCATTTTTAAAATTTATAAATTGTTTCATTTAAAAAAAAACAGTAAATTTATGGATATTTGTTTTTTAATTATTTGCACACGGTTTTTTTCATTTTTTTTTTTGTTTTTAATGATAGTTTTTTTTTTTTTTTAATTTTCTTTTTCAATTTTAAATTTTGTTTTTTTTTTGTTAATTTTAAAATTTATATTTTTTTTCTTCTTATTATTATTCTTTTAATTTAAATTTTTAAATTTAATTTTTCTTTTTTTGTATTTAATTTTTTTATTAAAATTTTAATTTTGTAATTTTAATTATTTTTAAATTTTCTATTTTAATTTTTTTTTAAATTATATGGTTTTTTTAATAACTTAGAAAAAAATGTTTTTGATGTTTTTTAAAAAAAAAATTTGGTTAATTTTTGTTTTTTTCTTTAAATTATGTGTTTTTTTTCAAATTTTGTCATTTCTTTTGATATAATTTTCGAATATTTTTGTTTTTTTTTTGTTTAATTTTTTTATTTTTACGATTTAATTTTGTGTTTTTTTACATTTTTATTGTTTATATATATATATATGTATATTTAATCTATGTTTTGTGTTTTATTACCAACATGAAAATCACCACTCTAAAAAAAAAAGGTTGATGTTGCATCAATACGTTTCAAAATTAGCATGAAAATCACCGCTCTAAAAAAAAAAAGTTGATGCTGCATCAATACGTTTCAAAATTAGCATGAAAATCACTAACATTTTAAAACAAATATTCATACTTCATAAATAAAAATATTAGTGTCAAAAATGTGTACAAAAAAAAGGGGGTGATTCTGCATCACCACTTTTCAAAATCGGGTGCTTTTTATGCTACCAAAAAAAAGTAGGTAACAGTGCGGTTACCTATTTCATCGGTAACAATGTTTCCTTTAGTTAATAGTTGTAATAGATATAACTAGAGTCCTATTAGGAATGTAAGTCTTTAGAGACTAGCTGTCTTTTTCTGTTCCAAGAAAGTAGTTTTCAGCTATGTTAGCTGTCAGAGTTAAGGTTCAGTGATCCAGCATCCTATGCACTGTAAAATGAGTCAATTTATAGACAGAAATCGAATATCACCTGGTTGGAGAATATTGTACCAAACTTCTACTCTGTAATAGTTTTTCAGTTTTAGTAATATATAGTGATATTTTCTTCTTTACCTAAGATTTGAAGGAGGTGTTTAATGTGTTATATGTTCTATATCTTTCATGTTTAATACCTACATTTGGTTTGATGTCTAATTACTCAGAACTCATGATAACATGCTCTGACTTCCTTTAGAGGTTAAATTGTTGTTTTCTTCCTGTGTTGTGTGTGTACTATCATTTCATTGAAGACTCCATTGCCTCAGTTTCCATAAGAAGAAATACTTTCATTGATTTTACTGATATTGACCCCATAGCCCAATGGTAGTAAGTCCTTACATTTTCAACCTGCAATCAATCAAATCAAGTTACAGTTATAGATTTAGCCATCTAAATTTCCATTAAAAATCATAAATTACCTTGAGAGAGCCCTCTTAAACTGAAGATGCTAATCTTCAATGAAAAGTGGTTTGAAAGAGTTACATTAAGTTGATTGATGAGCAGCCTATCATAATCAATTTGGTGATAACACTCTCTTCCCTCCAACTATGTCATTATATCCCCCCTCCTTCTCTCTCTCCCCTCCACCTCTATGTCTTCCTCTCTAGCTTCCCCTACTCTCCCTATCTCTCTCCATCTCTCCCTTGTCACTACCTCTCTCTCTCTCCACCTCTATCTCTCTATGTCTTTTTCCTATAGTCCCTCTCTCTCTCTCTCTTTTTCTCTCTCTATTTTCCCTCTAGATTTTTCACTATCCACCTCCCTATCTCCTTCTCTCTCTCCCCTCCATATTTGTTTCTCCCTCTCTCTCTTCCCCTTCTCTCCTTAGATCTCTCCATCTCTCCCTTGTCACTCCCTCTCTCTCTCAATCTCTTTTTTATCACTCTGAAATTTCCAAAGGTTGTTCTTGTGTTTAAAAGAAATATCAGAGGTAACTATCAACCACTTTTGGAACCTAGGATCCAACCTTCCTAAATTCAGATAAGGCTCTCTCTTAATTATTTAACTTTTTTTATTTTAATATATTTTAGGCTAATTATGTATTGTTAATTTGAATTGGTTTTGATTGGTTTTGGTTGGTTGGTGGAAGTAATGGTTTAGATGAATAGGTGCTTATCAACTTTCCATTGGGCTATGGAGTCAATGTGCTTTGAAACAAAACTGAATCAAATTATAAGGAAAGTTTTACAAGACAAGATAGGTGAGCAATATCAGATCTTAAGGCTGAATGGTGAAGTGATTTTTCAATTGAGATCAAGGAGCAATTAAGAATTACTTAAACTAGATAATGAAGAACAATGAAGAGGTCAATCGGGATTAGAGGGAAATTAAGAATTCTCTAAACCAGATATCACAAGAAACATAGAAATGTATAACAGTTAAAAGCAGAGTGTAAGTTTAAAATTTTTTTGTAGTAAAACTCCTGTTATAAAATTCAATTCAGAACACATATAATTTTATGGATTACTTAAAGAAATAACATGAACAATTGAAATTTATACTTCATTAAGATAGATCATAACATGAATCTTTTAAAGAAGTTTATTTTTTACTGGTTCAGCCTGTCAACTAGAAATTGGTACAATAACCCTTTGGCAAGAAGATCAGTCAGCTAACAAAATGTCCAGTTGTCCACTCTTGACTGACCCTTAATACTTTGAATGATGAATTATTTATATAAAACATTACAAAAATATCCTGTCAACTAACTAGGACTTATTTTAGGAAAATAAAATATATTTTTGCAAAAATATAGTGACACCTTCTAACTAACTAATATCTGGCCCTGATTTCTTTGATTGTTGTTGCTTGTTTGTTTCTTTCATCTGCTTTCTTTCATCTGCTTTCTTTCATCTGCCTTTTTCTTTCACCTGTGTGTTCTTTCATATATCTTCTCTTTCACCCTTCATAGTAAATCACACCATTCTTCCCATGTTTCTTCATCTGGAAGTTTGATTTTCATCATCCTTTGGTAAATCTCATCTGCCTCTATATATTTGGAAAATGTAGGCTTATTTACAAAAACGTGATTTACCTCATGTTGGAGGTAAAAGAAGTTTTTGAGAGTCTGTAAAAGTACTTTTCCTGTGGGTATGCCCTTCATTGATGAATTATTGGAAGTTTCTTTGGCTACTTCCCTCATCTTCTTATCATAATCTTCATGTCTCATGAGTTTATCATTTATTACCAGAGGATTAGGTAGACCTTTCTATCTCAATACCTCAAACTTGTTCAAAAAATTGTTTACTACAAGTTCCATAGTTTCACATTTGTCCTCAAGATGTATCATCATATTTCTCTTGGAAATCACTTTATTCACCTCTAAGATAGTTTTTGTTCTGTCAGTTACCCAGGTATCCTCTAATTCATATTTATTTTTAGAATTAAGGTATTTTATTATCTCAGAAGCTTCCTATGGTTTCTTTCCAAGATCAGATTTGACCTTTTGAATTGCATCACCAGCCTCCTTTATCAAGTCATAATGCTCAAATATAATCTATATGGAAGGCCAAATGTCATTAACTGAGTTAATGATATTGGCCCACAATTGTTGTTTTTCTTGGGTTAAAGGTTCTTTTAGTGATAATTCCTTCTCTAACTTCTGGATTCTGTCATTCAGTCTATTGGTTTTTTGTACTTCATCCTGATAGTTAACTGCTGCAAATTTATTTTCATCATCTAAGCTATTTACTTGTTCCTTGAGCTTGTTTATATCTATGCTTTGAATGGACATATCTTCCATTTCTTTGATCAATTTGTTGGCCTCATCAGTGGGATGAGTAGTTGGTATTGTTGATGTTGTTGCTGAGGTAAATACTGGAGCTGATGTAGATGCTGGAGCTGCTGTAGAAACATGTGCTGATGTAGATGCTATAGGAATAACAGTGATGGGAATTGCTTCCATGCTGGCTTGTTTCTCCTGCACGGAACAAGATAGGAAAAAAGAGATATATCCAAATATAAAGATTCTATCTTCTATAGATTTACTACCCAAGGATCTCATTCGTCGTCATGAGGAAGAACAAAATTTTTTTATCCTGGCAACCAATCGCTCTCCTGACTCATGGAATAAATAAACCTGGTCAGTACACTATTTATCTTACACATCTGTACTCGAGTACTTAGGACTCATTGTGAGTGTATAAATCCCTGATCTACTCAGGGAAAACCTCCCGATATCAGGTACTAAACTGCTCTTATCTTCTGATCAGTAAAGGGAATTCCTCGCTCGTTAAATTGGAACGAGGAACAGAAGCTCATTTCTCTGGGTCTACTTATGATTCAAGTCATATAGCTTTCTCCATTGACTCATTCGACTTAACCGCGAATTGATGAAATCCTATTCACAATTATCACATTTGATCCGAAAGGATGAGCATATTATACATCCATCCAGGTATATAATATACATTTTCCACCCATTTGATTCCTTGAATCAGATCCGGTCCTGATCGAATACAATCAGGTATCCGAGAAATAATATCAGGTATCATAAAGATCATATGTTGGAACGACATGCTTTTTTTTTCGTTCATTAGGATCAGTCGTAGTCTTCCGAACTTTACCGATGGTATCGACGAGTTTTCTACTTCATTCAAATGTGTAAAAGATCTTAGTCGCACTTAAAAGCCGAGTACTCTACCATTGAGTTAGCAACCCATATTGCGAATAGATATTGAGTATATATACGATCGAAGTGGAATGCGAGGTTACTCAATATGAACCGGTAAATAGAATCCTACCAATCTAATTGACGAACGGGAGGGATCAAAAACCTATGTGAATGACCAAATAATTCACTCGTCAGTCCATATATGGATATGTATAGTTTTGATCCACCATTCCAGAATAAAGTAATCTAGGTTATGAATAAATGATCCATCGACAGAATTATCATGATTGGATAGAATCACCGATAAATGATGAACCTAAGATATCTATTTCTATTGTGAATGGACGAATTATATCGACACAATACACTATTGTCAATCCAGAATAAGAGATAAATGAATTGTTGGATTGTCGCTGTATTGGGACGAGATGTTAGACACATCGATAGAAAATCCTAGGCTTTAACAATAGAACGATTCAAATATTCGACATCTTTGTATGGAATCACGTGGAAACAAGATTGACTTGGAGAGTATATAAGAAAATAAGAATAATTTTGAGCCAAGGGCACTTGATCCGAATATGAAATGATGTCATAATCCATATTCACGAAACCAATTATGTAAATTACCACATCGTTTCAGACGATGTTTTGAAGATCCCTCCCCGATCTCGAATCATGATCGAGACGTGATTATGAATAGTCATTAACTCAATTGATATGATAGGAATAGGTATCGAATTGGATCCACTCTTTTTGTATAGAATACACTCAATGTAATCAATTAATTGATATTGATTAGGTACTTAACTTAATGCTTCTTTAGCTGCGTGCATTACCTCGACAGTAACGTTCAAAAGGCCCTTTCGTCGTGCAAATTTTTCCGTATTTATCTTTACTTCGTCTCTTACAAAACGGGGGATTTTACCCAATTCTTGCCGACTTTCAGGATCCCAAATTGGACTAATATCCGTGGATAATGATTTAGTCATTATTTCTTTCGTATCATGACCACAAAAAATCTCTAGAAGATGATCCTCCATACCCAGAGCGAATGAGTTATAAACTAGATCAGCTATTTGATTAGTACCTTCGTAACCCAGGAAGGGTCGATATCCCAAGGAAAAATTTTGGATATGAGCTGGTGCGGAAATAACTCCACAGGGAATCTCAAGACGTTTACCAATATGACGTTCCATTTGAGTACCAAATATTGCAGAGGGTTCCACACGAGCGATAATATCTCCTACTTCAGCATGATCATCTGTGATGATCATCTCATCACAAAAATCTTTAATTTGCTCTTTGAACCATTCTGCATCATGTTTACAATAAGTACCCGTACAACTCACACGAATTCCCATCTCTCTAGCAAGTATCTTAGTAATTGAAGCAGCATGAGTTGCATCACCAAAAACGACTGTTTCTTTCCCCGTAAAGTTCTGACAATCGATAGATCTTGAGAACCAAGCAGCTTGGGAAACGAATCGAGTTTGTCCATCGATATAGGATTCGTAATCAACCCTTTTGCTCGATAAAATAGGAGCCGCCAAGATATCAAGAGATTTCTTTATCTGTCGGATGTACTCGGCCATATCTACAGCTCCCATAGGAGTTGTAGATACATAAGGCATTCCAAATTCCTTATTCAAATACATCGCTGTCATTAAGCCCACTTCACGATAAGGAATTAAATTGAACCGAGCTTTTGGTAAATTTTTTGGATCCTCTACAGATCCTCCTTCAGGAATTATTCGATTAATTCTGATGTCCAGATCTTTTAATAAACGTCTCAACTCACGACAATCGTGTCGATTATGAAAACCCAGAGTAAGAATCCCAATTATATTTACAGAAGGTGCATCCGTTACGAATTGATCCAATGTATGGGATTTATCCAAATAATATCGAACTACCTGTTCCAAAGTTCTATCCGCTGCCTGAATTTCATTCACTTGATAATGATCCACATCCGCAAAAATGACGTTGCAATCGGAGATTATGGATGCTCTATCCACAAAGTTTTTTAAATCCTCTTGCAAGATACTAGAGGTACACGTAGGTATTAATATGATAAGATCGGGACTTTCCTCCTTATCTTTTCGAAGAATATTATCCACAACTCTTTTTCGAGATCCACGTGCTAGTACGTGACGATCTACTATACTATCAGTTGCAGGAGTAAAATTTCTTTCCCGTTCTAACATAGAACGCATTACATTAAAATAATCATCTCCTAGAGGAGCATGCATAATGGCATGGACATTTTGAATGAACTAGCTACTCGTAGAGTTCCAATATGAGCAGGACCAGCATACATCCAATGGGCTAATTTCATAAATTGAACCTTATCTCAAATTGATCCGTATTCCCATCTTGCACCACAGAGATATCCCTTGATCTCTTCCCTATTGTAATAACATTCCCTTCTGATAAGTTAAGTATGGTGAAATTATGAGAAAAATAAAAAACAAAAATTCCATTG
Organism: Pinus albicaulis; assembly: GCA_034641835.2. Taxonomy (NCBI): domain Eukaryota; kingdom Viridiplantae; phylum Streptophyta; class Pinopsida; order Pinales; family Pinaceae; genus Pinus; species Pinus albicaulis. The sequence continues at coordinate 1,515,371,704 of CM076579.1, forward strand.
GATTTACCCTTTACGAAAGAAGAAAGGGAAGAGCGAGGGAAGGGAAAACAGGAACCAATGAAATAAGTCTGGGACGGAAGGATTCGAACCTCCGAATAACAAGATCAAAACCTGCTGCCTTACCGCTTGGCCACGCCCCATTCCCATCCTATTTCCCTATTCATATGCTAATGAATACTTATATCAAATTTTTTGTCAACCCATTAGGATCCAAGATTAATTAGATCAGATCCCAATTGGGCAAAAAAAATTTGTGGATATTTCAACAAAATAGGTTATTGATGGAATTGGACATAATAAGAAAAACAGAAAAAGGGACAAGAATATTCATTCATTGATCATTTTCTATTAGATTGGGTAAAATATTGTATGTATGAAAGAATCATCCCTTCCAACCCCAAGTCCTGTCAAACTTGCCGAAGAGCTTCGATCGATTCGATCAATCAAAGACTTTTCTGGCTTTACCCCCCCCTAATTTTTATTGGAGAAGAAAAATGCCAGTTATGTTCAATATTTGTCTAGATGATGCCTTTATTCATTCAAATAATCCCTTTTTTGGAAAATTACCTGAGGCTTATGCAATTTTTGATCCAATTGTCGATGTAATGCCAATTATTCCTGTTCTCTCTTTTCTCTTAGCCTTTGTTTGGCAAGCTGCTGTAAGTTTTCGATAAAAGTATCTTTTTTTTTTCTTTTTCAAGTTTTTGGATCGCTGTCATTGATCTAATTTTTGTATAACTCTTTCCATTTTTTTGTGACAGAAGTTCTATCTTTGTTCCACCCGACGATACCAGATTCAGATACCTTATCTGCTCCCGGATAAAAACTTTTCCACTAACCTTCATCAATTCCTTCCGATCCCACCGCTCACTTCGGATCGAGCTATTGGGTCACGTATTGATACGATCGATACCAATGACACATTTTCATAAATATTCGATAAATATCTGGTTGATCCAAAAAATAAGAGGGAAAAAAGACCATTTGGAAAACAAAGAGAAAATTTCTCTTCTTCTTTCAAATTTATTTTCACGCGTGATTCGATGAAATAATTTCGTGATTTGTAACAATCATACTATTGTTTGGTATTCAAGTATCCATATATGGTACAAAGATTGATGATCTATTCTGTTGTACTTATAATAAGGATTCTGGAGATTACGTAATGCTTACTCTTAAGCTGTTCGTTTACGCAGTAGTGGTATTTTTCATTTCTCTTTTTATCTTTGGATTTCTATCGAACGATCCAGGACGTAATCCCGGACGTAAAGAATAGTGAAAAAAGTCTCCAGGTTAATGGGACTTTTCCGTTCCGTAGAAAGATTCGGGGTTATTCGTTTTCAGGATCAATAGTGTACGAACGGAGAGAGAGGGATTCGAACCCTCGGTACGGATGATCCGTACTACGGATTAGCAATCCGCCGCTTTGGTCCGCTCAGCCATCTCTCGAAGATGGAAGAGTTCATGTGTAACAAAATGAATGGTGGAGTAAAGGTGTATACCATAGTATGTACGGATTGTATCGGCAATATAATGAATATTGCAATTATTCAGTTGGATAAAGAACAATCTAGTCAATCGTATTGCTCATTTCGTTCAAAATAGTTATTTCTTTTCCTCTCTTTTTTCTGACCTGCTTGGCCTGGCCGATGGCCAGGCCAAGCAGGTCAGAAAAATTAATCATACAGTGCTTGACCTAATTTGAGAGCTAGAATACTTGCTGTAAAGGCAAGAAAAAAAGCTATCAAAAATTGAACCTCTATTATCATCTCTTCATTCCCTCCCCAATCAGCTTGAATAAATGCGTTAGATGGATTAGTCCATTTATCCCTCTCCAGTATAAAATTTTATTATCTAGATATTGAAGGGTTCTCTATCTAAAGATATTAGATTATTGTAAAGATATTAGTTGCTCAAGGCCATAATAGGTTCCTGATCGAACCTACACAAATGGGTAGGAGTCCGAAGAAGACAAAATAGAAGAAAAGTGATTGATACCGACAACATTTTATTCATACATCCAGTCGATGGAGGGTGAAAGAAAACCAAATGGATCTAGAAGTTATTGCGCAACTCACTGTTCTGACTCTGATGGTTGTATCGGGCCTTTTAGTTATTGTTTTATCAGCAATTCGCAAAGGTAATCTATAATTACATGAATCTCCATCTCCGGAGATTCATGTAATTATGAAAACGAGGTAATGATTGATAGAAACTTTCAATAGAGGTTGATTGATAACTCCTCATCTTCCTATTGGTTGGACAAAAGATCGATCGGTATGTTACAATCAGATCGTTGCGGGTATAGTTTAGTGGTAAAAGTGTGATTCGTTACATTATCAACTCAAATAGTTGAAGGATCTTTTACATGGATCAAAGATCCATCTAAAGCTCTATTTCCAGATAGGCTCAAACCCTTCCCTATGAATGCCCAGGAATAGCATACCTTCTCGTAATCTGGGTCTGAAATGATGAAAGAGAAATACATTTTTGGTTCCAAGATAGCGACACAGAATGTTTGAAAGGTTAGATAAATTCCAGATCTATGGGGATCCAAAGATATTTTTTCATCGTGACTAAACCTTCAACTTATGGATGGAAGGACCCCAGGTTGAAGCGGAATAGCTATAGAACGATGACTTTGGTTTACTTGGGTTATCAGCATTTCGTTCGAGCTCGGTGGAATTTGTTCTCCTAGGGATCAGAATCAGTAGAAATAGGGAACGAAGTAACTAGAAAGATTTGTGATTATTTGAAACTTTTCAAATTTCTCTTTCTATCGGGATCATCTAGAAAGTGAGTAAGTATTTTACGATTTTGGACCCTTCACTAAAAAAAGAGAAGAGTAGAAAAGAGAAGAAACTGACGTAGATGCCATGGGTACGATAAGAAATTAGGGTTTTATTCGAAAAGAAAAGAGGAGAAAGAAAAGAATTGAAATTTCCTTTCACAAAGATTTGATATAAATATTCCGCTTCTTCCCTCATACCGCTCTCTATCCCCCATGAAGGAGCTGAATGACATGAAATTCTCATGTTCGGTTCTGAATTAGAGGCATTGAATAATCAATGTCGACTATAACCCCTAGCCTTCCAAGCTAACGATGCGGGTTCGATTCCCGCTACCCGCTAACAGATATCTACCTGTTCTATATCTATCTATATAGATAGAATAGGTAGATATAAAGTGATTAAGTATATAACATAATTTCACGATTCACTCGAAATCAATTTTCTGTTGCAATGTGAAATAGATTCCATTCTTTTCCTATCATATAACCTCATTGTGAATAAAAAGGTATATCGGGACAATGTATGCCAAAAGGAGTTAAAATAAAAAAAGGGAAGATAGAAAGAGCGTCCATCGTCTAATGGATAGGACAGAGGTCTTCTAAACCTTCGGTATAGGTTCAAATCCTATTGGACGTAATACTCTTCAATTGTGCTAAATTGTTGTGCAATGTATTGGAACAAATTAT
>CM076579.1:1515375281-1515708466 GCA_034641835.2 Pinus albicaulis
GTATCCCAAGAGTCCAACCTCTCCAACCCCTGAAAAGGATTGAGAAATTACAATATATAGAGCACTCTAACACCTTTCCCCACCTCTAGGGGTCGAATTCCCTCTTCAGGGATCAGTTTCAACCAATTCTAATCATGGAACTACAATCTAAGCAGCTAACAACTTGCCTCTAAAAGAGTGGAAACTGATCCATTACATGATTTTTTACTCATTTGAGAGTGAATCTTCTAGAAGAGATAAAAACAAGCCAAAATTACATGCCAAACATGAATTTACATCACAAAAACCCAAGAATTCTATCCATAGGCAAAACTGGTCCAAAATAGGCGAAATACTGAGCTGGCAGCTGAAAACTCAAAAAAATCTCTAGGTGGGTCGCTCCTGAACTGCGTGGGTCGCTCATGTTCCAGGCTGATTTTGAGGTAGCTCCTGACATCCAAATTGAGCTCATGATAGCTCGTTGGAAATCCCTGGATGTCTACTTTCCAACCCAAGTGGAATTTCTGAATTTGGAGTTGAGTTGACCCTCCAAAACCTCATTCTCCCAGAGGTACTTCCTGCTGGTGCAAAAGGTGGCAGCAAGGTGGTTTTCATGGTGTTTTTGAGCTGTTTGACCATCCAGATTTTGTTGAAATGCTAAGTTGACTTCGGAGGATGCATAATTAACCATGAAAAATCTAAAAATGTAAAAATCTCCTCCAGCAAGTGTCTCAAAAAAATGCGAGCGCATGAGCGCGCGACCCACGTAGCTGCAAAACCTGTTTTTTAGACCAAAAATTTGGAAATGACAAAATTTTCTCCGAATTTGCCCAAATTCCTCGAGCGGAGGTCCTCCATCATGTCTCGCTTCATTTAATGAAGCTCCTGGGCTAAAATCCGGAGTGGATCAGTCTTTTCCACCATCATTGTGCTCTCCGTGCATGCAATGACCAGAAAACACTGCTTCATGAAAAGGTCTCTATCATGATCCGTGAATGTACCGCGCCGATGAAGAAGGCAAGACCCCTTCCGCGCCATGTGGAGATAGTACTCACGTTGCTGATCAAGTCAACGAGACCCCTTCCACCCCGGGTGGAGATAGTACTCGTCGTGATGTTGAAACAAAGCTCTGTGGCTTCTCTGATATGTTACCACTACTGGTGCACTGCTATGCTCCATCTCAGTGCATCAACCTCAACGATTGAGTCACTGTCCGAATCCTGCTCATACTCTGACTCTGTCTCCGACATGGCTCTGACCAAGCTTTTGGCACTATGTATACTGATATGAAAGCAGTGCAAACAAGGTTATGATGGTGTGTTTCAAAACCCAACAAGTATCCCACCGTCACAACACCATAAGGAAACAAACCATGATAAAATATCAGTTTTAAATGGATTGGAAAAGGCACAATCTCTGTTTTGAATGCAAGTGAAAATTTTGACCAAAGGGAGCAGGCAACCTTCATAATATTAAACAAGTCTTATCAAAGGGAGCATGGCATCATATGAATGTTTTTGTCCATGAGTAATAACAATAAGGGTGTCAATGGGCAGTTTGGAACAAAGTCATGAGAATGTTTTTATCATTGGGCAGTGAGACACAACACGACCATAATCACCATGGAACACAAGCCTTGACAATGGTAAAGCAATAATGATGGCCACTATGGTATAATGGGTAAGAAAACAATGGAGTTTGGACACATATGCCAAGGTGGATATATATCAATGATACAAGGTGGGAGAAAAACTCATAAAACCATCCATATACATTTTAAACCCTGAAGAAACAAAGCTGCCATGACTGTAGGGTTTACTCTTCCATTTCAAATGTTTGAAATCATCAATGATGCCACCGGTGCATTTAAAAACATCAAGCAATTGCAAATAACCTGTTTGAAGGCCGATGAATCGATCCCAAGCAATACTGGGCGCTCAAAATGAAGTTTCGAACCTCTGTATCTGCGTGGGTCGCGCAGCCTCTGCGTGGGTCGCTCAGGCCCCAGGTGGGTCGATCGGGCCCCAGGTGGGTCGCGTTTCTCTTGCAGGAAGCTTTTGGAGGCCTTCCCGGTGTCCAAATCGGGCGTGTGATAGCTCGTTGGAAAGCTATTGGAGTATAATTTCCAAAAAAAGTGGAATTATGCAATTTGGATTCCATTTACCCTGTCAAAAATCAAATCTCCCAACACTAGTCAAAATGAGAAGAATGAGGCTGCCTCAAGGCAGAGCGCTGTTGCAATCAACTTTTGAAGGTCTTCCTCAACTCCAAATTGAGCTCATGATAGCTCATTGGAAAGGTATTTCTGTCTAGTCATCATTTGACTCATCAAGAAAGTCATTTGGCCAAACATGCTAGGAGAAAAATTGATTTTCCCAAGGTCACTTCAGAGGTGCATTCAATTCTCCTGAGGCAACGGAATTTTTGACATTTCTATAAAACCATGATACCTGTGTAAAAAGTGAAGGAGGTTTTTCTTCCTTGGGATGTTGTGGACAAAAACCTCTCTCAGGTTTCCAAAATTCATCTTTTATTTCTCTGAAACCTCTTTTGAGTGAAACTTACCCCGATGTGTGAAACAAGGAATTTTGTCGAAATGAAGCGAAATGAAGGGGATAGGGGCTTCTAAATTCTTGGGGAAAATTTGGGAAGTAGGGAGGGATGTTAGGAAGCAGGGGGAAATGGAATCACAGAGATTGAGTGAGGGGAAGGGGTCCAAAAGGGCAAAACACAGGCCTAGCCTAGGAAATTGCCAAGTTTTGGCTAGAAACTAGGGTTTGTGCAAAAATGAGGACTTTCGGGGATCTCAGTGATGGGAAGTGTTTGATAAGGTGATTTAAGTATAGGGGAAGATGTCTGAACATCAGGATACAAGTCTTTCCGATGATTTAACCGTCCAAGAGAAATTACCTCCAAAACCCTAGGAGAGGGAAATGGACCTTACCTAGGCACAACTGAAGCATGAACGAGATGTAAAATGACTCTTTCGAACCTGACATGACGATGACAACCCTCTGAATGATGGTACACTCAGCTGAATGGCGACATGGACTGTCATTTGGACAAAATTTGAAAAGAGTGAAGACCAACCCTAGACCTAATGCCTAGTGATCAAATTTTGCTTGAAGACTCATTGAAACGACAAAATTTGACCTTGACACTTTAAAATCACTTTGAAAGAGCACGTTTGATCACTGGAGGAAGGCGACAAAGGCTGACTCTAACACAAACCCTTCTATTTTGACTTTTAATTGTTCTTCAGACCTTCACAGGTTTAGGAGATGATAAAACAAGGGTTTTATTTGTTTTTTGGATAATTCTGGACTGAAAAATGGTTAAAATTGGGCACTAAAGGATTAAGGTTACCAGAAGAGGATTTCTGGGAAAATTTTAAGGCTTATAAGGTTTGCAAAGACTAAATAAATTCAAATTTTTCTTTAAACCAACTTGCAGTATTGGAAACAGGGTTTTATAAAATTTTGACAGGGAATTAGCTCTTTCTGAGCAACTAGAAGGTATTTCTTTGGGTAAATTGGCTTTACTGGGCTTAATTCTTTCATAAATTCCTTTCAAATGATAATAGGTTTGTTTTTATCGGTAAATACCTGTTTTTGCAGGTATCAGGTCTTTCAAACAGGTTCTGAGGCATTTGGTGAGGTTTCTGGTATCTTTGAAGGTCTTTGGAAACAATCTGGGAGCTTTCTACAGTATTTGACAACTAATGTGGGGCTTTCTCGCTTTTCTAAGCATAAAACAGTGTATCAGTTTTTTTTTCTTCAGTCGGGATGGATAATAGCATACAAATAGTGTGGAAAAGGCTTTGATTAGCACAGTATGGAGGTTTATTTGACATTTTAGGTTTAAAAGAGCCTGCATTAAATGGTGGTCACGTCGAAACAGAGGGTGGTTTTGGTTTTCAAAGGCGAAAACCATAGGTGGTTATCACATAGGTTTGGGTGGTAATTGGTTTTAGTTGGATCGAATGCGATCCAATAATATTTGGCCACGTGGAGGAGGGAGAAAGGTGGAAAACCTCCCATTTCGCATAGTTTGAAATGGGTTAATTCGCACAGTTAAAAATTCGATATGGATTGGTGTTCGTTGGATATGAGGGTGTCGATGCGAATGGTGGGGACTGATTTTTAGAGTTGCTCGGTGGTAGGAGGTGGGGTCCAGGCTTTTATTATGCGGTGGGGTAGTTTTAAACGTTACAAATATTTATTTATAATGTAAAAACATTATATTATTTGATTAGCAGGGTAATGTTATAACGTGGCACATAAAACATGAACAAATGTTTCAATAACCAATGGCGCGGGGTTATATTATATGGTAAATAAAACATTTATGTGTGTTTTAAAACCATTGGAGGTGGGATCAATATATAAGATATGTTTAGACCTATGGGGAGAAAGGGCAGGGTTTTTATTTAGCATGTGGGATAAATAAACCATGGTTTAAACTTTAAATAAGTGGGTTTTGGGGATATTTATATAAAGAAATTAATAATATACGGGAAGGGATATTTTTAAAGCAATTTAATACTTTAAGTTAGAAATTAATATGAAATGAAAATATAGTGAATGAAAATACATAGAATTTAAACTAAGTAAAGTGTAAATAGGCATTTTTAGCTTAAAATTTTTCCATTTTGATTTTTACACATAAACTTAGGATAAAATGTATTTTGTGGGTTTTTTGAGTGTTTTTTGATGAAAATGAAATTAATTAAGGGGAATTTTACTTTTCTAAGAAAATATGTATTTTACTTAGGAAAAAGGGTTTATATTTTTGGAAAAGAGTGAATATGCTAATTAAATGGGCTTTTATGTAGGGAATCCAATATTTTTAACCAATCAATTATTAAGCCTTGGGTCCGGTCCCAACAGAAGTCAGAGAAATGCTTTGAGCCTCTTTAATTGAAGGTTTAGAATACTAGATTATTGTGGGGGAGGGGAAATTAGTAATTTTTTTCTTGATGATGCTTTATTACATGCCTTACACAACTGCTTTCTACCTACCCATCATTATTCTAACATTTTTTATTTCATTTGCATGGGTGCATTATAGCTTGCAACTCTAAATCCATTTTTCTTTTAAAGAAATAAAGCTATCTAAATCTAACCTTATTTCATCCGAGGGCTCTGATTAGACTGTTGAGCTCCTGATTTATTCTCTAACTATCTACTAATTTTTCAAGTTTAAACTGTTTGACATATCTTATTATTTATCTACTACATGAAATTCAAAGCATGAAAAGTTAAGATTAAACTATTTAACTGACCATGGATTATGGCATTTTGAACAATATGCACATAATAATTATTCTTGCAGTAAAGGTAAATAGTAGTGCCATTTTGACTTGCTCACTTTCAGGTTTTATTTTTATCTCTTTTTTATTTTGGGTCTATTATTTTCTAAGTCCTTTTATCTTTCTTTTAGGACTTTTACCCTCTTTTCATTTTTTTATTATTTTCAAATATGGGAAAACAACTTGCGGAAAGCAAGGTATGTACATATTTACAAGACTATCAAATTCAATTCAAAAATTATGAACACTATTATTATAGGACCCTAACAGATTCTACATGGGGGGGATGATAATTTTATACAGAAGCATCTGAAGCTACTCAAATGTTGAGGACAACACTTTTTTGAAGGATAGGGGCATGTTAGGTCCTTATATTACTGGTATAGTCCCTTATTGTTGTTAGTGAAACCTCCTTATTGTTATTACTATGCCCTTACATTATTATTGTTAGGTCGGCTAGGATTATATTGTGACCCCATGAACTCCTATATATAGAAGATGTTTTTTCATTTGTATCATCCAAGAATTGTTCATTTATGTAATGTAAAGGAGGTTTCCCCCTCAAAGTGGCTTATTTATAAGGCGTTGATTTCTCTTTTCTTCTATTTTTGGAGCTGGTTTAATAACACCAAGATTGAGTAGAAATTCAAATAGAAGATGCGAGACTTTGGATCTGCAAATCAAAAGCAAGAAAAAGGTGCCCCCAAACTGCAAACCAAAGGACAAATCTAAGACATGGGGGATCAAGGCAACCTACCAAAGTTGCAAGAAAATAAAAACACCGCGAAGTTGAAGAAGGACACAAGAAAGTGGCGTGAGTTCCATAAGAGACCCACTCACAACACAAGTGAGTGTCGGGCCAAGCAGTCACTAGTAGGCGAGATGAATACTTCTGAATCATATGCATGCTCCAACTTTGAATCAGAACCTGAAAAGAGGAATGACAAAGGGAATAAGATTATCGATGCAGAGCCTAATGTCATCATTGCCACCATACAAATATAGAAGGAGGAACCAGAAGATCCAGAGGAGGACGAGTGTCTCTTCCACTCCCAAATGTGGGTAAAGGGTTCCCCGCTATAATTCATTGTTGACAGTGGGAGCCAAAATAACCTCACTACAGCAGAGGTCCTGAAGCGGTTGGGCTTTCCAACCACAACACACCCACAACCGTAGACCATCAAGTGGCTTCACCAAGGACGTTATCTCCGCGTCAACCAACAATTTCGCCTTCCCTACAACATCAAGCCCTTCATGGATGAGGTATTATGTGACATTGCTCCTCTTGATGTTTGTGATGTATTATTAGGTGAACCATACTTGTGGAAGCAACATGTTGTGTATGAGTCTTGGCCTCTGGCTATTATAGTTACTTTGGGCAATAAGTTGTACAGGATACCGGAGGTACCACCGCCTGCCACTATCTCTTTGGTTACTACAAAACAATGTAGTAGGCTCATTTCCAAAGCCAGGAAATTTTTTCTCCCGATGATCTGCCCTCAGGGCAAGAAGAGGACTATGGTCATGGCCTCCAGACAGGGCTCCTCCGCATGACAATAAAAAATGGTCAAGGTCGTGGAGGAGTACGGGGACATCTTCACCTCACCCGCAGGGGTGCCTATGCACTATCAGGTCAAGCACCCCTCTATCTGACCCCAAGTGTGTTGTTGCCCAATGGACCGATCTATCGGCGCTCTATCCTGGAGAACGATGAAATTAAGAAGCATATTTAGGAGCTATTGCAGAAAGGTCACATCCGACCGAGTTCATTGCCCTGTGGGAGCTTTATCGTGTTGGTGAAAAATAAGGATGGGACTTGGAGACTCTGTATTGACTATCGAGCACTGAACAAGATCAATTTCTAGAATAGGAACTTGCTCCCACAGATTGATGACCTTCTGGACCAACTCAAAGGGGCGAAATATTTCAACAGGATCGACTTGGAGTCCGGGTATCACCAGGTACCAATTGAACCCTCCGATGTGTGGAAGATTGCTTTCAAAGCCAAGGAGGGCCTTTTCAAAGGGTTGTTCATGCCTTTTATATTGACAAATGCTCCCACAACTTTCATGAGACTGATGGATGACATCTTGCAGCCATTCACCAACTCATTTGTAGTAGTGTACTTGGATGACATCCTGATCTTGAGCCAAACTTGGGAAGAGCACCTCCACCGCATCCGACAAGTCCTCCAAACACTGTTGCAACACAACTTGTGTGCCAATTTGGAGAAGTGCACTTTTGGCATGACCCAGGTTCAGTATCTCGGATACATTATTGATGAGAGGGGGGTGCATGCGGATCCAACCAAGATCCAAGTCATTCGGGATTGGCTAGTGCCAACCACTCTAACAGAGCTTCACATATTTCTGGGTCTTGCTAATTTATAGCACAAGTTCATGTTGGGATTCTCGCATATCACTTGGCCCTTGAGTCAAGTCACCAAGGGAGGAGCGAAAGCAAAAAAAAATTGGTCGAAATATCAACAGAAGGAATTCATAGAATTGAAACATCGTCTTTGCTTTGCCCTAGTGCTCACATTACCAGACTTGCAACAACCATTTGAGATCAAGATAGATGCCTCTGACTATTCTATTGGGAAATTCTTACTCAACAGGGGCATACAGTGGCATGTCACAGTGAGACATTGTCTGACACAGTCCGTAAGTATCCCACTTATGACAAAGAAATGTGTTCCATTGTGAAATCTTTCCAAAAATGGAAGAATTACATTTTATGGAAGGAAATGGTCATCCACACACACCAACGACCCCTGCAGTTCATACAAGGGAAGTTGTAGAATGATCGCCATCAGAAGTGGTCCACATATCTGCAACATTTTCATTTGAACATCAAGTAAAAGAAGGGAAGAACCAATATTGTAGTATACTACCTCAACCAACCACCGATAGTGGCGCTAACCACCCTTCTCAACTCTTGTGGGCATGACACTTCTGATTGGCTACTTATCTACAAGAGAGATCCAGATTTCAGCCACACATAAAAGACACTCTTGGAGGGTACACAAGTTCAAAATTTTCACCTCGAGGATGCATTGTTATGCCAGTTGGGACACCTTTTTGTTCCTTAAAGTGAGCGTGCCAAGATGATTTGGAAAGTGCACTATAGTTGGGTCTCTGGGAATTTCGAGGTCAAGAAAACAGTGGTAGTACTGCATAATTATTTCTATTGGTCGAACCTTCGACAAGATGTTAGGAAGTAAATTAGATCTTGCACTGCTTACACCATTTCCAAACTGACCATCATGAATCAAGGCCTCTATACTCCGCTACCTACCCCTATTCGACCTTGGGAATCCATATCCATGAATTACATGTCGAACCTTCCTTCTAATAAGCATGAAAATGATTGTGTTTTCGTGGTCATCGACAGATTCTTGAAGATGACCATTATGGTAGCCTGCAAGAAGAATATCACAGTAGAATCCATTGCTAAACACTTCTTTGAATGATTGTGGGTGCTCTTTGGGATCCCAAAGTCTATCATCTCAGATCAGGATAGTAGTTTCCTCAACACATTTTGGTCCAACCTCTAGTCAATACTCCGATGTGTGGAAAACGACTTTCAAAGCCAAGGAGGGCCTTTTCGAAGGGTTTTTCATGCCTTTCGGGTTGAAAAATGCTCCCATAATCTTCATGAGGCTAATGGATGACATATTTCGGCCATTCGCAAACTCATTTGTAGTAGTGTACTTGGATGACATCTTGATCTTCAGCCAGAATTCGGAAGATCACCTCCACCGCATCTGAAAATTCCTCCAAACACTGTCGCAACACAAGTTGTGTGCCAATTTGGAGAAGTGAACTTTTGGCATGACCTAGGTTTAGTATCTGGGATACACTATTAATGAGCGGGGGACGCATCTGGATCCAACCAAGATCCAAGTCATTCGGGATTGGCTAGCGCCAACCAATCTAACATGGCTTCATAGATTTCTGGGTCTTGCTAATTTCTACCACAATTTCATGTTGAGATTATCCCATATGACTTGGCCCTTGAGTCAAGTCACCAAGGGAGGAGCGAAAGCAGAATTATTTTGGTCAGAATCTCAACAGAAGGTATTAGTAGAATTGAAACATCGTCTCTACTCTACCCTAGTTCTCACATTACCAAACTTGCAAAAACCATTTGAGATCGAGATAGATGCCTCTGACTATTCTATTGGGGCAGTTCCTACTCAACATAGGCATATAGTGGCATATCACAGTGAGAAATTGTCTAACACAGTCTGCAAATTATCCCACTTATGACAAAGAAATTTATTCCATTGTGCAAGCTTGTTGACAATGGAAGAATTACATTTTGGGGAAGGAAAGGGTCATCCAAACACACCATCAATCCCTGCAGTTCATACAAGGGAAGTTGCAGAATGATCTCCATCAGAACTGGTCCACAAATCTGCAATAGTTTCATTTGAACATCAAGTACAAGAAGGGCAACACCAATAATTTTGTAGACTGCCTCAACCGACCACTGATCGTGGCACTAACCACCATTATGAAATCTTATGGGCACGAGACTTTTGATTGGCTGCTTCTCTACAAGAGCAATTCAAAATTCAGCCACACATAAAAGACACTCTTGGAGGGTACGCAAGTTCCAAAATTTCACCTCCAGGATGCATTGTTATGCCACTTGGGACACCTTTTTGTTCCTGCAAACCAGCATGCCAAGCTCAGTTGGGAAGCACAGTATAGTCGGCTCTCTGAGAATTTTGGGGTCGAGAAAATAGTGGTAGTACTGCAGAAGTATTTCTATTAGCCGAACCTTTGACAAGATTTCGAGAAGTACATTAGATCTTTCACTACTTGTGCCATTAAAAAATTGACCATCAAGAAGCAAGGCATGTATACTCTGCTACCTACCCCTAATCGACCTTGGGAATCCATCTCCATGGATTACATGTCGGGCCTTCCTTCTACTAAGCATGGAAATGAAAGTGTTTATGATGTCGTCGACAGATTCTCAAAGATGGCCATTATGGAGGCATGTAACAAGAATATCATAGCAGAAGCCACTGCTAAACTCTTCTTTGAATGAGTGTGGGTGCTCTTTGGGATCCCACAGTCTATCATCCCACATCAGGATAGTGGTTTCCTCAACAAATTTTGGTCCAAACTCTAGTAAATTCTGGACACCAAGCTCACCAAGTCCACAACTTTCCATCCCCAAACTGATGGCCAGATAGAGGTCGTCAACAGGATGATCGTACACATTCTGCGCATGTACAATTCAACGCATACATGCACATGGGATGAGAGCCTTCCCTATGTACAACACAACTATAACCAGGCTCTCCAAAGCTCCACCAGCCACAACTCCTTTTAGGTGGGCTTGGGATTGTAGCCACTATGTCCCATTGACATAGCCATGCCATTTGCGACTACTCAGGCCAATTCGGCTCATGTCCAGTCTGAAGCTCACAAAGCGAACAACTTCATTGAGCGCATTCAAAAAATCTGTCAACAAGTTCATGAGATATTGGACAGAGCCAATGCTAAGTACAAGAAATGAAATGATCAACATCGGTTTCCACACAACTTCCAAGTGGGTGACAAAGTGTGGCTACATTTACAAAAGGAGCACCTCGCAGGACCCCACTGCAAGCTTCACCCACTCCAACATGGGACATACACCATCGCCAATGCCATAGGGGCCAACACCTTCAAGCTCAGTATTCCTCCATTCCTTGGTCTGGACCCAGTGTTCAATGTGGACCACCTTTGGCCCTACTTCCCACCTCTACTGGACACCTCCGACATTGCAGAACAACTCACACCAATAGAGTTAAAGCCTAACTGCATGGAACAGGCCACCACAAATCGTATCATGGACATGAAAATCAAGAACACTCGCCAACAGAAGATCCAACTGTATCAAGTTTTCAAAGCTACCCAACGCATACACCAAGGCAAGTGGTTCACCAAGGACCAAGTTCATAAGAATTTACCTCATCTCATGGAGGAACTCAACGCAATAGGGACCATTGCTTCCTTAGGGGGGAGGAATTATCTAGGTGGATATTGGTGGCCACTCACATATTCCACTTGAGTCCCCACCATTTTTTCTTTTAGTTTTTCAGTTTCCTTAATTGTAGCACCGTTTACTATTTTTAGCATTTTTTTCGGGTCCTAAACTTCCAGAGCCATTTTGAGGCCCTAAATGATGTTTTTTGGGAAAATCGAGAGAAATAAGGAAGTTCATTTGATAATTTTCACTTCAAAAGTTTTATTCCTCAGATAGATATTTATAACGAGGTATTGTGCATGTCAAATGGAGATTGTATGCCAAAGTTACATCCCCAGGAAGTTGATGTACCAATTCGCCCAAACAGGACCCATAGTTTTGGCGCTTCATCTCCTAAGTTAGGTTTTTGGATGTTTAGGGTTTTCCATTGTTTCTCGATAATAAATAGTCCCCTGAGCCTCATTATAACACATTTGAGAGGCATGTAGCCGCCACATCTCTTCTAAGAGATAAGTTACCAATGCCCTAGCTAATTTGTTTCCATTATGTCTGTAAACAAATTTCAGTTCTTTGATATTAATGAAATGAAGCGTTATTTCCATTGCATATTTGTATTTCTGGTTGTATGTGTATTCTATTTCCTTCCTGCATAAATTTGGATCAAATAAGGGTTTAAAAATTAGTGTATGAGTCATATGGCCATTATACCAAAAATTCAAAAACATTATTACTAAGAGTTGATCGTGTCAAATCAAAATAGAAAAAAAATCTTCTATTCACTCCTCATCATTACATAAACACAGCAACAAAAAATTCTGATTTCATTTTTAAGATCGCCCAACTAATACTGTAATGGTAATTTCCTATCAGCCTCACTCACGCTCTCGTTAGTTCCAAAGCCCTCATTGTAATATTCCCAAATGGGAAAAGCAGCAATATAGCTCATAAAATGAAAGCAACCACAAATATTTAACACATGAAACCATGAGACCAATATGGATTCATAACATTATGTATTAGAGAATAAAATCAATACAAATAATGAGGCATAAAACATATACAATGAGGAAACAAGCCTACCATAAGCAATCACTCCAAAATATGAACTATTGTGACAATACAAAATGCAGGAGAGAAACTACAACGCAGTCATATTAAGCATAACTACAGCTGGATATGATACATTGATGTAAAAATATTGATATAGGCCCCAATAGAGGCTAAACATGTAGATCTAGGCACTAGATTAGCTTTCCAAGACAACCCAAAAGGGTTTTTGAAAAATGCACACAATGTGCCAATGTAAGCTACAGCCCTAGGGCTAGAGATATGTTGCAATAACAGAAATGAGAAGATATGGACGAAGCTGATGTAAAAAATACATTTCTTCTCCAATAGATCCTCCAATTGAAATAATGGCTCCTCCACTGAAGAAATCACCTTCCAAAGTAACCACTGCAACTACCCCTGCAACTCCTCCCTAAAATAACGCAGATCTAGACTGAAACTGCGTTTTAAGGGATAAATAATCCTTAGCCTACTACTAAAGGTGTAAATAAAGCTCAAGGGGCTTCTTTACAGTCCTTCCAATCGATGGAAACCTTCCTCCACTGCAAAACTAGCTCTAAAGACACCCAAAATGATCCTCCATTGTTGCACCCTGCAACACAGAACAATACCCTGAAGAAACTGCACTGTTGAAGAAAGTTGTAGCTTGGCCTTAAGCCTGGGTGTAGAGATGAAGTGCAATTCTCCTCCAAGAGGCCTCTTAAGGAAAGAGATGGGATTCCCGCTCAAGAACACCCTATGCTAAACATCACTGCAAACTCAACTAAACAACTGAAGAATTCCAAAAGTCTAAATAGACCATATACAAAATAATAACCCAAAACATAACCCCCTATGGCTTCCATCCTCTTCCTTATATAAGTTATGAGCTTCCTTGCCCTTGGCCCCACTCAATTAGGTTACTACCTCCATGCAATCAATCTCCAACCAAAACTGTGTTATTCCTCATTTAATGTCCACTCCTCCATACCAGTGTTGTTGATTTGGTCAAATTTGACCTATTCAACATGATCCAACCCTTGCTCATACTCAAAGGTGCTTTATTTAGTTGTTTAGAAGGTATTCTTTCACACTTTAAGTGTTTTTATTTCTTCTAAGGAG
The DNA here is from genome assembly GCA_034641835.2 of Pinus albicaulis. Taxonomy (NCBI): domain Eukaryota; kingdom Viridiplantae; phylum Streptophyta; class Pinopsida; order Pinales; family Pinaceae; genus Pinus; species Pinus albicaulis. Next base: position 1,515,388,729 of record CM076579.1, read on the forward strand.
ATTTATAGGCCTCCCTACCCATTTATTCACCTACCTAGTGACAAAATAATCTATAATATTCCATTTAGCTAAAAGCTAAATTTTAGTAATATTACAGTCCTCCCCTCCAAAATGTTTCTTGTCCTCAAGCAACTGTAAAGATGGAGCAAAATTACTCTACTCCTCATCTTGTGACCTACTCATCAATAGTCCCCACCATTGCTTCAGATTTTCTGCAATAATTATGTCTCCTAATGGTTCCTCCCACATGTGCAAGTTGGCCTTTGGTGGATAAACCAAATGGCTCTCATCATGAGAAAATGGGAGGTCTATATGGAAACCTTCTTTTTGTCCAATTGCCTCTTCAAGGTAGGAGTGATGATAAGCATAAGGGATCTCATTCCCAATGAGAGACTCCCACCTCCATGCTATCATCCAAATAAAGTGAGCCATCCTTGGTAGCTCATAGAAACAATCACCAATCCCTGCTTATGCAATGTGTAGGGGCTGCATGGCTGAAAGTGAGAGGTAAGGTTGTTCAACTTACACTGCGTCTCTCTCCATTTATGATAAATTTCAAGCTGCTGATCCTGGGCTTCAATGATATAGTCCTCTTGAAGCCAAAAGATAATTGGAATCTCATGATTCCACTCACTGATTCTAAGAAATTTTCTTGCCCAATCCTCCATGCATATAGTGAATAGAGTTTCATAACCATATGGGCTCCAAAAGAAACATGAACTAAATTTCATATGAAATTTTGGATGGTGAAAATAGTCCATCAATTGAGACCAACATTGTTCTTCTTCTTGCTGTCTCAAAACATGATATGATAAGTGGCCATCCAACCACCTTCTTGTTGTCATAAGCTTCTCAAAATCTTGAAAATGGTAAAGCACATTAGGTGTTGGCTGAATATGATCCAATAAAAGCAGATCTTTCCCAAATTCCTCCATAAAGTGGCCATCCCCATCACTAAATGTAGTCCCAAAAGGACCATGAAATCCACAAAGAGGTTTTCTCTCTTGTGGAGAAATGTGCTGAAAATTCATGGTAAAGGAGTGCACATACATTTTTAGTTGATAAATAAGCATAAACACACAATCTTTACCATATATTGTAGAAAATTTGGTGAAGAAGTCCATAGGTGACCCTTCCCATCTCTTCATAAAAATGGGAAGTGATTGAAACAACCTTGCAAGGTGGTTGCTTTCCTCCTCATACATCAAATAGGCTACATATCTCCTGATATGTTGGTGCACATATTATTTGAGATCATCTCAATAGAATCCCTCCATGGTGGTGTGATAAGGCTCAATGGGGTCTACATGTCCTGGAGAGAGTGCCTCATATGCTTCATGTAGAATTTCCTTCTTGAGCTTGGAGTCTCTAGTCAAGTAGATATGATCATGGAAATAAATTACTCCATCAATCACTCTATATCTACCATCTATCTCTTGCCCATCAAGAACCTTACATGTGAAGAGGTTCTTGGAATATTCCACCAACAGTTGGGACTCCCAATATGGATCTAGGCTTCCCAACAATGATAAAATTGTAGAAATCTGAAATGAAGAATCTGTCACATCATAACTCTCCTCTTTGACATGCTCAATGCCAAAGCCACATGTTGGAGTAATGTTACCCCACTTTTGCTACCTCCCTTGCAGCTGATCTTGCCTAGAACAAGATTGAAGTACATGGAGGTCAACCTCCTCTTGGAAGGAATTTCCCATCCAAAACCTCCATAGTTTTTCCAATGCATGCAAGAGTGTTAATAACCTCTTATCATATTCCGAAATCTTCCTCGTCTGTGGAAGTATCATTTGCTGCTCCAAGGATATGGATTGGCCATTTGACACCATTCTCATGTCATTATAGATTTCTGAATCACCTTTCAGCTCAAATAGATGAGTGGGAGATAACAATGCCCACATCAAAAAATTGCTCACTCTTCCCTTGACCCCATCAAAGGTTCTCTGCACTATGCTAGCTCCTCCCAAGGCTCCTTCCCTAGCCAAATATATCAATGCTACACCATGTTGAGATAACTCTTTATTCATCTTCCAATCAGGGGGTTTCCCTGGTGGAATGCCTCCATGTAAAGAGACATCAAGATCTGAAGTAGACTGTATAGGTGAGTGGATTGAGTTGTCCCTTTCTTCACTGAATAAATCAGTCTCCTTCTTATGTATATAAACCCCTCAAAATAAACAAGGGTGCATGCTCCCCATCCTTTGATGTTGATCCACCTTTTCTTCTCCTCCTTTGTTCAAGGTGTTACTGCCCATCACTACTATCACATGATGCTCCTTGGGAACCTTTTGCAAGGATGAAAAATATCCTCCACTTGAAGCAATAGCTTCATGCCCATCCCCATGTGTTGATGGTTCCTCTTTTGAAGTGATAGTGTTGTTACTTACTCTCTCCTCATCAATTTTTGAAAGTACCTCATGAACAATGAGAGACCCTAGATCTAGGTCTTCCTTTGAAGGAGGAATCTCCATGTCTTCCTTTTTAGAAGAAATATCTTCATGTAATGGGGATCTTGCCCTTGGCAAGGTATCGTACAAGTTTTTATCCCCCTCAATAGAAATCTTAAGTGGAGTTGGTGCAATAGATCTTTCCAACACATGCAAAGGTTTTGAATGTTTATGTTTTGCTAGCTCAATGAAAGATGTTTTAGATTGTTTTACATCAAATCTCTTCACTAATCTCTTAGTGAATATTGCATAAGTAGCTATACTTGCATGATTAAATGAATAATATTCATAAAACCACCAATTATGAGCCTTAAATTCAAGATGCAGCACCACTATCCTAAGGGCTTCCTTTTCTGAAACTCGATGTAGATGCAAATATGAGTCTAGCTGATCTATCCAATCCTTCGATATGCATGTGGAGGACCCATCAAAATTTGTCATAAATAATCTACCTCTTCTGCTTTTGTTGTGATTGCTAGGTCTTTTTTCTTCCTTGAGTTGGAAAAACTCTTGGAAGTTCAAGTGCTCCTTGAATCTCCAAGATTGAGATTCTTACTCTTGAAGATAATCACTCAAAGTCTCCTCCTTTGGTGCATCTTCATACTCCATCTCTCTTGCAGTAAATCTGGGCATAAGGCCATGCTATGGATCATAATGTGTGACTGCATGCTCACACCCATCATAAAAAATATAGGGCTTGCTTCATATTCAAACCCCCTTGGAGATTCCCTACACATCTCCCTTCTCATCTTCTTAATATCTCCCTTGATGCTCTGCATAGTTTGAAAAGGAAGCTTTGAGAGCCCCTCTTACTCCTTTCCTCAAAATAATGGAGTCTTGTCTTTTTTTCTTCCGTACATCTCCTCTTCTTGTGAGATGCTTCTTCTTATGGTGACATATTGGCTTAACGCACAGGTTGAGCCAAGATTATTCTCTAATACCATTGTAATATTCCCAAATGGGAAAAGCAGCAATATAGATCATAAAATGAAAGTGAAAGCAAAGATTTAACACATGAAACCATGAGACCAATATGGAGTCATAACATTATGTATTAGAGTAGCAAATCAATACAAATAGTGAAGCATAAATCATATACAATGAGGAAACAAGCCTACCATAAGCAATCACTCCCAAATATGAACTGTTGTGACAATACAAAATGTGGAGAGAAACTATAGCACAATAATATTAAGCATAACTACAGATGGAGATGATACAATGATGTAAAAATACTGATATAGGCCCCAATAGATTCTAAACATGTAGATCTGGGCACTATATCATCTTTCCAAAACAACCCAAAAGGGTTTCCAGAAAATGCACACAATGTGCCAATGTAAGCTACAGCCCTAGGGTTGGAGATATGCTGCAACAACATAAACGAGAAGATATGGCTGAAGCTAATGTAGAAACTACATATCTTCTCCAATAGATTTTCCAATTGAAAGAATGGCTCCTCCACTGAAGAAATCACCTCCCAAATTAACCACTGCAACTACCCTTGCAACTCCTCCCTAAAATAACGCAGATCTAGACTGAAACTGTGTTGTAGGGGATAAATAATCCTTAGCCTACTGCTAAATGTGTCAATAAAGCACAAGGCGCTTATTTAAAGGCCTTCCAATGGATGGAAACCTTCCTCCACTGCAAAACTGGCTTTGAAGACACCCAAAATGATCCTCCACTGCTGCACCCTGCAACACGACACAATATCCTGTAGAAACTGCGCTGATGAAGAAAGTTGTAGCTTGGCCTTAAGCCTGGGTGTAGAGATGAAGTGAAATGCTCCTCTATGAGGCCTCTCAAGGAAAGAGATGGGATTCCTACTCGGGAAAACCCTGTGCTAAAAAGCACTGCAAACTCAACTAAACAGCTGAAGAATGCCAAAATTCTTAATAGACCATATACAAAATAATAAGCCAAAACATAACCCCCTATGGCTGCCATCCTCTTCCTTATATAAGTTATGAGCTTCCTTACCCTTGGCCCCACTCAATTAGGTCACTACCATTAAGGTAATTTTGAGGTCTAAAAAAGGCCTCCTAAGGAAATAATAAAATAATATTGGAAATAATAAAATAAGATTTGATTACATCATCAAATTTTAGAAGGAAAAAAGGAAAAACGACTTTTTCAACTCGTATTTTCAACTTATCTCCCAAATTTTTTACTCAGATTTCGAGCAGGAGTACTCATTGGAAGCAAAATTTAATTCCTCATCTAAGGAGTACCCCTGTTACATACTTTCAATGGATCCTACTACATGAAAAATGAGAAATACATGAAAAACGTGATTGCAATCACATTTTTTTATGTATCTCTCATTTTTCATATAACAGGGTCCATCAAAAGTATGCAACATGGGTACTCCTTGGATGAGGAATTACATTTTGCATCCAAGAGTACTGTTGCTTGAAATTTGAGTAAAAACTTTGGGAAATAAGTTGAAAATGCGAGTTGAAAAAGTAGTTTTATTATTTTATTATTTTTTAATCTTTTTACCCTTTTACTTAAAAAAATGGTGAATCATCCCCATAGTTGGCATCATCATCTTGTATCCTATCGGTTTTTATAAAGTTTATTTTTTTTTGTACATTTTTCTTCGGAGGCCCATTTTCGACCTCAAAATTCCCCTAATGCTCCATGCAATCAATCTCCCTTCAAAACTGTGTTATTCGTCATTTAATGTCCACTCCTCCATAACAACGCTATTGATTTGGTCAAATTTGACCTATTCAACATGATCCAACCCTTTTTCATACTCAAAGGTGCTTTATTTAGCTTTTTAGAAGGTCTCTTTTCACACTTGAAGTGTTTTAATTGCTTCTAAGGAGATTTATGGGCCTCCCTGCCCATTTATTCACCTACCTAGTGACAAAAAAATCTATAATATTCCATTTAGCTAAAAGCTAAATTTTAGGAATATTACACTCATTCATACATCATCCGAAACCGTCACTCATATTGTGTCAAGAAAAATTCTTGAGGCGAAACTTCTCATCCATGGGATTCATTGTGAGAACATAACCAGAAGGGAGGAAGTTCATGGAGGGATACGCATAGGTGAAATAGATGTTGCAGAAATCACAGTGGCTCAATTTCGGGGCAAAAATCGAGGGCTGTAACAAGGAATTAAGTAAGTCATTCGCCAGGGATTTCGATGGAATGGAAGTCGAAATTGGGGATGTCAAATTTGCAGTGATAGATTATTTCATTCCTGAATCCATTAGATTGTTGAGAAATGGATAGATATGGTTCAAGAACAGAGGCATTGAAGGTGAAGAATGGAAGGTTTTCCTGAAAAATCCAGGTATAGACACCACCATATTTAATAAATGAATTCCAAGCACAACACTTAAAGGTAAATGGAGGAATTTGTAGAAATTATATAACTAATATGTTATATGTCCAAGATTCTCCTGATCACACACTATTTTAACTTCATGCACAATACATAATCTATTCCACCATTGATCATCACATGCGGAAATTCACACACATTAACACAGTGATTCAACGAGAAAGCCTAAAGCTAAAAACCCCAACTATCTGTATATAATATATGTCATAGAGATCATGTAACAATCCTCATTGGCATCTCTATTGAGTGTTGGATGCAATCAATGCATCACTATAGTCACAACTGATAGTCACACTTTCCCTTTCACCTATCTCTCCACTGGTCTCCACTGAAACTATCCATGCACTGTAGTTAACTGATGTATTATTCAGTTGATTAATGATTTAATATTTAGTGAATTAATTATTAATTAATTCACACCACTCTCACTAGTGTATCAATCAGTTAGACTAGATACAACTAGCTCAACTGTGTCTAACTGAGTTAAACTGAACACAACTCCACCAACTACTTCTACAACTCCACCAAACTCTGTCACATGAGTTCTAACTGAAGTCCTCCATGCATTAGCTCCACTAAACCCTCAGGAATAGCATAATTCCTTCTGTCATCTCCTGTGCCACATCTGTGCACTTAACTGAAGTGCTCCAAGAGAATAAGATAATGTTTAGAGTCCAAATATTATTGAGAGCTAATAATATTCGACATATCTATTCTTAGACTCGCAATCTAAAAATAGATTTTGCCCAATATGTCTAAAAATATAAGTCCATCTATTTTTCCAACTTGACCAACCATCCACAAATAGCATCCTGCAACTCATAGAATATGATCGACATGTCTAAAAATAGACATAGTCTAAAAATAGACTTTGCGCCAAAAATAGTCTGCGGGCCCACTTAGTGAAGGCGACTCTTTTCACTAAGCTCATCATATTGTTGAATCTAAACACTCCCTCTCAACAAGATAGGGATTATCTTCCACCCTGATCCTGTCTCTATGGTATTCAAATTTGCTCCTGGTGAGCGCCTTCGTCAGAATATCTGCATCCTGATCCTCTGTGGGAATGTAAGAAAGCAACACGATCTTCCGCTGCACACAATCTCTGATATGATGGTACTGGATGTCAATATGTTTAGATCTATCATGAAATACTGGATTAACCAAGAGTTTAATGCAACTCTAATTATCACAATATATCACAGTAGGATCTAAGTGTGAACCAAACAATCCAACCAGGATCTTCCTCATCCATATAGCCTCGCATGCAGCCGAACTTGCTGCCATGTACTTGGTCTTCGCTGAACTGAGTGCCACGGATCTCTATTTCCTGCTGTACCAAGAAACTGTTGTAGACCCGATACTAAATATCCCTCCAGATGTGCTCTTTCTGTCTGTTGGGCTCCTTGCCCAATCTACATCTGTGAAGCCATGCAGCTTGAACTCATCCGATTGTCTGTACCATAATCCATATCCCGATGTGTCTCTGAAATACCTCAAAACATGCTTGTCTGCCTTCCAAAAGAGCTTGGTAGGTTTAAACATAGCTTGTGAAAGCTGGTTAATAGCATAGCATATGTCTGGTCGTGTATTGACTAGATACATGAGTGAACCAACCAACTGTCGATAAACAGTGGCATCCACTACCTCTGCCGATGTAGCATCCTCTTTCCTCCAACGACCAGGAAGAGGAGTGTCGATATGCTTGCATCCTTGCATGTTGAACTTCTCCAGTATCTTCCGGGCATACTTTCCTTGAGACACAAACAGTCCATCCTTCCACTGTCAAATTTTCAATCCCAGGAAATAATGAAGGAGGCCCAAGTCCTTCATCTCAAACTCCTTTGCAAGATTTGCCTTACATGATTGTATCAACAGTTCATCACCTATCAGTATTAAATCATCTACATAAAGTACAATGATCAAAAACTTACCCTCCACCACAATCTAGTATAGGTTCGGATCCGCCTCACTCTTGGTGAATCTAAGTCTGGTGAAATAACTGTCTATCCGTGTGTGCCAAGCACGAGGTGCTTGTTTCAGCCCATACAACGCTCTTTTGAGCCTGCACACATGTGACTCACTGCTGAAGATTTCGAAACTTTCAGGCTGCTCTATGTACACCTCCTCCTCAATGACTCCGTTGAGGAACATAGTCTTCACATCCATCTGATGAATGTGCCAACCCATCTACGCTGAGAGAGCAAGGATGGTCCGTATGGAAGAATACCTTGCGACAGGTGCAAAGGTTTCTTCATAGTCGATACCCTCGATCTGTAAGAAGCCCCGAGAAACAAATCTTTCCTTGTACTTTTCGACGCTCCAGTTAGCAACTTGCTTCACTTTGTAGATCCATCTCGAACTTCATGTAAAGATTGCATGTCATTGATATAGTTATAGTTGTGTATTATTTTTAATTTGTTATTAATGGTATTTGATATACAATAATAAATTTTTATTTTAGTCAAAAGAAATATTTTTAGTAAGAGTTCAAAAGAATATATTATATCACATCAATTTATTTAAAAATATTTGCAACTCATCACTACTAAAAATATATTAATTTTTATATAAATAATTTTTTCAATTTTGAAAGATTAAAAATATAACTTAACTTATAAAAATATAAGTCCAAATTATTCTTAATATTTTACTAAAATATTGAAAAAATTTCTGAAGTAGAAATATTACTCAACTATTATTAATGGTAATTAATGCATACCTTTCAAAATTCAGTAATTAAACTAAGTGGTTAGCTATGTGGTGATGTTACTGTCTACTATTTGTGAATGTAGGTTTTCAAGATATTTTTTTTACTATGTTGAAAATAATAGTTTTTTATTTTTCATGATTGTTATGTGAGATTTTCAAAAACTAATGGTAAAAGGAAAATAAAAACCATGCCACGAGAAACTATCTTGTTGGTGGTCTATAAGGTGCAGATTTTTACTCTTGCCAAATACATTTAGGTCATAGGTTGTTAACATATCCCCTTATGAAAATGGTCATTTTAGAATGGTCAAGAGAGGCAGGTTTTTCCTCCTACCAAATACATTAAAGTTTCAAGTAGTCTTTAGTGCGACTTTTTGAAGGCTTTTACCGTGACTTTTTACGGTGTAATTTCTCTAAATTCCAGTAGGAATTTATTGAAAAGAGAAGTTTGATTGCTAACTTTGCACAATCGAAGTGCCCTAGAGGTTTTTGAGGGTGCTGAATCCATATATAGAGTCAAAAAACCAGTTTGAATAACAAAAACCAAAATTTTTATGGTGTAAAGACAACTCCTTTAAGTTTTATGCAGTTTGATATGGAAATGCCAAACTTTTAGCAAAATAAAGACAATTTTAAGAAATACTTGAAGCCCAACATGTAAGTTGATTCTCTTATAAACAATGAAAAAACCTATTCTAATTAATATAAAAAACAAAAAAAATCTCATTTAAATAGAAAATAAGTTATTTGTGTTTTGAGAGTACTAAATAACCACAACTTTTTCACATAATTCCAACTAAAAACTCCAAAATATAAAAGTTAAAAATCGATGAGATTGAAATGTTAAACTTCTACTCTTCCACTGTCCATCTAAAAAAACCGTTTTTGGCTAATAAACACCGCCTGCCAGCCATGATAGCACTTAGTTCCTTTTGTTTACGCAATCATGCTCTGAAATTTATTTTCCGTTTGTGGTAAGTGAGATCTCAGTTCGAATCCTGCTTACTGTTTTGTATCAGTATTTTTTGATACACCCTCGTGATTAAAACTAACGACGAGCATGATCTCCATTGGTTGATTTATTAAGTGTTTTGTGAGAAGAGGTTATAAATTTCCATATGTGAAATGCTTTCTTGCAACACTTTTGTTGGCATTGCATCCCTGTGATGAAAGAAAAAAACTTTTGTTGCCAGAGGTTGATGTATGCACATCTTTTGTTTCAGTCTTCTCTCACAATAACATTACATGTTCTATTACTGAAATATGGGTGAATAATACCGTATTTATTATAATATTTATACCAACTTGCATAACATGTGCTTACCATGGGAATATGTAATATAAACTTTCATAACAGGGTAGCATGCCCAGTGAATAAATTTTTATACAATAATATTGATAAAAAATAATAGTTTAATGGGGTTGGTTTTTGTTTTGTAAAAAATAATAGTTTAATGGGGCTGGTTTTTGTTAATAAGTTGATTTTTGTTTTTTTGAAAATTAGTTTATTAAAAAATAAAATAATATTTATATTAAAAAATTATAAAATATTAATAATGATAATGTTGAAAGTAAATATAATATTTTAATACTTATTTTAATTACGGTTCTTTGACTTTGAAAATTAAAATCCATTAATAATCGCTAGTTTTATTTAATTAATTATTTAATAATAGTGATTATATATATATAATTTTATTTTTCTTCTTTATATATATATATATATATATATATATATATTAAGAACGAGGCCCAAGGAAAAATGAAAAGCCAAGACCATTAAGACCATTAGAATATAGGGCATGGATCCAACACATGGTGATATTCCAATCGTCATCTCTATTAAGATTAACAGGTAGTTTTTCAATTTCTAAGGCCTCTCTTAACTTACGATGGTGAAAATAGTCAATCCTAGCAATGACCTTAGCCTTTTTTATGCAAATATGATGGTTAGTCTTTTCTGCATGCTCACCTAGGGAAGAGGAGCGAGATCTTCCATGTTTAATGTGAGCAACATGTTCACAGATCCTTTGATTTATAGACTGACTAGTTTCACCAATGTATGGTGTCCCACAAGAGCAAGGAATACTTTACACATTTCCCATCCCTAGGGTTTACTAGATCTTTAACCGATTTAAGAGAGTTGAGAATCGTGTTAAGGGGCTTTAAAGAATAAAAAACCTTATGCTTCCTAAGGATCCTAGCAATCTTATTAGTGGTTCAAAGGAAGGCGTACACTGCAAGACCACTCACTAGGCTCTTTTTTAGTTTTATTTTTAACTAAAAGACCTTTTTCTGCTTTAAGAAAAGCTTTAAGGCCTAGCGACATACTATAACCAATTTTACAAAAGACATTAATGAGATGGGTCTTTTCTCCCTCAAGGTGAACTCATGAGAGATTCTCAACGCCCTAGTGGCTAAGGTGTTAAAGACACCTAATTTTTTAGCAGGGAAATGATGATTACTTATTTTAATGTTACATCATTTTTATATATAAACAAATAAATTAATAACAATAAATATTTAATTTTATATATCATTATTTTTTCTATTCTTGCACTACAAGTGTAATACAAAATAATATAGATTCTTGCATTAACTAATAGCAAAGAGGTGTACAAGAATTAGCTAATTCACTATTTTTATTTGGACATTATTTGAAAAAAATATTGACTCAATTAAAATTCTCTCACACATATAATATTAGCAAAAAATAATCATTTTTAGTAGTCAATTATATGTCAATATTCTTAGTAGTAAATTATACGTTTATCATTCAATATTCTTCTACATTTTGTATGTAGGATTTTGGCCTAGAATATTATGAATAGGCATGTAATTCATTCTTTTTTCAACATAAGTCATTATCATAAACAAAACACTTTAATGTCCATATCAAGTAACATAAATTTATATCCTTTTTATGCAAAGAGAGAAATTGAAAGTCATAATAAATAAATAGATTATATTTTTATTTTTCAATATAGCATGTCTATTTTTAAATAGGGCTTCCACAATTTTCAAATTAATAAGTGGATGGCCCGAATTTAAGTATATGGCCCATACTAGGACTCACACATAGATGGCTAGACTTATTTCAAAAGTAGGCATGCCATTTTTTCTTTCCAATTTAATTAAAAAATAAATAAATAAAAATTACACATAAAATATCGTGATTATGAATTAATTATGGTTTTTTTGAACGTGGTGTTGATAAACCATGATATTGTAACAAAGCCTATTTATAAATTAAGAATCTCCATTGTGAAATGAGGTAAAATATCCATGGTTAAGGATTTTTTTACATGTTTTTAAATATGTATATATGTTTAACTCTTATAATTTAGTTAATCTTTGAAAATATAAGATGTATCATCAAGTGGGTGTTTGGATGGCTACCATAAATTGATGCATATCAATCTTTACTAGCCATTTAATTCACATAGCTATGCTAGTATTTTTTAATATTAACTTCATAAAGAGGGAATATTTTAATGTCCACCTTAAATAAAATAAATTAATATATTTATATAAATAAGAAGAAAAAAATAAGTTGATGCAAAATAATGCTACCCTTTATGACACATTAGTTGCAATGGAAATTTGAAAAGACATAAATCTAATCAATAAAAGGTATGATATGAATTGAGGTGTTCAAGATTAAGAATATGATTTTCAACATTAGGATTGGCATACTTTGCTTGCAGAAGACCAGGATTGACTTGATCAAGATATTTGGGAGTTCCATCGATAACTAGATGATATTTAATAGAATCAATGACACAATTCAATTTTATAGTAGGACTAGGATATTCTATTGGAGTAACAATACTAAAAACATGTTTACAATCATAATTAGTGCTTGATGTTGACGAGGAAGACTAAGCACGGATTTTTGAAGAGTGATGGTGATTTGGCAATTGACATGCATGGCTTGCAATGATTTGTCCCCAACATGAGAAAGATAAGGCAATGGATTCCATCCCTCATTTAAACTATTGTCCCAAGTATTAGGTATTTAAACTATTGTCCCAAGTATTAGGGATTTAAAATATTATCCCAAGTATTAAGGATAGGATTTTTCACAGGTATTACATGAACATTAGAATGAGGTCGCAGTGCGGAAGAAGGATTTCTCTAAAAAATGGGAGGTTGAAAGAACACACATAACACATTAAAGGATCCCAGAAACATTAAATGCCCAATGGTTTCCAATTGATAAAATTCCTCTAAATTTACATTAAAAAAATAGAAAAATGAATCTTATTTCTACGATTTTCTCACACATGATGAGGCTTATTTCCTCTTTCTCGACACATTATTCATGATCGACAAGAGTGAAATCTCATGTATGCAAAGGTGAGTTGCAAAATTGACCATAAGATACAACCAAAAACAACAAGTCAATTTTATAATCATCAACACATTTCCATTTACAATTGTTACAATATACTTCCATTAAAAATAATGATAAATGAGACATGTTATAGGAAAGATTTAAGGTGCAGTGAATAGTGGTAAGAAATAGCAAAAGAGTATGCATGATGGAGGACAAAGTGTAATAAAGAGAGCCTCATAAAAATTATTGAATCATATATTCTCTTTTTTCTTTTGTCACAGACATCTGCAACTGAATATTTCATTTGGAACTAATTTCTTTTTAACACAAGTTCAGGTCCTTTCAATTTTCATCTTTTGTATTTAGATCATGATAATTTCGTTGAAACTAAATGATATTATTCATATCTTATATTGAGGTAGCTAAAATCGAATGTATATATGTAAGATAAGAAAATTAGAATGGTTATGGTTAATTAAGCTCTAGGTTTTATATTTACGAATTGAGATGGTGAGTGGAGACAAAATGAACAAGATGGAGGACCCAAGGAAAAAGGAAAATGTGAAATAGTGATTTTATTTGAATTAAGATAGAGCTTTTACATGGGTGGCGTTAATATACTACAAGTTGATTTTTTTTAAGAATTTCCCACTTAAATGTTCATTTCGTGAGAAAAATTTATGAAACATCGTGTCATAAATTAGGGATCTTAGTTAGTAGTGCTTAGAAATCAATTTTCTTGAGACTACCCACAAATGCTTTGCCAATAAATGTTTCTAGGCTATGCAGACTTTACAAATCAAAGGATTGAGGAAAATATGTTATGAGTAGAAGGTCAATAGTTTAATTGGGGACAAGGAGGGTATATTGTGAATATAGAGCTATTTATAAGCGTTGAAAATCTAGTGAAATAGTAGCCGAAGTGAGGATGGGTATACAGAGAAATGAGTTTAGGAACTGAGAGCTCATTCACCCACATGGAAAATAATAACCTACTATACAATCAACCATAAACAAAATATTGAGTCACCTATTCTTGGCACCCTTTAAATTGACATACAACCTTTAAAATAATCCAACAAAAATCTACAAGTTTAACTCAATATTTTTACCATTTACCACTCATCCACAAGTTTAACTTAGTATTTTTACCATTTACCACTCATTATTGAAAATTATCAACCATGCAAAAAACCCAAATAGTCGAGTAAACTTACAAAAGAACAAACAAGGGAAATTTTTAAAGGAAGGCTCTAAAACTTTTGATTTAAATTAAACAACTTTACCATGCAAGAGCCATAACATATGCATTGTTGGATGGAGTAATATCAACCTAAGATCACGTAAAACCTAACAAACATCAACCATTGATAAAAACAAAAATGACACTCACATTCATTGTTACCATGGAGTAATATCAACCTACGATCACATAAAACCTAACAAACATCAACCATTGATAAAAAAAAATGATAGTCACATTCATTGTTACCAGTAACTCACTACCTCCTGAATATTTCATAATGGGCGTTGATATTACCAATGAAAACCTCACATTTCAGACTCACGGTGGTGGCTAAGCCATGTCACTTATACCATGTGCAAGAGTTCTAGAATGGAAAGATGAATGCAATTGTTATCACAAAAGTAATCATTGTGTTACACCTATAGATGACTCATAAAACAAGTAATTTTTAATTGAAAACAATCACAATTATCATAATAATTTCATTATGATATGCATCATTCATATTTACAACATGACTTATTTATATTTTTATAGTGCAATTAAGATAAGCATTTTTTTCTCTAGGTAATTACTTCTAATGATACAATTACTTCTTTAACACATTAAAATCATTAAGCAATTATACTTCAGAAAATGTCAACCATAAATTCAGTGTGGCATTAGGGATCACAATAAAAGAAAGATACACAAGAGATGCAAACTTTACCTCGGGAAAAATCCAAACCAGGGAAAAAACTGAACAACAATTTCTTATGAGAAAATGTCCAATTCAAATCAATTTGTACATCTGAAATCCAGTCAACATATCATGCCATTGACCATTACAAAATACAAGTCAAACCATGTTAAAAGAGAGATAAAGTCAAAATATGCTCACAAGTCACACCTGGTCAAAGAGGCTGAATTTGTGCCCTGCTGATTTTGGTAAATTAAGGTCAGAGGGGATGAAATTTGGTCTTGTAACCTGTGCTCAAATTTCGACCAATGCCCAGATTCTTGCTCCAGAATTTGGTCAAAAAATAGTCATAGGTTCTAGGAATATTTATAGAAATTATACAAACTTATGTATATCAATGGATTTAATCCGATCAAGTAATGTACTAAATCTAGATATTGAATCCTTATAAAAATCAATTACGGAAAATAAACACAATTGAAAATCACAACAAGTAAAGAAAGAAGAAAATCAAACCACAACACAAATATTTTCCCGGGGAAAGCTTGCTGCTCAAAATCCCCCTATCTTCTATTGTATATTCACCATGGAATCATGAAACAATTACAATGCACTCTTCTCACAAGAGTCTCCTACACTCTCACAACTGTCTCACATTGACTCGGAAAAAATCGACCAACACTTATCCAATTTCCTGTCTCTAATCAACCTGCCTTTCTTACACATTTCATGTGGATTGGAATCCCTATTCTTTAGGAAATTCAACCTTCCAAAACTGTGCAAGGATCATGAGAAATCCAATGGATGTCTGGTTGCATGCGGGCAACCTACTAATGATACAACTAATAGTTAACATCCCTTAAACCTTTGTCTCAACTGGGTCTCCACTGGAACTCACATGCATGCAACTATTAATAGTAAATCATCAGTTGCATGGTAGATCATTGCATGTGAATTAAATCTGATTTAATTCACTTGATCTCTCACTAGTGCAACAAACAATTACAACTAGTGCAGCTGAATTTAACTGAATAAATTAAGAAAATTGATTTCCCATGCATTAAACTAATGCACTAACTGCAATTTGAAATCATAACTAATAGAATCACTCTGCATGCCTCACCAACCACCCTCAACTCAAAATTCATGAGCTAACTCAGTTTATCACACTCAGTTAACTATTACAAGTGATTATGAGATAACATTACATTTGATTGTCCAATTTAATTAAGGGAAATTAAATTAGACACACATTTATTATTGACTTTTCAAGACTCCCTATCAACAAGAAAGGGATTATCTGCCACCCTGATCCTGCCTCTATGGTATTCGAGTTTGCTCCTGGTGAGCGCCTTCTCTAGAATATCTGCATCTTAATCTTACATGGGAATGTACTGAAGTAACATAATGTGCCTCTAAACACAATCTTTGAGATGGTGGTACCAGATGTATATGTGCTTGGACCTATCATGGAATACCATATTAACCGAGAGTTTAACCTATGCTAAAGATCCCTCCGGATGTGCTTTTTTTGTCTGATGGACTGACTGCCCAATCTGCATCCGTGAAGCCTTGAAGCTTCAATCCCTCTGTCCATCTATACCATAATCCATACACTGTAGTGCCCCTGAGATATCTCAAAACATGCTTCCCCACCTTTCAAAAGAGCTTGGTTGGCTTAACCATATCTTGACTCAGCTGGTTAACTACGTAGAAAATTTCTAGTCTGGTGTTCACTAAGTACATCAGTGAACCCACTAGTTGCCTCTAAACATTAGCGTCCACTACTTCTCCTAAAGTAGCATCCTCTTTCCTCCAATTTCCTTGAAGAGGAGTCTCCATGGGTTTGTAGCTCTCCATGTGAAACCTACCCAGCTCTTTGGCATACTTGCCTTGAGAAAAAAACATCTCACCATCCCGCTGCCATATTTCCAAACCAAGGAAATAGTGAAGGAGTTCCATGTCCTTCATTTTGAACTCCCTTTCAAGATCCTCCTTGCAAGAAGTTATCAGCTACTCATCACCTGTCAAAATTAGATCATAAAAATAAATTACGATAATCAATATCTTAACATCATCCATAATCTGGTACAGGTTTGCATCCGCTTCACTTTTGGTGAAGCCTAACTTGGTGAAATAGCTGTCAATCCGAGTGTACCAAGCACGAGGTGCTTGCTTAAGCCCATAAAATGCTCTCTTGAGTCGGCACACATGCGACTCGCTATCAAAGTTCTCGAAACCTTATGGTTGCTCTATGTACACTTATTCCTCAATAACTCCATTCATAAACACAGTTTTCGCATCCATCTAATGTATCTTCCACCCCATCTATGCTAAGCGTGCAAGGATAGATTGAATCGATGAGTATCTCACAACCGGTGTAAAATTATCCTCATAGTCAATCCCCTCAACTTGTGAGAATCCCCGGGCTACAAATATAGCCCTGTACTTCTCCACACTCCCATCTGCCGCTTGCTTCACCTTATAGATCCATCTAGATCCAACCACTGATTTTTCGATCGGTCTTGGGACAACTTCCCTTGCGTTGTTCTTGACGATGGAGTCATACTCCTCAACCATAGCATCAACCCAAATTGGTTGCTGCACTGCTTCATAAAAGGAGGATGGTTTTTTCACAATACACTTGCTCATAAGAGCCATGTATCCAGTAAACATATCTGGAGACCATCTCTATTTGTGCAGTGAAGTAGGTGCTCCTACATGCTTTACCACATCAAGTCTCAATCTATTAGCTTCCGTGGTGCACCTTCTACCATTTCTCGTGGATGGATTTGCATGAGTACTTTCTACCACTCAATGGTCCTTCGCATGTGGCTGCTCCATATCACAAGGTTCATTCTTTGGAACCAAGAGTTTCTCATCTGCATGCAAATTCAACTCCCTCTTAAGGGACAATCGCATGGCTTTCTCCTCATCAAATTTTATATCCCGTCTCACAACACTCATCCTATTGTTTGGAAAAAAAAACCTGATAGTTGTGGGGAGTATCAGTGTACCCCACAAATATCCCAATCTTGGTCGTTGGTTCAAGCTTCTTCCTGGCATATTTGGTTACATGCACATAAAAAAATAAGCCAAAATTTTAAAATATAAAACATCGGGTTTCTTAATAGAGAAAACCTCCTCTGGTGTACTCATGCCAAGTATCCGACGAGGACTAAGTTTTTTCACAAATACCATTGTGTTGCATGCCTCTGCCCACAAATGCAATGGTAGGCCCTGATCATGCAACATCGCTTGTGTTGCAACCACAATTGTTCTATTATTTCTTTTTGTGACCCCATTCTGTTGTGGGTTATGAGGCACAATAAAATGTCTCTGAATTCCTTCTTTGCTACATAAGTTCTTGAATTAATTAGAGATGTACTCACCACCATTGTCACTCCTAAGAGCCTTCACATGCTTCCCCATATCTTTCTCCACCAGTGCTTTGAACTCAAGAAATTTTGAGAACGTCTGATCTTTCTTCTACATGAAGTATATCCAACACTTTCTATAAAAATAATCAACAAAGATCACATAGTACTTGTGCTTTGCTAACGAAGCAGTAGAGAATGGTCCACACACGTCTGAATGAAATCTCTCAAGGAATTCCTAAGCTTGGTTCTCCTTCTCGTGAAAATTGGCCTTCGCATACTTCGCGATAGTACATCCCTTGCATGTGTCCAACTGCAAAAGAGTACCCTTGGGAAGACACGTAGAAATTTGTTGCATGACCTTCAAGGCTCTATGGTGTAGATGGCCTAATCTCTTGTGCCATAAATCACACTCGTCCCGACTCACCACTTTGTTCGCCTTACCCATCAATGTTGTGCAACCATCTACATCTAGTTTATAGAGATTATTCACACGAATCCCAATCTTCTTAGCTTGTCTTCTGGATTTTTTTCGAAGGAAAGATTTCCCTTCACTGAAAACCACATCATAGCCTCTATCCTCAAAAATTATGACTGAAACTAATTTTTTCTTCAAGCATGGTACATGCATTAAATATTTGAATAAGATGGGTTTACTTGAGTGTCTCTGAAAGGTAACTGTACCAATCCTGGTAGCATTGTATTGCCCGTCATCACCCATTTCGATATGCATATGGAGGTCCTTCTCCTCCAAGCTACTGAAAATTTCTTTGATTCCCGTCATGTGGAAACATGCACCACTATCCAAGTACCACACTGATCCCATTACACTTGACAGCATGCATGCAATGAACAAGAAGTGAAGCTCAAATTGCGAGGCGAAAGCCTAACCAGCCGCAGATCCTTAAGCCTTCTTGCTCTTCTTCTTTTGTGGACAATTAGTGGCATAATTTCCATGCTCGTGACAGTGAAAACACTTCACTCTAGACATGTCGCGCTTGTTGCCATATTTCTCGGACTCAGATTTGGAATATGATTTATTTCCTTTCCCCTTCTTCTCCTTAGCAGACAAAGCGCAATTTTCTTCATCTTCTGTATTAGATGAATATCCATCCATGGCATTTCTCCTGAATTATTCTTGCACAAAATCCAATCAAATTCATTCCTAATCTAGTAGCTTCTCCCTCCCATTGACAGAGTCCTGATAACTATGCCAACTCTTGGGAAGTCCTATAAGAGCTAGACTCACCAATTCATCATCTGTGATAGTAATTGTGACACTCCCAAGCTCATCCCGACATTGTAAAAACTTTGTTAAATATTTCGGAATAGTGTCGCCTTTCTCCATTTTGATTTTCCTGAGCTTGTCCTTCAGTGCCAATTTTCTATGATCATTGCTGCTCTGAAACAGATCAGTCAAATATTTCCACATTTCATATGGTGTCACTTTTCCATGGAGACTTGAGACAATGTGGTCTCGTACTCCCTCCAGTAAGATCCTCCTTGACTTTGCAACCTTCTTTTTCCAAGCATCAATATTTGCACCATCTGTTGCAATGGGTTTGGGAATGTCATTATCAATGAATTCTTTCAACCCATTGTCATCCAGTACTGCCTCCATCCTATATTTCCACGCAATATAATTGGAACTTCCCTCGAGTGCATACTCCAATATCAAGCCATTGAAAGCCATTTCGATCCTGATCTACCTATCGCACCAATAATACTTTTGCAAATTCTAGTTCTATTTAGTCACAAACTCAATTTATTCTCCACTACAGTGATTTATTGTGCTCTGATACCATGTATAAATTATACAAACTTATGTATATTTATGGATTCAATTCGATCAAGAATTGTACTAAATATAGATATTGAATCCTTCTACTAATCAATTACGGAAAATAAACATGATCGCCAATCATAACAAGTAAAGAAATAAGCAAATCAAATCACGACATAGATATTTTCCCGGGGAAAGCTTGCTGCTCAAAACCCCTCTATCTTCTATTGTATATTCACCATGGAATCATGAAACAACTACAATGCACTCTTCTCACAAGAGTCTCTTGCATGAGCTCACAACTATCTCACACTGACCTGGACAAAATCGATGAACACTTTACCAATTCCTGTCTCTAATCAGTCTGTGTTGCTTGCGCAATTCATGTGGAATGAAATCCCTATTCTTTAGGAATTTCATCCTTTCAAAAATGTGAAAGGATCATGGGCAATCCAATGGATGTCTGGCTGCATGCGAGCAACCTACTAATGATGCAACTGATAGTTAACCCCCCTTTAACCTTTGTCTCAACTAGGTCTCCACTGGATCTGACATGCATGCAGATATTAATAGTAAATAATCAGTTGCATGACATATCACTGCATGTGAATTAAATCTAATTTAATTCACTTGATCTCTCACTAGTGCAATAAATAATTACAACTATTTCAACTGACTTTAAGTCAATAAATTAAGTTATCTGATTTCTCATGCATTAAACTAATGCACTAATTGTAATTAGAATTCCATAACTAATATAATCACTCTGCATGCCTCACCAATCACCCTCAACTCAAAATTCATGAGCTAACTGAGTTTATCACACTTAGTTAACTATTACAAGTGATTATGAGATAAGATTACATTTTATTGCCCAATTTAATTAAGGGAAAATTAAATTAGACACACATTTCTTGTTGAATTTTCAACAATATTCGACCTCCAAGATCATTCAAATACTTAGTCAAAGAAAAAATCCAAATAGTTAGAGTAAGTGATGGTCAAATAGAGAAAGGACTTGGTCAAATTCACTAGTCAACTTCTCCTTCTTCTCCTTCGAATGTGTGAACAAAATACTTCTTGTACAGGTCCGAGTTGAATGTGTGATGGACGCTAAAAGAGGTGGAAAATTTTCTCAATATATATGGGTTTGACTAAGTGGAATAAACTCAAGGGTCACACCCCTTACATGTGTTGTGGCTGACTTGTCCACCATGGAGCCTACATGAACCTTATATAAAAAAAAATTATTGACTTTTTCACTTCAAATACGAACCACAACTACATATTTTCAACACTCCCTCTTAGCTAGGGAGGTATTTAGTTTTTTACTTCCACATATGTACATATGATGAAAACAATTTCTTCATAATAAATGGTTGAAAACATTATCATTAATCTCAATCCATTAGAAACAGGTCCATGGAAATATAATACTCACAAGACCAATCTCTCGAACCATAAAAAATGGTTACCTAGTCAAACACCATAACCTAAGAGAGCATTCGAGGTCTTAATACACATAGAGCCAATCTCCTATAAAAACCCCATGGATTAGGGAGTAATTTAGGCTTGATCCTCATAGAGCCAATCTTCTCAACCATGATTATGGTCTCTTGGTCAAACTCCGTGACCTAATGACGCAATCTAGGATTTGATACATATAGTACCAATCTCCTTGATCATAATTATGGTCTCTCGGTCAAACGCCATGACCTAAGGGAGAATTACAGGGAAATACCATAAATCATGGTTTCCCAGTCAAGCCCCATGACCTAAGGGATATTATCTGCACATAAATGCTACAACATCAACACTCCCTTTCACCAAGGGATGGATTTTAAACAACACCAAGCCTATCCCTAAAGTAAATAAACTTCATCTGAGGTAAAGAATTTGTAAAAATATCAACAACATGCTAATTAGTAGAGATGTGTTGGAGCGTCATCGCTCATTTTTACTAATGCTTTTTATATATTCATAATTTATCTCTATCTACTTTGAACTATCATATAAGACTAGGTTCTTAGAAATCTTCATACAAATTTGATTGTTATAATATATCACAGTCGGTTCTAGCCATAGAATAAACAATCCCACAAGTAAGTTATTAAGCCACGCCACTTCACATCTCACAAAAAAAGAAACAATATATTCAAATTCAATAGTAGTAAGTGCAACATACATTTGCTTCCTTCCCATCCAGGATATCATAGCAGAGCCCAAACTAAAACAACATCCTAAAGTTATCTTCTTATCTTCAACACTTCTTACCCAATCAAAGTTAGTGAATCCAAGCAAATGTTTTTCACCATTTTATACATATCTCAATCCATAATTAATAGTGCCACATATATATTTTAATATATTTTTTTTCTGCAATCCAATGTACATTCCTAGGCTTAACGAAGAATTGACTCATAGTGTTCACTGCATAACAAATGTCAAGTCTGGTGTTAACCAAATATTTTAATGAGCCAATCAGCTTGCGATGAATAGAGGGATCAACAAAGTTAGAATCAAAGTCTTGTAGCTTCTTCAAATTAGTCACCATATGAGTATCCATGGACTTGCAGTACATCATCCCAAATATCTAAAGGATCTTAACAATATAATTTCCTCGACAAAGGAAATTTCACCCGACTTTTTCCATACTTATAGTCCCAAGTAATAATGCATTAAACCAATATCCTTCATTTTGAATTTATAAATAAACTTCCTCTTACATTGGACTATAAGTTTCTCTTCTCCTCTTAGAAATAGGTCATCAAAATATAATAGCAAAATCATAGGCTCACCTTTAACAAATATGAAGTATAAATTTGGATCAACATCATTCTTGATAAAACTAAGACTCATAAAATATACATCAATGTGAGAGTACCATGCACGAGGTTCATATTAAGTTTGTAAAAATATTCCTTCAATTCACAAACATGATTCTCCCTCTCATGAGCCAAAAATCCTTGAGGTTTTTTTATGTACGCTTCCTCTACAATCAATCCATTAATTAAAGTAGTTTTGACAACCATTGGACGCAATTTCCAACCTACAATAGAAGCAATAACAATAATAGATCTAATGGAGGTGTATCTGATAACTGGAGAAAATGCGTCTTCATAAATTCTTCCTCTCTATGAGAACCCTTTAGCCATGAATATTGCTTTGTACTTTTCTATACTGTCATCAACTGCATGATTTATTTTATATATCCATTTGGAAGTCACCACTAGCTTCCTTTCATGTCTTGGCATTATTTCCCATACACCATTCTTCATAATATATTGGTACTCTTCTAACATAGAATATTTCCAAACTTTCTGACCTATTGATTCTTCATAGTTGGATCGCTCAGACTCTATTATATTTCCTATCAATGCTACATAAATTGAGTATATCTTGACATTTTTGGATTATTTGAAAGTCCCACAAGGAGATGCATGTCCCAAAACTTACTGCAATGTTGTTTCAAGCCATGCTGACCTTTTCCTAGTTTTAGATACAAAGTCCCTTGGTGGGTTCATAGGTTCATTAGGTCCTTCATGCTCTTCTTGTTGATCTTGGGGTTGATACATAGGTCTTTAACCCTTGTCCCTGGGAGCTTCTTTCTCCTCATCATCAATATCCAAGTGTGATCCTTTGGAATTATAGAAGGAAAAATCTTCATTAGAAGTAACATCCCTGCTAATCTCAAATGTTTAATGTATTAGAATGTAAATTATGTAGGTCTTCAATGTCTCACTATATTTAAAAAATGTTCCCATCTTCCCAGAAGGTTCCATCTTGGTCCTATTTTCCTTGGGCACATGTATGTAGATATGAAAAATAAAGATTCATAAATGACCAACTTCCAAATTCTCATATGTGAAGGCATCTTCAGGAGTATTATTCCCAAATACTTGGTGAGGACTTCTATTTTGGACATAAAAAACAATCTTGAGGTGTTCTTCCCATAGAAACATAGACAAGTATTGATAATGAATTAGGGTTTTAACAACTTAAATAATAGTTCTATTTTTCCTCTTTGCAATCCCAATTTTTGGAGGCCTATAGGGTACTATCAACTCCCTCTTAATTCCAGATCCCTACAAAAAGAAATAAGTTCCTTGGACATGTATTCTACACCATTATCATACCTCAAAATTTTTATTATTCTTCCTGTAAAATTTTCCACTTGAGCCATGAATTCTTGAAACCTGTCAAATTCTCCATTCTCATCTTTAAGAAATAAATCCATATCTTTTAGGAGAAATCATCAATGAAAGCTACATAGTGCAAAAATGCACCCAAGGATTTATCAAACATGGGCCCACAAACATTATAATGTACAAGATCTAAAAGTCCTTTGGACCTACTATTACTACTTGGAAATGTTCCCTTGATATTATTCCTAAGTTCACATCCTTTGTAAACTCCTTCATGTTCAACCTTGATTTATAGTAGACGTGTAACAATTTATTTCATTCTAGGAAAGGCTTTGTAATGAACGTGTGCATATCTTTGGTGCCATAATTAATAAAGATCAATATCATTGTGTATCAATGGTTGAATTGAATGACCCAGGAGTCTATACAAGCCTCCTTCTTGAACACCAATTACTTTAGCAAAATCTATGCTTGAGCCTTTCTTCCATATGAGTAGTTGATTGTAAAAAAGGAAACTCTATACCCTTAATCTTCCAAGCATGAAGTAGAGACCAAATTATTTTTCAAACCATGTACATATGATATATCATTTAAGAAAATGTTATCTCATGATTCCAGCTAAACCGATGTTTAACCAATGCCTTTTACTACATATTTTCCTTTGTCACCAAGATCCACCCTTTGTGATCTTATTTCCACCAACTCTGTGCGGATTTAGCTACTTTATGTCATATTCCTGGAGGCACCACTATTGATATGTATAACATCATTTCTAGCAAGAGAACCTGCAAGAGAAGAATAAAAGAAAAAATTATCATCCTCATTCTTTGGCTTCTTCATATGTGCTTAGCCTTCAACATCTACAATTAAGGCATATTATTTCCCCCTTCTCTTTAAGTTATCATTCCTTTTAGGAAAATTGTCTTGAAAGTGACCACACTTTTGATAATGACAACATTGAACTCTTAACATATACGTCCTTCCTTGAGAGGGAGGAGGTATTTTTCCAGGGGTAGGAATTCTACCTCTATTCCTTTGAAATATTCCAAAATTTCTCCTTCCTTTCCCATTCCTAGATTGAGCTGCAAATGCTTGATCACCATCTTGATGTTTTTGAATTCTAACTTATGAGAGAATTCTAGATTATTCTTGAGTGCAAGAGGCCTATAACTCATCAAAACTTGGAGCTTCTTTTCCTGCACTAATACTATCTACAAATGCATCCCATGAAATAGGAAAACCATTGAGTGTTATAGTCATGAGATATACATTACAAATAGGTTCTTCAAGAGCTTTAAGTTGGTATCATAATTGAGAGATCCTAATGAAATAAGAGGCCACAGTTTCATCCTTTTTCATTCAAATATCTCAAAGTTGATTTTTCAAACTCATTTAATTCTGACCAATGTTATTGATGGAGTACAATCTTATTAGATCATCATACATATATTTTGGAGCTTCCAAATCTAAAATACATGCGATCAAGTGATATCTGATGGGCTCAACAATGATCCTCATGTAAGTGATCTCATTCTTCTTGAATATTTCCTTTCCATCATTCTCTTGAGGCTCAATCACATTTATCCAAAAGGATCTTTGCACGTGAAAGAGCTTTGCGCCATGTTGATTTTAAGTTGGTGACAAAGTATGTAAGTGGGTGAAATTATGCTCATGCATTTTAATTATGAATTTTATGAACCCTTATTAAACCCATGCATTATTGATATAAATGATTAATATTTGTGAGAGAAAAATTTGTCTCACATATTATTCATTTAATGTAATTAGGGAAATTTTTTTTTATGTGAGAAACCACCTCACACCAATTCTATATTTTTCTCAATTGTAGGTTGAGAAAATCAAGGGCATGGTTGAAGATTCTTTAAGTGTTTTTGAGACTTTTCCCAATTATGAGCCTGAGATAGTTGGAGATCCTACTTTCATGGATCTTGTTTTGTCTTCCTTGTAATTAGGCCCTACAATTCTGGGTCTTGTAATTAATGCTCTTTGTTGGAGACTGGGTGAGGGAAGACTATATATATTCCTTATGTAAGCCATGAGAAAAAAATAAAATAAAAGGGGATAATGCTTAGCTATTGAGAGCCATAGTTCTTAGCTAATGATCAACCATAGAGATTGAATGTAAGAAAGCTTAGACAAGTTACTTTGAAGAAGGAATATAGAAGATATGAATTCCAATTGAAGCCGATCTAGAGATGTAACCCAAGAGAGATAGAGGGGTGAACTCCGTTACCAATTGGTTGTCCCTCTCTTACTTACGTACATGTGCTTCTTGATATATTAAATTCATTTACTTATCTTTATGTGTTTATGCACTGTAATTGATGGATTAACATGCTCATTTAAACCTGTATAAGCCATAGTCAATTAAAAGATCTTCACATTGTAAACGGTGGTTTGAGTAGTACTCAACTCATGATCAGATCACACATTTTCCTTCACATAATCCAAGACACCATTTTCCACAAGAATAAGATAAATCATTTTTGCAAGACCTAATGTTATAGGCTCCTTCCAAATTTTTCTTTGTCTTAGTATAGTAACCAATTTTAAAATATGGACACTAATCAAATTGCAAAATTAGGTCTCTTAATAGTGATCTCAATGCCATTTCCTTTACCAAAGCTTTGATACCATGTAGATTCTTATTGTGCAATTAAGATACACACAAATTTTATTCTAGATAATTAATTCCAATGATATAATTACTTCTTTAACACATTAATATCATTATGAAATTATAATTCATAAAATTTCAAATCCTGTAGGGAAATAGAGATCACAACATAATAAAGATGCATAAGAGGCACAAAGTTTACATTGGGAGAACCCCAACCTCGGTGAAAAACCTAACAATCCTTTCTTATGATAAATTGTTCAATTCAAATCAATTTGAACATTTGAAATCTAGTTAAAATACCACCCCATTGATCATTACAAAACCAAATCCAAACCAAGTCAAAAGAGAGAGAAATTCAAAAATTTCTCACAAGTTAAATCTGGTCAAAGAGGCTTAATTTTATCCCTACAACTTCTAGTCAATTGAGGTCAAAGGGGCGAAAATTATGTTCTATAGCTCCCACAAAAATTTGGTAAAATCGTAGAATTTGACCTCAGGTCAAAGTTCAGTCAATGTCTAGATTCCTACTCTAGAATTCGGTCTATATATAGTCAAATATTCTAGGAATATCCATTCTCCAATATTAGTCAAATACTTGGTCAACAAGAACTCAAAAAGTTAGAGTCAACATTGGTCAAACAGAGAAAGGTCTTGGTCAAACATATTGGTCAACATGCCCTTCTTCTCCTTCACATGTGTGAATATAATACTTCTTGTACATGACCGAATTGATTGTGTGATGCATGCCAAAAGAGGTGGAAGAGTCTCTAAATATATATGTGGTTAACCAAGTGGAATACAGTCAAGGGTCACACCCCTTCATGTGGTGGGGTTGAATTTTCCATCATTGAGCCTACACGAACCTTATATAAAAAAAAATATTTTGACTTGTTGACTTCAAATATTGACCACAACTACATATTTTCAACAAGTTAAATGTGCATGCAGGGACTAAATGATAACCATCAACTCATACCCCTACATACCTTGAATGAACCAAGAATAACCATTTATTGTTACATCCTTTACATATTTCCCAAGTGTTGTTTTCAACCATTTTATCACCATTAACAACTAAAAATAAAACCAAAATTTTCCAAATAGTAGCTTTAATCCATGCTCAACCCAAATTCCACAATACAACCCTTGAATCGTGTGATATATCGCCATATATATAACATTTCAAACTTTATATTAGATGAGTTGCATCCAATTCACAATTACTATGAATTAAACATATATATATATATACCATGCCATTTAAAACTCATGCAATAATCATTTCATATTTTTTGCACATATATTCAATTTGCCTATGTCATCTCCAGCTTGAGTTTTGAAGTAATGAGATATGCATAATAATACAAGCCATCAATTCATATTTTCATTTAAAGATTTCAAACAAAGTATGGATAAACAGTTATAGAGTAACAAGAAGTCTTATGTGGTGTCCTCCCTCCTTTGGTAATGGGATAGGATAAAGTAAAAAAAAGAATGGGGTCATTTTTTAGACATGACAAGCAAAGTTAGAGGGTGATTTTTACCTTGATACAAAATTCCATATTCATGAGAAATAGAATCAACAATTGGCGACTCCAAAAGGAAAAATAGGTGACTATATTGGAGTCAAGATTTCTAGTTTCACAAGATATAGAAAAAAATAAATAAGACAAACCCAAAAGCCTCCCATAGGAAAAATAATTCACCTATGCATTTGAAATCACCATAAAACAAATGAATTGAGGAAAAATATTTTCCAAGAGCAATATAGAAGTAATAAGTTTGTTTTCATGTTCCTGAGATAAATAGGAAAACCTAACGTTAAAAATTCATTATCAAGAATTGATACTTAGTTGTATTAATGACTGTTCTCATCCTTTGTGCAAGATGCATCTAGGAAAACTTTAATTTGTTTTCTATATATATCTTTTAAAAGAAAAATATATATCCGAAATTTCAAATTTAACTAAAAAAGGACTCATGCAAACAATAAACAAAAAAAATAACCAAGAATTTCAGTAATAAGAGAACTAAATCAATCAACAACAATAAAAGGAAATAAAAGAAAACAAAGAAATACAAGAGGAGGAATGATCAAGACTAAACCAATCCTGGAGCAGTTTTATATGTGCTCCCTTAGTGGGGTATGATAGAAGTACATCATCATCATCCTTCAGGAGATATGGATTATTCCCTCTTAGAACAACTAATTTATAAGGACAAATCCACAACTTTTGAAACTTTGTATGATTACCTTTATCTGCATGTGCAGTGTCCCACATCAATACTTCTTGGCCTAGTTTAAATGTAGTATCTTTAGTATTTTTATACAGATATTTATTGATATTACTTTGCCTAATTTCAATTTGATTTAAAGCTAAATTTATTTTTTTGTCTCAGGCCAATAAAGCATGGTATCTATTGATCAAATCCAATCCCTAAAATTCTTCAATTTGAAATGACACGTGAATGGAAGCCAATTCTAGCTCTATGGGAATTATGGCTTCTTGACAATACACTAACTAAAAGGGAGTTACTCCGGTACTAAATTTAGTTGTGGTTATGCCTACCCATAAGGCATATGATAGCAAAGTGTGTCATTGTTTTGGCTTGTTGTCTATAATTTTCTTAAGAATTTTGATCTATTATTTATTGATGGATTCAACAAGTCCATTTCCTTGTGGATAATATGATGAAGAGTGGAAATTATTGATACCAAATTTGTTATAGAGGAGAGAAAATTTGTTTGAAAAAAATGAAGGTCCATTATCTCATACAATGTGGACTGAGGTTCCAAATCTAGGATGAAGGATTTCTTTAAAAAAATTTGATAACTTGATCCTTGATTTCTCTTTTAAGGTAAATTTATTTAGACCACTTGGTAAAATAGTTTGTTGTATTCAAGATAAAAATGTGTCCAAATAAGGATGGTGGATTAATGGGTCCAATGAAATCTAATCCTCATTTTACAAAAGGGAAGGTTAAGATAATTAGTTTCAAAGGCATGGATGGACAGAACAGTCTTCATGTTGATTGTTGACATTCATTACAATATTTTATGAGTTTAAAAGTAACACAAAAAATATAAGCCTTAGTAATAACCAGTTCTTAAAATATTATAAGCAGTAGTTTTTGTAGTAAAATGACCGCTAACATAGTCAGCCTACTAAACTGAACCATGTAATGATTTAATAATTTATTTTTGTAGATTTATCATTAACACATCTTTAAAATATAATTTCTGGTGATTTTTGGAATAAGATATTTCCTATGAATACATGCTTAGAAGCATCAAGTCTTAATTTTGTCCTTTGTGTCTTATCTCTGTTTTTAGGGCATTTTTGGTGCATCAAATAATAAATAATAGTGTGATTCCAAGGGTATTAATTTAATTCAAATTCCTCACCTTGAATGTAAAATAATTCAGAAAAATGTTCTTTCTATTATTTTAATTCTTCATTATTGTGTAATATTAGGTCTTGCCCTTTGATATGAGTGTGGTGGTAATAGTCAAGTCATGTTCTTCTATTTAAATTAACCAATGAGCTAATTCTCTAGAGAGGAGGTTTTTAGATAGCATAAATTTAACTGCTGGCAAGGGGTTCTGATTTTTGTATGTTTTCCAAGAATTAAATGCCTAAATTTTTCTATTTTCTTTACTAAATAGTAAGCATGTTTTTCTATAAAAGAGTATTTAATTGCTTCATTAGAAAGGTTCTGAATCATAAATGATACATGATGTTCAATCCTTTCTTTATTTTTCTGTAATCGAATAACAAAATGCCTTCTTCAGTAGTATTAGTGTAAATAATAAAATCTTTAGTAAATTATGGTGTGGCCAAACAAGAGCCGATGAGATGGAATCCTTAATATAGTAGCATCGCCAAATTGTTTTGCTAAATTTCTTATTCAATCTTAGTAGCATCGTCAAGAGTTAAAGTATCTTATAAAGGGGATAGACCCTTGGATACTTGTTTTGTTCAATATTAATGGCTTGTGAGGGTTCTTGAACTTCATTAATAAGGAAATCATGAAGAGTGTAATCATCTTCAAATATTTGGATATTGAATGACAATTTGGTTTATTGGACATATCAAATCTATCAGGTCTTGCAACATATGTAGCTAGGTCTTCTGCAATGGTGTTCATGCTTCGGTTTATATGAGTAATATTGAAACTATTAAATCTTGCAATAATTTATGAAGAAAAACTAGTATATCATCTCATAAGCTTATTTGAAGGCATATAAATCCTTTAAATCAATTTCATAATCATCTCAAAATATACAAAAAATAATAAAATTTTGGTAGCAAGCTTAAGAGAATTATTCAAACCAAGTAGCAGAGCTTGAAAATATGTTATATTATTTGTGTATGAAAAGTTTAATATATAAGAAAATGTGTTAATCTTACCCAAACAATTTTTAAAAATGATTCATGCACCATTTCCTTCTTGAGATGATGCCCCATCAAAAAAAAATTCCCAAACATTATATGAATCCTTATGGGAATTAATAGTATTTCCTTTTTCATTATCTTCTTCACTAAAAATGTAGTATATTCCAAGATCATTTTCTCCATATTTGACTAAGCGTTGGGGAATATTTTTAATATAAGGGACTATTGTTTATTCTATATATATATTATGATGTTCTTAGGTCCCCTGGGTATGATACTATAGTACCATCCATGGAATAATATCCCCTAGCTAGAGATTTCCAATCTATTCATAGGATAATGGAATAGTTACTAACACCCCATGTCTATAACTTGTATGTTACAGATTGTTTGTATCTCAAGGCGTGAACACATGACCACATAGGTAATGTATTTAACTATCTATATGGGTTGTTGCTTTTGTTTATTTAAGGAAAGCATGTTCCTGGACACTTTGTTAGTACATGACAATTCTAATTCCCCCAATACGGTCTTAGAAATTATGTGAGGGCCTACTCCCCCATTGATAAGAAAATAATGAGAAATATTATCTGTGATATTCATAGATACATAAAAAGGGGGGATTCTTGGGTTGCTCATAAGTAGCCACAATTCCAAAAACTTCTTTTTTAGAAGGGATTGATTCATCTTCCATTTCAGTAATGGTTATAGAGGAAGTTTGAGATTTGGTTTGTTTTTCTAGAAACTTTTTAATATTTTCAATATGTTCGGGAGTTTTTGCTAAGTACAATAATGTAGCATTAAATATTACCCAAATCCTCAATTATGTTATAATTTTCAATAACTATAGAATGAGATACAGTAGATTGAATCCTTGGATTAGGATTAACTCCATCTTTATTTGGGTTTTTTAGCACAAACAATTTTGGGGAAAAATTAGAATTATTACGATTTTAAGGATTATTTTTGGATTTTATGTTTTATTTTTGTCCATGAGTATTCAAAATGTGGACTTCTTATTCAAACCAATCTAAAATATTTAAAAAAGTATTAATTTATTTCCAAAAATCCTTTCTTTACTTGCTTTTATGACTTCACATGTATTCTCATCATGACAATCTTCAATTACACCATGGGAAGTTTAAAAGGAAAGGACCAACTGAAGATGTTACAGTTTTAGGTTGGAATTTTGAGGGAAGAGTTGATTTAACTACCAATGTGGAGACTTTACTCGCAAAATATTTCATTCTATTGTTCATGTCTTGCTTCAGTTGAAGACAACAATCAATTCAATTCTTTTATTATATTTTCTTAACGGAAGTCCAATTCTTAAATTGTGATCTTCAATCTCCAAACAAGATTGAAGAGATGAGGTACAATAATTAATAACCTTTTCTTCAAGCCTATTCCTATATGCAGGTAGTATGGTATTGTAATAGTGAATTAAGGCAGCATCATTATGGGATCTAATGACATTAGGAATTCAATTATAAAACTTGGAAAATATTAAATCAAAATATATGATTGATTCCCTAGGTTGATATACCATATTATTATATTCCCACAATCAATAAACATTAGGTTGCTTCTATCCATATGTATATTTAAACTAATACAATAATTCAACCCAAGTAGTAAAAGTCTTAGGAAGCACATCAAAGAAATAATATGTCGCTTTCTCCTCCAAGGAATTTATGAATAACTGCATACAAACATCATTGGTGTGATATCCCTTGTCTTAAATATTTTTGTAGTTAAATGTGCATAATTTTATTTATTGTTATGTGAATAAACTGAAATACATTGGGAAAAGATTAAAATTATCAACAATATTTAATGTTGATAATAACTTTTTTTAAAGTTATTTATTTTTATTTTTTTAAATAAAGAAACTGGGAAATTAACCTTCGAGTACAAATGTGCGAAAGAGAAAAAGGCTACAATTATTAAGGAAATATTATTACCCATCAAGAAATCCTATGCACATCATCTGAATGATTAGATTTAATTGAAAAAATTATGATTATGTCCAATAAATTTTTTCCTAGAAGACAAGAAGTTGTCCTCAAGAATAGGAAACAAGATCTCATTAATGATCATATAACTACTTGGCACCTGTTGGTGAGGTGGAGGCAATGATTAACCAAGAAAAGAGTGGTAGATGTGAAAAAATATATGTTGCCGTTTTATTTTATTTATTTTTGTCTCATTATTTTGAGAGAAGAATTGGAGAGAGTGAAGAAAAGAAAGAGATAATAGACAAAAGTAAAAAAAAAATTGCAAGCTTGGCATTTCTTGAGGGGATACTAATAGGTTGTTGTGTCAACGTTGGGAGGAGCCAAGTACTTTGTTTTATGGAAATACAAACCTACATATAAGTCTGCTTTCTCTAAGTGTGGTGGTTCACTTAAAACAATAGAAAGAAATATATTTGAACTTTTCCTTAAATGAATAGATAAAGGGAGAGAAACCTAGTTGTAATATGTTTGCTTTCTCTCGTCTGCCTTCGTCGCTTTTGTCACTCTCCATCCAACTTAAATCGCTTGATTGGTACCTACCATGGAAAACAGAAGACATAAAACAACATAAAGGCAATACGATCTATTCAAGTCAAACAAATTGAATCGATTAATCTCATAAATACACATATAACATCATTGACACATGAATTAGGAAAGGAACAATTGTATTTATTATGAAGTAGAAGGAAGAGTACAACCAGTTGATCGATTCACTGTCACACATCCAACTTGAGTTCCATCCTCATCACATCCAACATCAATAATCCAGCAACATCACAGTACATGCACAATACCTTCAAGAGTTGATATCTCACCATCATAACTCTAATTAACACAAATTATTTCCCTCTTGTGCACTATGTTCAATGCTTTATTTATAAGTAGATGAAGGTAGTTTCACATAAATGAATCATTCAACGGATTTCCTAAAAATGGATGAAGAGGTTTCATTTTTCATGGGAATAGGAGGATAAGAGGTTTAATGACTTCATGTGTTCCAAATTCGAGGCTATCGGATGAGGTGAAAGATGGAACAACTTCTAGAAGTCACTAGAGGTTGGGAAGTTTCCTGGAATCCAATGAAAAATTCGCTCCCAGTCGACCAAAGCACTCTAAAGTGGGCCTAGATCCTTTGCAACACTTCCTTGCATGGGACTAGATGTTTTGCAAAGAAGTTATAGCTGTCTAGGGGTGCGTTGATGGCTCAATGGGGCACTTCAATTGGCATCTAAGCAGTGAAACTTTCATGAAGGAAGAACACCAACGTGATGACTTGTTTAGGGAATGTAGCAACAAATTTAGAGTATGATAGACCCTAATTAATATTGTTCTATGTTTTGGGATGATGCCCAAATTGACCTGTAACAGCTTCCCCCTAAAGCATGAAGTCAAAAATGATAATGTTGAGTGATTTTCTTTACGACATGATGAGGAGGAACTGAAGCATATGACAACCTATGTCAATTACAATACATTACATCATTATATCTATTTGTCTTGGACATGAATTGCTGAGGGAGACATATCCCATACTTAGCACATAAACTATCATAATGTCATAAACTCGTCTATAGATATAGAATTGTCTACAAGTATAGACCCATGAAAGAATGGCCATTTGAATAATGACCATCGTATTAATGATTTAGTACTTCTACTGAAATCGCAACCCGAATGGATGAAACTAGATCTGGGGTCTTCTATCTCATTCACTTGATCGCTTAATTTACGAGTCTAACCATGAAAATATATGATCTGAAGTTGAACATGGGAAGACACTGTCTGATTACCAGCCAATGATGTGAGTCGTTAACAGATGCGAGAGAAACCACCGTTGATGATAATGGCTCTCAAGGTACTGCAGTACATTCTGCATGGTGTGAATATATGATTTGATGTCGAACACCATACAAATTCTTTTAGTCGAAGGCTTGTGATGTCAACCTGTTGTTGGAAGTGAGAAACCTGTCGTTGATGTAAGCAAGTTCTAGGTACTAAAAGGTTGTTTCTAAGTCAAATTCCTGGATAATGAGCTGATGTCGACAAGAAGCGACTTGTCGCAGGAAGGCATTGATGCTTCCCCCATCAACGACACGAAACGAGAGTAATGATTTGGACAAAAAATGTGACTAATGAATCAATGTGAGGGATGACAGTCATGAAATGAACATTTATGAGTATTGCAAAGGATGAGGAATAGTTGAGTGAATTCTTTTGAAGATATCGGTGACACTGAATGAATTGGAAACATTTGACCCAAAACTGAAGTGATGGATGTTATGATAAACCATAGGTATGATAGACCGTCAAGCAGATTACCCAACCCAAAAATCACAGAGATGAAGTGAATAAGAGTCATGTTCAAGAGCGAATTGCTACCATAAAGTGTTTTATCCATTTCTAATTTTCCCCAGTAATTGTTGACCAATACCTCTTTATTTTTTAACTAGCTTAAGGAGGATGACATGTGATTGATTTATAATTCCACCCTTCAGTTGAATCCATCGCTATTTGATACTTTAATGAGTCTAGAAAAGGTGAATCTGTCACTATTTGATGCTTTAACGAGTCTAACGACAGTGATAACTCGGTCCTTTTTTATGTTTAAAGAGTTTGAAAAAGGGAATAAAAGAAACCTCCACAAGTTCTTTTTCGTATAATAGTTCCTCAGATCCAAAAAAAGAGTAAAATAATACATGAGATAACCTCCTAGCCATGTTCAACTAGGGTTTACCTTTTTTGTAATCATAATCTATCTGAGTCTAGAAAAGGGTTAAACTTATACTAAGTAAATTTCGTTTCAATTCCTCTAATGAGCTCGAAAGGACAAGTGCTCATCAATATTTTCATATTTTGAGAGTCTAAAAAGAGCTTAAAGAGAACTCCAGGGGGTTCCTTTTTCAAATTTAACAAAGCTCAAAAAAGAGATAAAAGTGTGCTTTAAATTCCTTTTTCATATTTAAAAAAGCTCAAAAAAGAGATAAAAGTATGCTTTGAATTCCTTTTTCATTGTTAACAAAGATCGAAAAAGAGATAAAACTGTGCTTTTTGTTCCTTTTTCATGCTTAACAAAGATTGAAAAAGAGATAAAACTATGCTTTGTGGTCAAAATTTCATTTCACGATCATGCACGGCTAACTCACTGTAATCAGTTGCAAACCTGCTCAAAGAAACATCAAATGGATTAACAATACATGTTTAAAATAGTAAAAAATGGTAATAACCATAGCCATTTCATTAAATATGCATAAATTAATAAAAAATACTATTAAATTAAGAAATTACCAAGTCATTTTTACCATTTCACCTTTACCATTTGAATTTTAGTGCTCTGAGCTTGTATTACCCTCGAACTTTAGTAGTTGATTATGACAGATTCTGTTTATCATTTCTCGTGTCGTCCGGACCAGGTATAAGATCTTACCCTCCTCTTACTATTGGATGAATTCTTTTTTAGTTTCATGCACATTTTTTAGATTTTTGGGGCCCCTAGGGTAAAT
Source organism: Pinus albicaulis (assembly GCA_034641835.2). NCBI lineage: Eukaryota > Viridiplantae > Streptophyta > Pinopsida > Pinales > Pinaceae > Pinus > Pinus albicaulis. The sequence continues at coordinate 1,515,425,395 of CM076579.1, forward strand.
ATACAACACCCTAGGTCCAACGCACCCTTGAATGTAGAAAAGTGTGTTGTAGAGAGGCCGGAAAGAGGCCCAGTTCCTCTCCAACGCTTTGTCTCCCTCTCAAGGGTGCATTGGGCGCAATTAAGAAAGTTATATCTTTATTTTTTACCAAAATTTCTGTAGTTTTTGGCATGAAATGGATCCTAACTAAGCCTATGGTGCGATTTTAGACTTTTATCGGATCAAAATGTAGATTACATAGCGAGAAAGAGAACATGAAGAACATGATATGGTTGCCCTAAATGATCGTGGCACTGTGAGAGTCCTCAGAGACTGTGGGTTTCTTAAGTACTTCTGATTGTTAGGGATGAGGCAACACATGGAACCATTGTAGTTCTTGATCTGTTCATGCGACCCAGCACTACAAGCATTTAACATTAGGGACAAAGTGCTCCAAATAGAGCCCATGATGAAATCTCCATCCCTATATTGAGATAGATGATGAAATCTCCATCCCACAGATTAGTTGACTCAATCAGAAACAAAGACTCGTTTGGAATTGATGGTTCTGTAGTAGGATCGGTACTACTCGAAGGAAGGTCACAAATAAGCTCAGCAAACACAAAATACTTCTTTGACTTGGATTTGATGAATTTCAAATAAAACTCCTGCAAAATGACAATCCATTTCAAATAATTTTCCCCCAGCAATTGACGTAACAAAATGTATGTCACAGGGTTGCAATATGAAATGACAATATTCTTTCGGAATAGGATATAATGGCGAAATATTTATACATCTTGAATGGCTACCAAAGCGAGCTTCTCAATGTATGTGTACTTAAATTTTGTCTCATTAAGATTACGACTCAAATAATATATCAGATTTTCAGTCCCATATTCTTCTTGGACTAAAACCATAGTAATGGTTGTATCTGCAGTGGCGAGATACAGGAAATAGTCACTCTGATAATTTTGAGAATAGATTAATGATGCTCAGATGAGGGAATCTTTAAGAACACCAAAGGAAGCTTGCGCAACCTGATCCCAATGCAATCTCAATCCTGGATTCAAACAAGGGTAATGAGGTTTCTGAAAAGAACTAGATGAATCAGATGATTTTTCATGTGGGGGTGAATTTGATTTCTTCTTGTCTTTCCTCTTCTTCCTATTTCTAGGTTGCTTATCACTTTTTCCTTTGTCAAATGACACGCCATGGATTTCAAAAGAAGACGTAGGATCAGATGCAGTAGGGTTTTTATTTGAAACAAAAAGTGTAGGACCAGATAGTAGAATTGATGCCAAAGCGCTAGCAGAACCAATCACACCATTGTTGGCATGAATTTTCTGAACATATGGAGCAAGAGGAACAATCAAATTAAGTCGTGGCATGTTTGGAATATTTTCATAGAGCATGCCAGACTGGGTGTAAATCAGATCCAGATACTGGGAACGAGCAGTGACTTGCTCTTCAGTGACAATACTTCCTTTGGCCACATCCTTAGTGATAGATGGAAACAAGGAATTAATAAACCACTTAGCTAAAATCTAATCAGGAAAAAATGTTTTAACCATTTTACGACAATGATGACGCCACTCATTTATATGATCCGATATATGAGTAGCAGTGGTATGTTTAAATCTGGTTAAAAGTTATGTTCCAGTTTCATATTTTATGGGTAACTAGAAGTGGGTTAAAAAAGTAGTGGCTAAAGATGTAAAGTTATCAAACGAAGCTTGTGGTAATTAAATGTACCACTTCGTAGTCGGACCAGTAAGAATTTGTTGGAAAATACGCAATCTAACAGAATCATCATTTAAGGATTTTGATGAAAACCATAAATGATAAGTCATGACATGCGTAGAGGGGTCTTCTCCAGAATTTCCATTGAATTTTGGAATGTTCGAGGGTAATTTATGTGGAATCATTGGCCACCAAGGTAAATAATGAATGGGATCATTGGTGAGCCGATTTAAATTTGGTCACTCTAATGTTGCAACAAATGGTAGCTATCGATTAAGGTCAGTTTGAGCATAACCATGATAAGATGGAATCACCTGAGCAATAGGCCTTTGAATACAAACAAATGGATTATGTTGTTGGTAACCCAAATAAGGGTAGGATTGCTGACCAAGTCCTGGATAAGCCTGATACTGTAGGAATTATTGTTGTGGCTTCCATGGTATCTGATAAAACGGTTGTCCACCGGGATAATTCGAACCCAATTGTGAATAGACAGGGCCAGTAAAAGCCTGTGACAAAGGTAAAATAGCCTACGGTTGCGAAATTCTCGATACAAATGGTTGTTGAATACTAGCCTGGGAAAACAGAGTCTGTAGACTCGAAACTTGAAGGTTAGGGGTGGAAGGAGCTGCTTGAGCAGACTGAAAAACAACGATAGAAGAAATAACAAGCGTAGTAGACACATATGCAACAATTTGAACTGGTTGATATTGATACACAACCGTTTATGTCTAAACATGAAAAGTAGGCTGCCATTGGAAAACAAACACTCCAGCATATGATGGACCTAAATATGACATAGTACTGCCATATGGAACGAACATCTATGGCCCGCTAGCATATGGAGTATAGGGATATTGCACATACTAACTTTCATATGATGGGTACCCAATAGATACTAGATAAGATGGACAATAATTAGATGGACTAGCCTGATATTGAGGGTGAGGTTGTTCAATACTCATAATAGATGAACCAGATATAATTCAAGATGATGACATGGGCAAAGTCCATGGACTAGAAGAGATACCAAAGTAGGTTCCATTTAAAGCCTGGTAACCCAATGGAATGGACAGACCACCATAAAGGTGTTACTCGGGTCTCATAGAAAACATTGAAGATGAAGAAATAGTAGATGTTGTCACAAATGTAACATTTGATACATTCTAGGATGTTGTCTCTGTCATGGTTAAATAACCCAACAAATACTCTAACAAATCTATGTGAACTTGAAAGTGAAAAGGATCAACAGAAGAAGAGTAGGTCAAACGAGGAAAATAATGATATAAATGAAGCCCTGACCCAAAATTAGTGGAAGTTGAAGGGGTTGTCTCTTCCTGAAGTTCTTCCTCTATCAAAATCAAACCAGGTGGAAGCACTTCACCGTCAGACCTAAGATAAATTTTAGGCAGTAAAATCTGTGGTAAAGAGGAAGACTCAATGGTTACAAATGGATGAGGATCAGACGGTTGCACCAGAAAAACTTCTTGTTGTTCAACTCGGGATCAACTTCTAGATCGAATTCAAGTTGAACAAGCTCGGGTTCAAGATTTACGTTTCACTGGATTGAATTTCAGTGTCCTTGGCTAACTGTGATATTTCCATCTCGACAGTAGCAGATAAACCAGTATCAGTCGAAACAACTCAAGACTCGGTACTCAAAGGAACAGATGTCTCTAGTATATCAGATGATGTAGAACCAAGAGTTCCAGAGGTACTAGACTTGGTAGGGCGAGTGCGCCTTCGTCTACTATGAGTAGCTTCTGGCGGTAACGAAGGTTTATTCGCTTTCCTACGCGAATGGCGGGGAATGGGTTAATATTCTTCTACTATTACTGATTGATTTTATACAAAAAATAAAATAAAAAGAGGGTGGTGCTAGGAAAAAGGTTTACCAAGCAACTATGAACTGCAATATATTGCCTCAGTAAACAAAGGACTTAGTATATGTGTAGGAAATATCCCCGAATGTTGTGTTCCGTGTATCACATGTACAACGTGGTCAAATCAGTTACCTATGGATGGTAAGAAACCTAAAGTTGTCCTCCCAAATATACACGAAGGTACGTGGAGGCCCAATCTGTATTAGCACTATCTAATCTGAAACCGCACAATGAGAGCATCCCCTTATACTTTTCGTACTAGAACACCGCCCGATATACCCAAAAGTACGTCAACGGGATCCGATATACTTACGTACATGGAATGAGGTATCACACTCGGAATGTATCGCAAACAATTAATAATAGATGCTATGTTTAATGCTGTCGGAGCATGTCTTACAGCCTAAACCTCTAAATGTTATTGTTAATGTTACAATGCTTCCTTAGATAAATTCAGATAATATTTATGTTGATCTTGACTATCAGTTTGTCTTTCAAGTTGTAATATTCCAAAATAGAAAAGACAGGAATATAGAACATTTGCAGCATTCCAAATTAAGAAAAACAGGAATATAGCACTAAAGTCTGAAAATGCCAGAAATGTGCTAAAACTGGAAATTATATTAATACATCATAATCATGAGCAGAAAATAGATGAATCATATTATTAAGGATCAAAAACAATGTAAGTACACATTGCTCCAAAAGGAATGCAGTCAAGCCACAAGATGGTTGAAATACACTAAAGAAATCTAACACTGGAAAGTATAACTAATGCTGCTATAAATATGATCTATGTGTGAGAGGCTACTAGAGTGGTCAGAATGATCTGGAATTTGAACCACATATTCTACTCGAAAAACCGAGAAAAACCCATAAATTCTTTGGCTAGATTTTAATTTTGGATTTTCGACCCTTTTTAGGTTGCCTGCTATACCCCTACTTACTAACTTACGTAGTCCCTGGGCATGAATGTTGATATGGAGCTTAAATAATGATCTATCAGATGCAATAACACCCAATCGACTCAATAGATGAAGGGTTGGTCCCTTAGAAGCTTGAGCTCTAGCTCCTCCGTTCACTGCTCAAGTTGTAGTTGCACACTGCACAACTACTAGCCTAAAATGCACTGTCAAGAGGGCTGAAGTTGTAGCCTGCTACTAGATGATGGAATATATCTCACAGATGATGGAAATGATCTCTCCAAAGTGAAGGAAATAACCCTCACAGGATTCCAAGTTGAAATACTTGGAACTTCCTTCCTCCACTAGATCTATTTGGCTAGACTATGCAATTCCTGAAGGAACTGATGCTGCATGGAGGCATATAATGTTGGCTTGATGCCAAATATGACAAATATTCTCCTGGAAGACTAAGATGGAAGCATAATATGAAATGATGAACCCTCCACCGGTTTCTTAGCTAAAATGCTAAGAACTACCTTCCTCCTCTCAAACCCTAAGACAAGAATTATGTAATTCCTGAAGTTTTATATGCAGAAGAGAGGGGCTAAATGTGGAAACAATACTGGATGATCAATGGCTGCTCAAAATAACCTTCCTAGAGTAGACATTCGAAGTCCCCCGTGGGCAAGGGTGGGATTCTCGCTCAGGAACACCCATGTGCGAAACAACACAACAGACTTAGCTAAACAGCTCAAGCGTGCAAAGAATGTCAAACAACAATACAATATCAAATTCGAGACTGATTTTCTTTGTTTCCCTCATCTTCCTTCTATGGTTGTGAGCCTTCCCTAGCCTTGGCCCACCTCATAACTGCACTGCACATGTGGCCACTAGCCTCCATGAAGACTGCACTGTCTCTCCACGATATCCATGATCTCTTCAATTAATATCCACTCCCTCCATCATGTGTGAATTTGATGCACCAGTTCCTCCATCACTGCATCATTAATTCTCTATGACCTTACTTCTACTCCTCCACTATATTCATCATATTCCTTCATTAATGTGCTGCTCCACTACTCCATGATGCTGATACACTATCTACTAACCCACATTCACACAACAAAAGGGGATTTTATTCATCCATGGGGTTTATGGGTCCCTCTACCCTTTTATTTACTTAATTAATTAAGAAAAGTAAGAACTCTAATATTCCAATTAACTGATGGAAAATTGGGAATATTACACAGGTTCACCACGAGATTTATTGAACATTCCTAGAATGCAATTCGAATGATAAACATTCGTTTTGAATTGATTTTCGATAATGAAAAACTAGCTACTAGGGATAGAGCAATAAGATTGTATGCAATCAACAATGAGCACATCTAAATGAAATTTTCGCCTAAACTATTCCTTAAGTAACACTCACAATCCCTATATGAAAATGCATGTTTTTCTTTTCAATTTATTTTAAGTTTAGATGAACAAAAAATAAACTAGTGCACAAACAATCACTCAAAACTTTCAAGAGATAAAAATACTGAAACGAAAATTCCTCTTTTAAAAAATAACGAATTGATCAAATGTAAAATTTAAGTTTGGAACTATTCAACAATGATAAAGAAAACATAAAGAAACATTGATTAAACAAATCCAAAGTGATGCAAGAAGATTAAATGAAAACTGGTCTTTAGAGGAAATCAATCACTCAAAAATTCAGCAATCAAACACTGACAGAAATTGGAAAAAGACAAAATAGATATATTTTGGTTGGTCACGGGGGTAACTCACCCCTGAGTGGGAGACAGTGCATTGCAGAGCATTGTCCCTAAGTGAGCAGTGATATGCAGAGCACTGTCCCTAAGCGAGCAATGCTATGTAGAGCACTGTGTCAAGACCAACAATCTGTTGGTGCCAGAAGACTCTATGAAAAATCAAGTAAACACACTGCTTTTGCTTACACATTCAAATGACTGAAAATAAGTAGGTAAAGTATACTATATGTTGATGGACAAGGAAAAAACCGCCAGGGATGATCTTTCGATCACTAGTATGGTCGCCAATTTATTTTACGGAGATACAAACTTACGGATAAGTATGCTTTCCCTAAGTGTGGTGGTGCACTTAGAAAAACAGAAAGAAAGATATTTGAAATTTTCCTTAAAATGAATAGATAAAGGGAGAGAAACCTACTAGTAATCTATTCACTTTACCTTGCCTCCCTTCGTCTCTTTCGTCGCTCTCAATCCAACTTAACTCGCTTGGTTGATACCTGCTCTTATCACAAAATTGGATCTGATAGGCTGCTTAATCAGTCAAATTCATGTAACTATTTCAAACCTAATATTTTGAATGAGGCTTAGCCTCCTCAACCTGAGAGGGCTCTCTCAAGGATTAATGATTTAGATAAAAATATAGATCGCTAACTCTATGTGGTAAAATAATCAGATAGATGATAAATGTAGGTTGAAAATTACATCAGCATGTACACATTGGGCTTATGGAGTCAAGATAGTTTCAGTAAACCAATAAATCTACTTAACATGGAAGTTGAGGCATATGAGAGTTTAGTCAAGAGATACACATGTGAAACTGTAAAAAAAAAAAACACAATCAGTTCATTTATATAGGAAGTCAGAGCATCAAAGATGAATTCTGAGTAATATAGACAAACTCCACCACAATGGGCTAATAGAGAGATGCAAAATAGAATAATAACACACTAAAAATCCTTATGAATCTCAAGTTGGCTTAGTAGAAATCTCCTGTATTAGCTGAAAACCAGTCAATTACAATAAACACGGTCTTTTTCCAAAATATGTCCAACCCTTGGCATATTCGACTTATTTATCTTTTATAGAACATTTACAACATGAGATAACCTTATCTTATGCTAGATACATCTAACTCATAACCCTTGACACCTTTCCTAACCATATGACATGGTATTTATTACAAAAGGACATCTAATCTACTAGACAATCCTATTACAAATAGGATTCAAACTTCTTATCTCTATCCATAACAACCTTATCTAAATTAAATTACATCATTTTCCAAGTGTATCAACACATGGTCGAATCGGGATTATAGGCTTCAACTCTTCATGACCATATTTCTATCCTCCACCAAAGTAGGAAACAATCCCCTGTTTTTTAGGCATAGGGTCCTTTGCAGTATTGGAACATTCTGACCATCATGAACTCATTATTTCGAGGTACTTAGCTATTGGAAATTGAATTATCAAACTGTTCAAATGAGCTGTAATACACTGTGCTACGAAAACAAAACAGTTTCGTAGCGCCTTTCGTAGCGCTGCCCTTCACCCCTTTTTTCTTCAAGTTTTTTACTTCTATCCTTCAAAATTATGTTAATTGACTTTAAATACATCCTCCCTATCAATTTTAGTTCTTGATCCATTGTTTTACCCCTCAAAATTTGCTGAAAAAGGGTAAGAAAATCTACTACAATGGTTTCATAGCACTTTTCTCCCTTTTTACACTGTCTGCACTACGAAACTGTTGAGTGGGTAGTTTTGTCAAAAATTTTCCAAAGTGAAAATTGAAAATGTGCCAAAAACTCAAAATCAATCTGATTTCATCATTTAAAAAACATATCATGTGAAAAACACAGTCATTCTAGCCTTCATGAGGTCCCTTTCTCATTTTCATTTGATTTAGCTATATGCTCTTCTATGGCTGTTATCTTAATACCTCCACTTTTTAACTCATCATGAATCAAATTCATCTGCTACTCCAAGTCTTCCACTTGATTGTTAAGTCTCCTATTATTAGCTCTCAAGTGAGTATTTATTACTCTGACAAATTTGGCTTCCTTTATTGCTGGGACTGTCCATGTGTAGCTGTAGCAACTGTCTTTCCTTTTAATGCCCCTGCTTGGCTTCTTGTTACTCTTTTGATTTCCTTCTTGCTGAAAGCTTGTTTATGTTTTTCCTCTTTGACAATATTTGACCTTTGTTTTGTAGGTGATGGATTTGGTGTGTCAATTATTTGTGTCTGCTTTGCCCTTTTCTCAACCTGTTTCCTTGGCTTCAATTTTGCAAATTCCTCTGGTTTTGCAACTATAGGTTGACTAGTATCTGCTGTTGGTGATAATGGAACTCCTTTAGTTTTAGGGTTTCTAGCAGGAGTTATGGTTTCCAACTCAAAACCATTTATAAACAATAAGGATGACCAATCCCTGCCTATCTTCTAAAGCTCATCTAAAATCAATAACTTCATTAAACCATGATGAAACAAGGATGTTTCACTACCTTCAGATTTGGCTTGTACTTTATCAGCCATTTTTGCAAGACTCATATTCAGATAAAAGGGAAAATCGAGTGAAATATTACAAGTGAAATGCAGAAGCAGCTTGAAATGATATGTGTAAACCTTATGATATGTGCCTTCACATGTAAAATACCTCTGAATGTTGAGCAACAACTTTGCATAAGTGTCTTTGATGCAACTTCTAGGGATAGCATTATTGAGGTCCATATCTGCATACTCAGGCTTCATGAACTCTTTATATGGCTCCATATCAAATTTGAAACCTTTGAACCAAGTTTCTTGACCTCTTGGTATCTCTGTAACAACAGAAATAATCTTTGGTGTAATTGACACACTTAGCATCCCAACCTTGGTAGTTGTTCCATTGAAGTTCAAGGCAAATTCTTTGGATACCTATGTGTGGTAACCCTGCAAATTTTCACAAAACCAAATACAACCTACTCTTCTGAATGCCTCCATCACTGCTGGGTATTCAATTATGGCCTTTATATCTTCAGGCTCATGCCTTAAGTAGTGTCCCCGTCTGTGAACTTTCTTTTCCTTTGCCATGCTTCTCAGAAATCCTATCAGCCTCACTTGATAAATTGAATCAGCCTCACCTGAAAATGTGAGACAACAGCCTCGCTTGATTAATTTATATCACCCTCACTTGATAAGGATGAAGAAAACCTCTGTATAAAACAACCACAATTTTGGCTTTAACACTTCAGTGCTCAGACATCTCGAACAGAGGCAAAGGAAACAAGAATGACTAATTAGGCAAGATTTTGAATTTAAAATGTCATCTCATAAATTAATGATGCCTCATTCATACCCTATCATGACAATGATGACTACAACGTGGGTAAGTACATTGAATTTAATCATTAATTGACTCATCATACCACTAACTTACCATTTCCCAACGGTTTCTGACCTCTTCCAGCTCAAATGAAAAGACAATTTAGAAACCACGCTTTCGTAATGCCTGCAATGTATTTTTTCTTGTTTGTGCTATGAAACTATTAGCACTTTCATAGCACAAATCAATTTTTTTGAACTACTGGCACTACGAAAACGAGGTTTCTTGACTAATTGACCAGTTTTGAAATGAAACTTTAGGAAATGACCCACAAATGGAAATTATGGATATTTTACAATGAATGAACCTTAAAAAAGACTTTATTTGAACTTAAGGATGGGCTTTGAACTTATAAAAATCTAACCTACCCTTGATCAAATCCTAAATTGACTTCTAAACCCAATTTTGAACCATGACCAAAAAAAAACTTGACACAATGATGTTTTGAAATATTTTTTTGGGTGATAACACCCGCCATGGCTAAAAAAAGACAAAAAACAACATAAAGGAAATATGATCTATTCAAGTTAGACAAATTGAATCGATTAAATTCATAAATACACATATAACATCATTGACATGTGCATTAGAAAAGGAACAAATGTCTTTATTATGAAGTATAAGGAAGAGTATAATAGTTGATTGATTCAATGTCACACATCCAACATGAATCCCATCCTCATCACATCCAACATCAACAATCCAGCAGCATCACAATACATGAAAAATACCTTCAAGAGTTGATATCTCACCAACATAACTCCACTTAACACAAATTATTTCCCTCTTGTGCACTACGTTTGGTGCTCTATTTATAAGTAGATGAAGGTAGTTTGACATAAATGAATCATTGAATGGCTTTCCTAAAAATGGATGAAGAGGGTTTTTTTGTTCATGGGAATAGGAGGATAAGCAATTTAATGACTTCATGGGTTCCAAATTTGAGGCTATCAAATGAGGTGAACGCTAGAACAATTTCTAGAAGTCACTAGAGGTTGGGAAGATTCTCGGAATTCAATGAAAAATTAGCTCCCAATCTACTAACACACTCTAAAGTGGGCCTAGATCCTCTACAACACTGCCTTGCATGGGAGTGGATTCTCTACAAAGAAGTTAAAACTATCTAGGGGTGCGTTGATGGCTCAATGGGGCACCTCAACTGGCATCTAAGCATTGAAACTTTCATGAAGGAATAACACCATTGTGATGACTTGTTTAGGGCATGTAGCAACCAATTTAGAGTATGATATACCATAATGAATACTGATCTATGTTTTGGGATGATGCCCAAATCGACCTGTAACATACTTGACTCTTAATTTTCTAGAAAATTTGTGCAAGTTAGTATCTCTAACTTCATAAATTCTTATTTTATAAAGGATGAGATTTTATTATATGTTAAAATCTAGTTTTCATCTCATGTTGGAAAAAATGAAAAGAAAGATTCATTATTTTTATGTTGATTAGAGTTATAGTATTTATGTTACTTTGTTGAAAAATGCAGCAAGAAATTCGCAATTTGATTTTGCCTTGATTAAATTGAGAACATTTGAATTTCCACATCAGTAGAAAACTTGGATGATGTTAAATTGTGTGACATGGCTTGTGTCACCTAATTTACTTAGTAGATTCGAGATAACAGTGGGTGATGGAATTCTTAGTTCCTCTTCTAGATCAACATATTCTGTACTTTTTGAAGATGGTTCTTTTATTGCTTGGCTAACCCTAAAAATTATTTTCAATAATGGAGGAAGGTTTTGAATTTTTGACCTTTTCTTCCCTATTTTGGTCTCTTCTATTTTCTTGGATGTATTTCCTCCTTTTATGTTGTCCTTCATCCTTCTAACAGTTTGTTTCTTAATATTTCCTAAAATTTCTGCAATGGAAACCTCATCTTCTAATTGTTTTTGTGGTGGTTGTTGTACATTTTCAACATGGTTTTCAATTTTTCTTTTCCTCCCTCTTTTTTTTTTGCTATTGTTGGGCTGCTCTTGGTCTCCTTCTTTGAAATGATTCCTAACTAAGAAATAATCTCAATTATCTCCTAGAATTTCAAGGGGAAACTCTATGAGAATTTTAATAAATCCATGGTGATACATGATGTTCTCTATAAATTGGATTCTTGTAATATTCCTAAATCAGCATGCAGCTAATTGGAATATTACTTTTTGATTAATTTCGGCAAATATTAATGTTGGTCAGAAATAAAAGAAGTGATGGGACCCATAATCCACACTTAAAAAATAAATTCTCCCTAAAACTACTTAGGCAAATATTAGATGACAGTGTGGGGCCCATGAGAGCCTAGTGATAGCATGAGGGAAGGGACAGCATGGGCCCATGACAATGGAGTTGAGTGGGGACAGCGTGGCCGAGGAGGGACAATGCAATTGAGTGGGGATAATGTGGGCAAGGAGGGACATCGTGGTTTAGTGGGACCCGGGTGAGAGCAAGGCTCTCAAGCATATAAAGGAGAGGAGGCTCCTCATTTGGGGATTCGATTATGCATCTATGATTTATGTCTTTTGACAATGAGCATGCTTTGCTGTTGAGCTAAGTCTGCAAGTGTTGTTCAGAACACTGGGTGTCTCCAAGCAGAGATCTCAACCTCAACCCTGGGGGACTTCGAGTGCGTGCTCAGGTGAGGAGTTCCACCTATCGATTTTCAAGAGGGAGCCATAGCATCTTCAGCCAGGGATTAAACACTTTCTTGGATAGTGAAGTCCCACAAAGAGATCACGCAGTTCTTGGAGGAGGCAGTTCTGGGAGTGAGGGTTCATCAGGGGATTTAGCATAATATAGTGAGAAGGGATCAAACCTTCACTATTGCATCATTTTGGTATAGGAGGAGGCCACTATTTATAGAGGACCATTCAGGGCCATCATATTTCACTGGGATAGCGTTATTTCTCAAGGGAGGCCAAATTCCAGTGTCATCCATTCGAGAATCCCTTTTTGGGATTTTCTAGGTATTTGGAGGAGAGCTCATTCCCAAAGTTTCATATTTTCTCAGCAGGGGAACAACCCCAAAGATCCATGCTATTCCAAGAGAAGAAGTAATCCGCTAGTAGGAGCAACAAAATTTTGGAGATAACGCAGTCCTTTATAGAGAAGCCATTCCTTGAGCATTTCTGAGAGTATTTCCAACTTTCCTTGTGCAAGCCAAGGTGCCATCATTTTGATCACCTTTATACTCATTGTACCTTTTAGTTATATAATAAAATGGCTCAATGTTCTCCATATTTTGCATTTTTTATGTGATGTCTCTCTATTTGTTGCGAATCCTTGTTTATGTCACTTTATATTGTTGTTTATTTCTACACAGAGCTCATAGACTTGGCTTAGCCTGTGGAGCATATTGTCTATGACACCAACAGGAAAACCATATATCACTTCCCGAGGAAGGAAATACAAGGACAGATGGAAGGTGAAAAATATGAAGGAATGGTTTTTGGGAAACTCCTCCTAAAATCTATGCAAAAGCTATCAAGGAGAATATAAGAGATGGGGAAAAATTTTACTACCGACCTGAGGCAAAGAGAAACCCCAAAAAGGTTTAAAAAAGAAGAAGGTCCCAGTACTTCTTATCAATGACAAAGAAGACCAGAGAAGCAAAGAGCTTCACATTATTCCGCTATATCCACTTTATTTGATGAGAAGGAGGATTGGTCTAAATATGATGAAGGCTTGGGGCATGAGACCCTAAGTGAATATCTGTCTAAATATAAGTCACATCTTAGAGCATTGAAGGAGAATATTTCTCTCCAATAGTCCGGATAAGAAGCATGAGGTCTCCTACCTTCCTACAGATCTATGATACTGGGCAGCAAGAAGCATGGCTATGCTGGTTACTTGTTGGTGAGTATGGATACTACCCAACATCTCACATTCCCAGGATTCCAAAAACTTCAACCTTCACTAGAGCATGAGCAGCTGCAGGAGGAGCAGGAGAGGAAAGATTGCAACATCCCGGTGTATGAATTTGGCATGGGATATGTCAAAGAAGACATGTGTTCTACATTGTATATCGGCAGCACTGTCATTATTTAGTATTTATCCTTATTGGAGATCCCGACTATTGGTGGAATACTCCAAGGATCTCTTTTCATGCAGGATTCTTGATGGAAAGTTATCGGATGAGAGATATTCAGTGAGATAGGGGTCATCCATTTTCAGAGTAGGATCTTCTTGACTAGAGCCTCTAAGCTCAAGGAGAAGATACTACATGGAACATATGAAGGTTTTATCTCCTGCTCCACTGGTTTTATAAGATCATACCATACTATCGTGGAGGGATTAATTTGGGAAGGCTCAAAGGAGAGATGCACCATCATCTGAGGAGATGCATGGATTGTTTGGAGGTTGAGGAGAGACATAACTCTTTGGTAGATTTATCATAGTTATAAAGGTTGTATTTCTGTACAACATGATTCACTTATTATGTATTTGTATTTCCTTACCGTTCATGTGCAGGCCATTGCTCCAAGGAGGGGCACTCTTTCTTATAGACTTCATGGTCTACTCAGGGCCATAAGAAGTGATGATGATGGCCACTCCCTAGGAGATTTTTGGGAGATTATGTATTATTCAGGGTGTTCTCAATTTCCACCCCACATCATGCACCTTCTCCAAGCATGTGATAATATTGGGAAAACAAGAAAGTGGTTGGGAAACCACTCATCATGCCACATTCTGGTGTAGTTAGGAGTCAAACTGCACTGGTTGCACTTGAGGGACCATTTTCCTTCTCCGGTATTACACATGGTAGCTAGTATGACTCTGATTATGATCCCATATGTTGATGATATCCTTATCATACTAGAAAATTTGGCGTAATTTCCGATGGCCAATTCGTCGCTATTCCGACACATAGTCGTCACAAGAGTGACAGTTTGAGGACGGGCAAACCGTGGTTTGTCGTGTCGTCACAATTCTGACACACTTAAAACGGGTCGCATTACTGACACATTTTCCATCGCTTACAAACAGGTGTCAATCTTCCGATGTTTCCCAAACCGACATTTGTAAAGTGTCACCATTCCGACGAAATGTCGTCCGAAGTTTTGAATGTCTCCCTTCCGACGTCTTTATACTGTCGCTCTTCCGACGTGTCTAAACTGTCGCAATTCCGATGCCGTACAAAAGTGTCACAAGACCGACATATTGCAAAAGTGTCACAAGACCGACACTTTCCACAAGCGTCGCAATACTGACACCAGGAAGAACTATCACAAGACCGACGCATTGCAAAAGCATCGTAATACCAACGGTTTCCAAATGCGTCGCAATACCGACGCCAGGAAGAACTGTCGCAATATCGATGGACGTCACAAGACCGACGAAAATGGAAATCGTTCAAAATGTCAGAATAGCGACGCTTATAAGATGTCAGTATACCGATGGTGGTTTCAATTTAAAAAAAAAAATGAAACTTTAAAACAGGACAGTAAATCTCCAATATTTGTTATCACAATAAGAAATCAATGATCAGTGATCACATCAAATTTTCCTCGTAGCGTGACGGGTCTAATAAATTTTATTGTAAAGGTTGTTGGCTAGTGACAACTGCGGCATTGAAGGAAATGCATCAAAGAAAATTAATGAGGCTGCGAACTCCAAGCCAATTGGCAACAACCCTGATAATTTTCCTTACCAACTTCCAAGTTGTGACTTGGGCTTCAGACTCCAGAGCTAAGAATTTTCTTTTCATCGTGTTGGAGAAGAGAACTGCAACCTGCAGCAAAAGAGCAATTCCTCAGTCTCACTGCTCAGGACTCGGAGTCATTCCTTGCTAACACAGTATGTGGAAATTTTGATAAGATAACTTTCTTCACCCTCGTTTTTACTAAATTTATTCTTTTGAAAAGGCACTGGTTCCATTTCAGAAATTTTCAACTTTCGACTTCTAGAATTTGTACATATGATTTTTGGATTGAGGTTTTGTTATTAATGACGAGATAGTGTCTTGGTTCTATCTGTATAAAATAATTGCCTCTTTTTTTCTTCATGTTCAGGGTTTTTGATTTTTATTAGGAATTTGGCTTCTATGATCCATAAATTATGAGAGAATCTTTCGGTAAAAATCACATCAGAATAATTTTGGTCAACGCGTTTCGAACCAGCCAGTGTGGTTCATCATTAGGACAAGATGAAGAATCTGATCAGATAACCCAATTAAATAGATAAGAAAATCTTCAACTAGCCGTTTGTAAGATAACGACTAGTTTGACTAAACCTAGGAAATGAAAACAAAAATATAAATTAATGATTTCTTATTTATTTAATATTAAATGCTTAATGTTTAAAATTGAAATATTATTTATTTATTTATTTTATTTTATTTTATTTCTTTATTTATTTATGTTTATTTTTTTTTAAATTGTATATTTAAGATTAAAATATAAAATATCAACCTAAATAATAAAACTAAATAGAATTGAAAATAAAATAAAAATAACTATAAAAATAAAATACATTAAAATAAAGTTAAATAAAATATCTAAATAAAAACAAGTAAATAAATCAATATTAATAATTTATTTTAAAAATTATATTCTTAATATGTTATATAATAATAATCATAAATTGTAAAAATAAAAATAAATAGATAAATGTATAAAAATATTATTTTTATTTTTATTTTTATGTTATTTTATTATTATTATTATTTAAATATAAAACTATAAAAAATTATATTATTGTTGAGTCCCAAACTTGCATCTTTCCTATACACCTTTCTAGACTTTTTCCATTTACCTGGACCTCCTAAGTCATCAACATCATAGCATATTAATCATAAAAGAGCATCTAAAGTGGTTTTTAACTATGTTTTGTGTCTGCTGTTTGAATTAGATTTTTGCTCATTAAGCTGCGGAATCTTGTCACTTTCCGCAGCCGCTTCAACTTTCCGCAGCCATTTTGTTAAAGTCTATATTGCAGGTGTCTTTAGGCCAATCAAGCCACATGGGCAAGTCGGAAATGACATGGATATGGACCGAGTCCTATTGGCTCAGTCGAATTCACCAAAGAAGGTCGTGGTCAAAGGTAGTCAAGCGGTGGTCAACCTAAGAGTCCTACGGTGACAGAACTCCGTTTTTCACCACGTGAAGACTTGTGTGGCCGTTCCATGATCCCAGGGGACATATCAACACCTGTGAACTACTCCATAAGCCGAATCCAACAGCCACCCTCCATAGATTTAATCTTCACGGCAGCCATAATGCTAAATTTCTGGACGTGGTTGTTCACGTGTCTTTTATCAGCGCATATTGTAGGAAAGTAGTTATGTCATCCTCTGTTATAAATAATGCGTTCTCATACGCATAGTAGTTAGCTTTTGTAATATAATTTTGTTGAAAAGAGAGCCCACTGTGCCGTGACATTATTTCCTTGTTATGACTGCATTTTGAATACATGAGAAGACTCTGTTCATAAGCATAATTCGTGTTTGGTCGCTGTTCCCCGAGGATTGTGCAGAGGGCCCCTGCACACGCCGAGGTTTTGTTTATTGCTGTATAGTTTCATGTTTTATTTCCTTACGTTCATTATGCCATAGTTATTCACGTGTATATATTACATCTCTTATGGTATTAACGTTTTATTTCTGTCCATAATTTTTCATGCTTTATACTGCTGTTAACTTATTAGTGTTTTTGTTCCAGATTACAGTAGGCAGCCCGGGCATTTTCACATAGTTTTACAATGACTAATGACATGGAATCAGTCTTGTCCTTCTGCTGATTTATTTTTCTTAGCTTTTAATTCCAGCACTGTTTTATTTATTTCAATTTTGTACATTTGCTTTATTAGTTAGATTAGATATTAAATTACTCATGTCATTATTAGTTACCTCCGAAAGCCATAGCGAGACTAATGGTGAGGGATTGAAGTATGAGTGTGTAGTTTGATATTAGTTTATTTTTCTGCAAGTTAGATATTAAATTGCTCATGTCATTATCAGTTACCTCCGAAAGCCATAGCGAGACTAATGGTGAGGGATTGAAGTATGAGTGTGTAATTTGATATTAGTTTATTTTTATGCAAATTAGATATCAGATTGCTCAAGTTGTTTATGATTACCTCCGAAAGCCATAGCGAGACTAATGGTGAGGGGTCAGAATATGAGTTGATGTAATTTGATTTTAGCTTTACTTTGCTTGCAATTCTTGGATTTCCTTGAGCACAATTTCTTTTGTATTTAGACAATAGCAAGGGTAATGGGTTTCATGATCAATAGTTCACTGTTTTTTTGACTAGTATAGTGGCACATTTTCATTTTCTTTTAGGAATTAATTTTGTCATTACATGTTTTAAAACCCTTTGGAAGTTTAAAGTTTGGGAAATCATTATAAAGGACATCATTGCCTTGAACATTTATATCGATACTTGTCTTTTAGAATTTCCATCTCACATTAGGAAACCAACCAAGATAAAAACTCCCAAGATAATTAAAAAAACCCAAAAACGACAAAAATTAAGAGATAGGTTATCTTGCACATATAGTGCGCCACACTTCGTCAGCTTACGAATCCCAGATTGAAAAATTAATGTAGCAATTTAGGACATACTAAATTGACCAAACATTTGGCGTCGTTGCCGGGGAAGTGTAACTAGGTAGCCGATTTCTTTAAAAAAAAAACAATAAAAAGAAGGGAAAATTTGATAACTTCTTGAAGTATGCTCTCCTCTTGCACCTAGTGTGATCTGGAGGATCAGAAAAGAGAGTTATTGGTTCAATAATTTCTTAAGTATGCTCTCTTCTTGCACCTAGTGTGACCTGGAAGATCAGAAAGAGAATAACTCAAAAATAAAAAAATGGCATGCATAGAGCAAGAGATTCTAGGGGAAGGTTTATAGCTAGAGCCAAGAGTTCAATTTTCACAACTCCATCTTCTTCAAGGCATATACAAGATTCACCACCATCTACCCCTAGCCTTAAGATTCCTAGAATTCAAGGAGCAGCTGAATTAGAGGATTCTCCTACACCATCTACCAAATCTCATTTAGAAGAATACCCTTTCTTTACTTCTACGGGAGAGTATATTGTAATTAAAGAAGTAGAATAACCTGAAGAAGAAAAAGAAGAAACTATCATGACAGAGGAAGTAGTAGATGGATTTGGAGGTATAGGTAGAGGTAGAGGAGGAGGAAATAATGGAGGCAACAATGGTGGAGGTGGAGGTAATAATGGAAGAAATAGGGAAGGAAACAACTCGTTTGGATTCCCTATAGTTGTTGAGGAAACTCATACAATGATGAAAAACATCTCACCATCTGTCCTCCCCAAATTTTATGGATTGCGAAGTGAGGATCCTGAAACATTTCTATTTGAGTTTGAAGTCGTGTGCCGAACCTATGACTATATGGAAGACTCTCAAAAACTCAAACTATTTCCTTCAACATTGAAGGGAGCCGCCTTGAAATGGTTCATGGGATTAGTCACCCAATCTATTAGGACTTGGAATGATATGAAAAAAACATTTTTGGATAGATACCTGGACTATTGCATGCCCACCAATCACAAGGATGAGGTATTCAAAATGGTGCAAAAAGAAGATGAAAATTTGGAGGATTTACTTGAAAGATTTCAATACAATTTAACAAGAGCAAAGATGAGCAACTTAGATGAGGAAAATTTGAAAGCCCTTCTATTAAAAGCCATCAGAGATGAATGGATAGATATTTTAAACATGATGGTGAAAGGAGACATTTCTCAACTTCCACTTCGTGACATAACAGAACTATGTATCCATCTCTCAAGGGGAAAATCTAAAACGGGAAAAGGGCCTAGAGATCCTTCTCTTATCAGGGCAAATAAATCTGCAACTGGATCAATAAGTAGGGCAAAGATTGGCAATATGCTTGATGAATTCAAAACTGATATCTTAGGGAGCCTTAGTGAACAACTAGACACCCTTAAAATTCAAAACAAGCAGAAAGCAGAAACTGATGCTCTAGCCATCTTTTGTCCAAAATGTAGGAAGAAACATGCTTTAAGGGAATGTCCCTTGGATGAAAAAGTTGTATAAACATGTATGATTTTAACAGAGAATCATGAGACCAAGGATTGTCCTTCAATTCCTGGACTCAAAGCTGTCTTTCAAGAAGATCCAAATTCAGTAGAATCTCTCTGTTTTGTTGCAAGAAGACCTTGGTAGGGGCAACAAACTCAAGGGTTTAACAACCCTATGAATTCTCAACCCCCACCAATTGGAATCCTTGGCAACAACCTTGGCCCCAACCTCAAAATTCATATCAATCATGGGTACAAGGTATGCAAAATCCTTATGGGATATTTGCTCAATTTTATCAATATCCTCCATCTTTTCAAAATCAACAAGCTCCACAACTTCCAAACCCAAATCTACAACTTCCAAATCCAAATATACAACTTCCATTGCCATTTCCACAACAACAACCTTCTCAAAAAAATCCAAATCCTCAACTCATGCTTCCATTCCAACAAAATACAAATCAACTTCCAGCTCAACCATTGCCAAATCCTAACAATAAAAATCCTCAGAATACTTACATGATAGAAGGACAACAATTTCCTACCTATATGATTGTTCCTCTCGATGATGTACAACTCAGGTCTGGTAGAGTTTTAGAAAAACCTTCTATAGATGTCCAAGAGCAAGATACCTCTAAGGAGGACTCTCTTAAAGTCAATAAGGGTTCTGAGGAAGCATCTCTTCAAAACTCAAACATTCAAAAAGAGAAAGAAAATTTAACCCCTACAACTCATATAGTTGAGCAACCTACATCTTCATCCACACCTCATTTCCATGAAAGATTACAAATTGATAAAGGGGGTGGGAGAAACTTTGCAGTTTTTCTAACTATGATTTTCTAGATGAATTAAAGAATGTTTGTATCAAGATTCCCGTTTGCTACAAGCCATTATGAGAGAGATTCCTATTCTAGCAAAAACAATAAAGGAGTTGAGTCTCGAAAAGACAGGAGGTAGAAACCGAAGAGATACAAGAAGAATCTACCCGAGTAGGGGAAAATTGAGTATATCATGACTCGGAAAATATTACCATGCAGGTATATGATCCGGAAGTAGTCAATTGTCAGGAACACATATAAATGGGATAGAAAATTCCAAATACATTGATTGACTTAGAGGGCAGCTATCAACATTATAGAGTGAGACAAGATTATGGAACAAACTACAAACTTCCTAATCTTCCTTTTTACACCTACTTCATCGCAACTTACGGTATACGCTACAATTATCAAACCGGATGGTGTATTAGAAGATATTTCGGTATCCTTAGATTCTTGGGAATATCCGGTAGATTTTATTATTTTCGACTCCCAAAGAGTAATCTAGGAGGCACCTACCTTCATCTTAAGGAAGACCTTGGCTTTAGCCACGATTTACAGTGCTTTCGTACAGTTGTAGATGCGGGGATATGTACATTTATAATAGTGATTCGACAAAAAAAATTCAATTTGTATCCTCCGAGCAAAAGCAATTACGGAAGTAGGA
This sequence comes from Pinus albicaulis, assembly GCA_034641835.2. NCBI lineage: Eukaryota > Viridiplantae > Streptophyta > Pinopsida > Pinales > Pinaceae > Pinus > Pinus albicaulis. The sequence goes on from CM076579.1 coordinate 1,515,446,538, forward strand.
TGACAATGAATGGGTGGAAGTGATTAGGACACTTATACAACTTTGTCCTTTACCATTTCGAAATCGATGGGGATGAGTCAGAATGTCCGAACACATTAGAAAATTTTGAGACATCTTCGAATATGACCCCACACAATTTTCAGGCTTGGAATCAAACATTGAATATTTATCATCAATGACAAATGTCTCTTTACTCTCCTATGGAAGAGTTCGTTAGTTCTACCATTGAGATTTTTCCCGGAAAAAAAACATTGAATATCAACAATAAAATTTGGAAAAGTCACAACAAAGAAAGAAGAACTAACCAAAATCTTGCAAAAAAAATTCTACCTCGTATTTGCATGGAGTATCTTGATATGAAAGGTATTGATCTTAAGACTGCGATCCATCATATCTATATTGAGGAAAATAGTGTAGACTAATCGAAACAACTCCTTGCAGAGAAGGATGAATCCAAACCTTAGGGAGATAGTGAAAGAAGAGCCCAAAAACTACTCAATGTAAACTTCATTTATCCAATTTCGAATAGCTCGAGTGGGTTTCTCCTTTCGGTTATAGTACCTAAAAAAGAATGTAGTAAATGGAGGGTATGCATTGATTACAAGTGGAATTGAACAAAGCAATCTTTTGAAGGATCGCTTTCCTTTCGCTCCTTTATCGATTAGGTATTAGATACATTAGCCGGCTTAAAAAATTACTTTTCATTTTTGGATGGTTTTAGTGGTTATAATCAGAATTTGGGTAGCAATTCGAAGATCAAGATAAGACCACATTTACCTATCCATGGGGAATTTTTCCATCGAGTGCTTCCTTTGGTTTATGTAATGCACCCGCAACATTCCAAAAAGTAGTACTAGGAATTGTTTTACGATCTAATCCATGATTGTGTAGAGGTTTATATGGATGATTTCTATGGTTTATGGTAACTCATTTTGAAGAGGCATTAGAAATTTTGGAAAAAGTCCTTACATAAGATGTAAAGAAACAAACCTTTCAGTTAAGCCATGAAAAATGCTTTATGATGTTTATCGAAGGTATTGTTTTGGGGCATTTTATGTATTTTAAGAGATGGGATTAAGGTTGATAGATCAAAAGTTTTGAAGTCATCTCCAAGGTTTGCTATTCCAAATTGTCGAAGATATGTTAGAATTTTTCTAGGATTTCATTGGATATCTATAGAAGATTTATAGAAAAATCGTTACTAAAATACATATTCTCCACTCTTCAAGTCCTCGCTTACAAAAGGCCCATGAATTCAAATGGGATCACGATTGTCAATCGGCCAACTTTGAAACTTTGAAAACAAGAACATACGAAGCACCTATCTTGAGAGGACCAAAGTCGAAACTCCCTTTCATATTTCTCGAGATGCTTCAGACATACTGACTCTGAGGGAGATGTGTTGGGTCAAAAAGGATTTAGTCCCTATGTTCATTTACATATACCCGGTAAAATTTGACTCCCTCTTCGAGTTGAACTATACTCATAATCAGAAAAGATTTTTTAGTTGTTGTTCACTTTGCAAATCAATAAGTTTGAACATTATATATATCAAAGAGCTGTAAAACTTTTATTCATCATCGATCATACACGATTTAGATATCTAATGAACAAGCACTGTTACTAATGGAAGAGTGACAGGGATGGCTCCTACTTTTGTAGAATTCAATATTACCGTGTTGGATGAACCCGGGGAAACAAAATACGATGGGCTGATTTCTTGTCCAAGATTCGACATACTAAAGAAAGATTCTCCCGTAGAGGAGTAAGTTTCACGATGAATACTTGTTTCATGGGTAACTACTAAAGACCCCTTGGTATGCGATATTGCTAACGATTTCGGTTACGGGGTGAAAATTCCTCCACATTTATTTCCAAGTGAAAGAAGAGAGATTATTCGGGGAAAGTTCAAAAATATTCATGGATTTCTAATGAATTGTTTAAACACGAGCCGAATCTATGATTAGAAGATGTGTCGGGGAGTGATGAAATACGACAATATCCTCAAGGCATGTCATGATGAACCATGCGGCGGACACTGTCGACGACAAAAGGACAGATCCTATAAAAATCCTCTCTTTGGGATATTGCTTGGCCTTCCCCTCTTCAAAGATGCAAAACAATATGTCAAAAGGTGTAGATGTACTGCTGAAAGAGTAGGGAAACCTACTCCCTTTCGGAAGCATGAAATGTCGTTGCAACCACAAAGTACTCATCGAACCCTTTGAAAAATGGGCTTTAGATTTCATTGGACCTATTAATCCACCATCTAAGAAAAAAGAAGTATATATTGGTTTGATAATTACTGTTACTAAATGAGGTGGAGGCAAAAGCATTAGTGTCACACATACGAAAATTCAGGTTGTTAATTTTCTTTATGAGGATATTTTTACTCGCTTTGGTGTTCCAAGAGAAATTGTGACAGATCAGGGAAACATTCACATCCAACACCGGTCGAAAGTTGATGAAAGGAATACAAAATCAAGCACAGAAGGAAGATCTACTCCTTACCATCCGCAAGCAAATGGTCAAGTGGGTCTCATGAAACAAAAGTTCTCGAAAAGTATCATCACCAAAATCTGTTCATCTACACATAAGAGATTGGACAGGAAAGGCTTCACTAAGCCTGCAGGAGGCCTACATGTAACTACACATGGATAAATACAACAGACATTCTCCCTATGAACTTGTTTATGGGAAATAAGTCATGCCTCCCATTATGAGTTCAAGTCAAAACCTTCAAGATGGCACGATTCGGTCAGGGGATGGATCTATCGAAGTTTCCAAATAGCATAGAATGGAGCGATTGAATGAGCTAGATGAGATGGAACCAAGAGAGCAATTCTAATAAGTAGATCTAGTTCAATATCAAAGAGCTAAATGGCATGACAAATACATCGAAAGAGGAGAAGTTTCAAAGAAGGAGATTGGGCATTGTTATTTGATTCAAAGATTTAAATATTTTAAAGGAAAATTTGAGACTCATTGGCTTGGGCCATATGAGATCGACAAGATCTTTAGCAATGGAGCCAGAAGAAATCTCAGACTCATTGATGAATCTCCAAACTCCTCTCTTATTGTGAATGGCCACAGACTATAAAGATCTATCATAAATAAGCCACTCTCAAAAGAGGAATTTTTCAAAATGTTTCAAGATAATTTTAGCATATAGGGTGGTGAAGAAGAATCCTTCTTCTCCACCAAAGCTTTCAGCCTTTGTTCTTTTCGAGTTTCAAAAATTGTATAGCTCGTAAAAGCTCGATCACTGACGATTGTGGGTCTTATACGAGAAAATGTAAGTGAAAATCGGGGAACACTGACACTATATTTTTCCAAAAAAATCCTCTCTCTCTCATTTCACAAGTTTCTATAACAACCCATTCCATTTCATTCCACTTCATTCCACTCCACTTCATTTCATTTCACTCCATTTCATCTATTTCATTTCATTTCACCAATAAAAAATTTTCTTTCATGACCATTTTCTATTCGCATCGGCTTATCCATCTCATTCACCCAAATAATTGTTGTGTTAGTTTCCATGATTTGGCTCCAGTTTAACTGGGACAAGTAGCGACAAGTTTAGCCAGATCCACCACTGCGTTTTTCAAAAATTTACGGTACGGATGTTAGTTCAAAAATCATGAAATCAAATGTAGGTATGAGGGACATATTATGAAGACATGAGGGCATTCAAAAGCATCAATGAGGAGCAATCGATTGAAGACTAATGAGAAAATGGCAAGAATTCCAAGGTATGAATAGAAATTTATTTTCAAATGGCATTCAAGCACATTTACATAGTTATAAACCATAGCTCACATTATATGCAATGATTGCGTTGATAACTCCACTGACCGTAGTTCCACGATCTCTATACGATTCCCCCACAATCCTTGCATTCATTTTTTTTAAACGGCCTCGATAATCAAGCCTCCGGTCTTCACTGCGTGTTCGGCTATACTTTGATACTCCACCCTGTAATTATGGAACGTGGTTGATTTGATTACTGCGCTTCTCTTAGCCCGCACAAAATCCAGCATTGTTTCATGAACGTGCTGTGCATCTACTCTGATGTACCTACCCAATTTTAACATACGCTTTTGGATGCACTTTACTCCCCTATCTATTCTATTGACCTCACGGCTACATTTCCACCATGTTCACATAAGCCATGTACACCACATTTTGCTTCTGCTCGTTCCGCTTCATTCCGTTGTACCTATTCTCACGATATCCACTTATGGTCGATCGGTCTCCTTCATAAACACGACTAGTTGCCTCACTAATTCAGCGCACGTCTTACCTCCGCTAAACCCCTAGTTTTGTAAAAACGGAGAAGGAAGGATGTGCTCGGTTGTTGAGGCGTAAATCCGAAGAGGGACCCAAATTGTGGAAGGATACCCGTGAGTCAAAGCATATTGAAAAAGGAAAAATAGCGCTGGTTTATTCAAAAGTTTAAAGGCTACAATAAGGAGGGTAACAAAATCTTTTGCGAGAGGTCTTCTCAGTGACCGCGGAGGTAGGAAATTGGGGACCTCAAATTCATGGATCGTGAAGGCATCCATATCACCGCTGCTACAGAACTCCCTCAAGAAGGTGAGCGCCGGTTCAAGAACAAGAGCATTGGCGAGGAAGCCCGGAGAGTGATCTACATAGCTTGCATTTGGGATGTGATGTCTCCATTTTCAAAAAGAATTCACATGCATGCACAGCTTTAAAAAGAAGAGTGGGCCGCGTTCATCGTTGATTGTTCAAAGATTTTATCACACGCGAGGGATGTTTTGGATCAATGTACATATATCATACCCGCATCGTTGATGAATTTCCTGAGACAACAGGACCCTCAATCTCCATACTTTTTACTAAGCAGTTTGAAAAGATACATATCAGAATCCGTCCAAAAAGCATCTCCGGGGGATCGTAGAACCACATTTGTATCACCATGGTCTCGTGATGAAAATACGGATAGAAAAACAATTAAAAGAGAGAAAGGACACTTGGGAGCGCTTTTTTAATTAGAAATTTCTTTGAAGTAACCCCCAAGAAACCCACCGAAGACAAAGTGACATCGAAAGGAAGTAGATAGAAAGAGAACAGGTACAGATAAAAACTCAAAGCACTCCTACTAACATGAGTTGAAAGAAGTAGTAGAGAAGAAAGACGCGTCTAAAAGGAGGAAGGAAGAAAAGATTGAGGGGTAAAAAAGCCCGGAAGCAAAAAATCAAAAAAAGAGAAAAGAAGCGATTGGGGCCGTGCATCAAACCCCTTCCCTTTAAGAAGACCATCAAGTATTGTACCGAAAGACTGAGTTCACACCTTCGAGGAACGATCGGCTATGGCCAAAAAGAAAGGACAAGGAAAAACGAGAGGAAAAAGACATGAGTCCACAACATGTAAGAAGAAGCACTGCAGGGCTTAAAGGAAAGTGGAAGAAATCACAAACAAAAAGGACCCCATTTTATCGATTTTGGAGAAGAAACACCCAGACAAACTCCGACTTCTGGCCGTAGTCACACCTCATTCTCGGCCAGGACGTTGAAACTTCTAGTCCTCAAGATGTTGACATGAGTCCTTTGTCGGCCGCAGTCTTCTGAAGCTTCAACTTCTCCTCCACAACATTTTGGGGATAGACCGAAGGAAAAACGACACTCGAGATAGATCCAAAGCAGCAAGAGGGTGTGCGATTACATAGTATCCTTAGAAAGAATAGCCACGGGTCCCGGAAAGCACTTCATCCCACTCTGCAAACTCGACCTCACACAACACGAGAAGCTCTCCTAGTCCAATCATTAAAACAAGAAGTCTTTGAGTTGGAGATTTTAAATAAACATATTGAAAAATGAAAATGTGAAGCATTAAAGGAGAAAAATCAGATTGGACAAGATCATTCATGACAACACTATGCTACATCTGCAGGGACTATGGCGCAAAAAGAACGGGAAATTGAAGAAGAAATGCAAGAAGATAAGTAGAGCACCGATTAATCTCAGGTCGAGATGCTCGACATGAAGAAGCCCGGATGTTAGAAACGACCAAGAAAGAGGAAAAGAGGATTGGATGCTCGTGACGGTATCGACACATATGAATTGAAGGAGAGGATGATCAAAATTTTTGGTTGCATAGGGACATGCAACACCTTCACTGATAGGGGGTATGTTGAGTCCCAAACTTGCATCTTTTCCTATACACCTTTCTAGACTTTTTCATTTACCGACACTCCTAAGTCATCGACATCATTGCATATTAATCATAAAAAGAGCATTTAAAGTGGTTTTTAACTATTTTTTGTGTCTGCTTTGTTTGAAATTAGATTTTTGCTCATTAAGCTGCATAGAAATCTTGTCACTTTTCGCCGGTACCGTTTCAACTTTCCGCAACCATTTTGTTAAAGTCTATATTGCGGTGTCTTCGAAAGCCAATCAAGCCACAGGCAAGTGCGGAAATGACATGGATATGGACCGAGTGTCCCTATTGACCAAATCGAAAGTTCACCAAAGAAGGTCGTGGTCAAAGGTAGTCAGCGGTGTTCGACGCTCAGAGTCCCTACGGTGACAGAACCTAGTTTTTCACCACGTGAAGACTTGTGTGGCCGTTCCTATGATCCCGAGGGGACATATCAAAACCTCATGAAGCTGCTCCATAATCCGAATCCAACAACCCACCCTCCATAGATTTAATCTTCACGGCAGACCCATAATGCTAAATTCGCAGGACGTGGTTGTTCACGTGTCTTTTATCGGTACGATTGTAGGAAAGTAGTTATAGTACATCCTCTCGTTATAAATAATGTGTTCTCATATGCATAGTAGTTAGCTTTTTGTAATATAATCTTTTGCTGAAAAAGAGAGCCCTTTGTGCCGTGACATTATTTCCTTGTTATGGTACGTGTTTTGAATAAAATGAGAAGACTCGTCATTCATAAGCATAATTCGTGTTTGATAGTTGTTCCCAGGGATTGTGCGGAGGAGCCCCCTGCTACACGCCGGGGTTTTGTTTATTGCTGTATAGTTTCATGTTTTATTTCCTTACGTTCATTGTATGCGCATATTTATTCACGTGTATATAGCTATACATCTCTTATGGTATTAACGTTTTATTTACTCGTCCATAATTTTTCATGCTTTATACTTGCTATTAACTCGATCGGGTGTATTTGTTCTAGATTGACGATAGGGTAGCCCGGGCATTTGCACATAGTTTTACAATGACTAATGACATGGAATCGGGTCTTGTCACTCTCATATGATTTATTTTTTCCTTAGCTTTCAATTTCAGACTTCTTTGTTTTATTTATTTTAGGTTTTGTACATTTGCTTTATTAGTTAGATTAGAATATTAAATTACTCATGTCATTATTAGTTACCTACGAAAGCCATAGTGAGACTAATGCAGTGAGGGGATTATGAAAAGTATGGAGTGTGTAGTTTGATATTAGTTTATTTTTACTGTCATAGTTAGATATTAAATTTCTCACTTTGTGTCATTATCGATTCACTCTTGAAAGCCATAGTGAGACTAATGGTGAGGGATTGAAGTATGAGTGTGTAGTTTGATATTAGTTTATTTTTTCTCGCAAATTAGATATCTAGGATTGCTCAAGTTGTTTATGATTACCCTCTCAAAATCCACTTAGCGAGACCTGTTAATGGTGATGAGATTAGATATGAGTTGATGTAATTCTGATTTTAGCTTTACTTTGCTTCAATTCTTGGATTTCCTTGAGCACAATTTTCTTTTGTATTTAGGCAATGACGAAGGAGTAATAGGGTTTCATGATGAATAGTTCATTGTTTGTTTGACTGGTATAATGGCAGATTTCTTCATTTTATTTTAGGAATTTATTTTTTTCATTGCATGTTTTAAAAACCCTTTTGAAGTTTGAAGTTTGGGAAACGCTTTCATTATAAAGGTGACATCATTGCCTTGAACATTTATATCCATACTTTCTCTCTTTAGAATTTCCATCTCACATTAGGAAACCAAGCAAGATAAAAACTCCCAAGATAAATAAAAAAACCCAAAAACGAAAAAAAAGTAAGAGATGGGTTATCTTGCACATATAGTGCGCCACACTGTCGTCGACTTACGAATCCCGGATTAACAAATTAATGTAGCAATTTAGGACGAGTAATAAATTGACCAAACAATTATCAAACCCTATCTCTCTTTTAAGCATGCTCGCAATTAACATATCTCCCATGAATGTACACAATTCTAGGCTTCATGTACAACATATTGTATCAACTATGTTTTAACAAGTGTAGATTTGCTATGCCCATATGGTGTTATAGATTACGGGGCTTCATTTGGAGAATAAATGATAAGCCTGGTAACGCACTAAATCCAAGTAATTCCCCTCATCCCTTAAAAAACACCTCTAAATATAACTAGAAATTTCAAATAGTTAGTAAAGGAAAAGTACAAAAGATATAACGAATGTGTGTCGAGCCAAAAACCTATGCATTCACAACAAAACTCGGGATGGATAAAACTTAAAAAAATTATGGAATTTGACAAAAAATCATCTTATGCATACAAAATGAAAGAAGCGATTTGCATACTACTATGTTTACAAATTTAAGGACATGCATAGTGAGCTCTACGCAACATGCAGTTTTCTACTGTGAGACCCTAGATCCTTGTACCCATAATATCTGGTGACTTATAAAGTGATTGCCAAAACAGTGCCTTTGCTATGCATGGAAGAACACCACTTGTATAATAAGGGAGATGTAATATTGTACGAGAAGCAACGTTGTACTACAGAGTGGTCCAAGATTGTGTATTTATGGAAGATACAACTGATTTTTGGCATGAAAACATGTATCCAAGATTTCAATGTGCGGCCCTATTTTGGTATAGAGGCCCGATTGATGATTTACTGTGAAACCTAAACTTTCAAAACAAACACATTGAAATCACAGCAGATCTCCATCACGAATATCCCTACATATTAATGCTTGTCTTTTGGGCACTAGTAGTAGATTTCCATAAAGAAAGCTCACATGGCACTGTACCACCAATGTTGATTCTGCGGCACCAACATTTGCAAAGCCAAAACTTCTCCCGAGACATCCCTCTCTCGCCAAAAGCGGAGAGATAGTGCATGGACGTTGAAGTGAAGGCCTGCGATTCGATGTGGAATTCATAATTTCTTTATTATAAAAGTCCCATAAACAGAAACACAGGTCAATACTCAACCCTACGCATGCTTCTGCAACATATTTACCGTAGCGACCATCTCAAAACTTTTGAGCTTTACTCGAGTCAACCAAAAAATCACCCCACATGTTTGGGGTAAGCCCATATGGAGCTTTATATTTTATGCCTTCTCCCCGGATATTGGAAAAAAACAATACTGTATTTCTCATACATCAGCTGCCCTTTATGTTAAGGGAAAATTTAAAGAGTACGCGGAAATATTCTTGGAAATCCCATATCATAGCTTCTAGAAAATTTCAACAGGTCTTTGAAAGCGCAGGCTCCATCCTACCTTTAAACTACATCAAATATTTAGGGGAAAAATCATTTTTTTAAATAGAAGCCAGTGTGAATTTTATTTCAAATATAGAAATTTAAACCATGAGAATAATCTAACCCCTAGGCTTTTCCCTCTTTCTAATAGAAAATCCCAAAAAATGTATGTAAATTATAACACCCATAAACCCCAAAATTAAGTACAATAATTAAAACCTCCACACCTACGAATTTGCTATATCATGAAAAGAGCAACGTCCATCATCATGGAAAAGCAAGACCAATTCTCCTTCGATGCGAGCTTGACTGGAGTGAGATGTCTTATGGTCTGAGTTGATTCAATCAGATCACGTGAAACCTCTTCTGGGTTTCTTCAATATTGCCAAAATGTATACGCTGTTTTCCCAGATCATCATCAAAGTCCATATTTTCATCACATTGAATTAGTTGAGGGTTCATTACGCATCGATTGTCTCAGTGCCTATCGAGAGTTCTGTGACATCCAATCCAATATTGGAACTACCATACGCTCGTTGCCATTAGAGATTGTAAATCACTGCTTCTAGCTTTAATTCGGTAAGTTCAAAAAGCAATAAATTGGATGGGTTGATTTAGACTTGGTATAGTTGTCCTATAATTTGTATTTCGATACAACACTATACTATGCTTCAACTTCGCGGACCTATATTTCTCATGACGAATGGGATCTTTCATCTAGTGGGGCTTATGGATCTTCTCTCAAAAACATCCCGAATATTCGATTCATTTTCATTCAGCTGAGGCATGCAAATCCACCCTCGTCTTCGACCTAGCAAGTCGGGCCCGAAGGCCGGTTTTGTCCCAATTTATGGTGGGGGTAAAGTCTATGTTCTCCAGGATCTTGACTATTTAAGTGTTTAATTGGTTTTTTTCGAGAGCCTAACCATAGAATCAAATGAATCCCGTGAATCCCGTGAAATAATAAAAAATAGTAAGGCCATTATTTATTGGTTTGAAATAATAAACAACATGCAACAAACCTACATAATTATTAAATTATTTAAAGACAATAATTCCTACATATTAAAATATAAAGTTATAACATAAAGCGGCTCTCATGCTACGAACATAACATACGTATCAATATTCTTCATATCAGTATCTTACGTGATATTCATCTAACCGATCAACATCTATATCAACATCCGATTCAAAAAACGGTGGTTGAAAAGAAAATGATCGACCATGTCATCATCATCATCAATTATATCATTTTCAATAATATCCTCATCGACATCATCATCAATAATTGTTGCCTCATCTCCTATGCCTGCGGTTCATCTTCTCTAAGATATCTTCTCTTTGTCTATCAATGCATCTTCCCGCTCATCTCGCCATTGCATCATCTTCTTCTTGATCAATATCATCTTCTTCTGGCTCTACGATGTATCTTTCTGTCGCTTCCTCTTGGATCATATCTAATAGGGGAAACTGACCATTCGTTCTCACCGGAACCTCGCGGGTAAAAGACTTGTTCGCATTGGCTTGGAAAAACATAGCGATCTTTTCACTGCTTCAAATTGCGATGTCTTAACCGTTAGAAATCCATTGTCTCATGTTGAATAAGTGTTCTATCATCATCACGTACATTCATTCACAGCCTATACCATTTGACGTTGAACAAAACTATTTTATGAAGAGAATTAAAGTCACACTCAACTATATCATCTAAGAACCCATAATATCATCTATTTCGCATTCTCAGAGGATGTTCTAGTCACCCACGGAGGAAATATTAGTGACACGGAATATCGGGCAGCTGTATCCCACTATCGTAATTTTTCCCCTGTTATCATCCAAGCACGTTTAACGCTTGAAATTGATGCACCATTGCACCACTATATGCCTTTGTGGTGTTTCAGCTGTAATATTCCAAACATGAAAAAGATGTGCATTCTCGATTAATAATTAAACATATAATTTACACAGCATGAAAATTAACTGAAAAATAAAACTTCTTGTCACATTATAAATATAGTATAAAATAAGTAATGAATAAAATAGGTGAATTAATTGCTTACCTTTCTATCTTTCAAACCATATGCTAAATTGATTTCCCTGTCCATAACGTTCCCATCTCCACTACGATACGCTTCTCTACATCAATCTCGGATAGTAGTTGCCATGATAACCTATCCGTTTTTACTTGCTGTTTACATGTTTCAATCCATTCACTGCATCCACTCAAGATTTTTTGCAATGTATAAAAAGTAGTGCCTCATAATCTTGAGCACAGAATAAAAAAAACAATAATTCACCAATATTAATAAATATTACTTATAACCATGGTAAATTATATTAATTAATAAACTATGAAAGAATAATACCTAAATTAATATAATGATCATCATACATGCAGTGTAAAAAAATGAAACATTATATGTATTATACATAATAAATCTTTTACCTCTCACTTTCTTCATTCTACCTTTTCTCAACAGGTGCTCCACTTCAAATTTTTTGATGGAGTTCATGTCCCAAATGCAATACACCACCTTCATGGCCGGCATGGCTAATTTAGGAAGATAATGACTAATATACACCATGGATTGATATACCACATATCTATCCACCATAGAACCCTCAGGTCGTGCTCTTTGTTTAACCAAAGCCTTCAAGGATTCCAGATGCCTCTGCGACCATCCACATTGACCCTTGTGTGTGTACTTTGGTCTACACATTTCAATCTCCTCAACTTGGTGTATCAAGTAGTGTTCTTGTGCATTGAAAAATGTTGGAGGTAAATACTTTTGCATTTCTAACACATTAGCTTCCAGAAAATTTCTCTCTTCCAATACTTTATTTCATCTTGATGGAGATTTCTTTCAATGACAAACCATCTGTAATCATTACGTAAGGGTTATTTCTCAATGAAACAGAGTAATATATATTTCATTATCGGTGAAATTAATACATCATTTTCATCAAGTACAAAAAGAAATTGTAGTGCAATTAGATTTTGCATATAAATCAAAACTACTTACCTCATGTATTTACTAAGACCATATATAACTTGTTCGACATTGTTGTCGAAGTCGTTTGGGAGAGATACAAGTAGAACATACTATAACAATAAAAAAGTGAATCATTATTGGTTTCCAAATTAACATAGAAAAAAGGAAGAAAATTTAAAATATGTATTCAAGCAATAACATACAAACGTATACCAAAAAAAATTACCTTAACAAAGGTATGCCAATCATGTGTTTTCACCCCACCGAAGTCACCTTTCTTCGTTAAGATATTATTTGTGTTTCGAAGAAAAACCTATTGGAAATTTAATTCTTCTAACGACCTCTTTTACATCATTGCTTTGTTGTTATCGTTAATAACCATAGGGAATATTATTATAATTTTGACCTCCATTGTTATTTGATCCGCCGATCGCGACTTTTACATTGCATGATATCGATTTCTCAATAGTCATGACAATTTTGTCAATTTTATCTCTATCATGTGCACCATACGTGGTTCGCCATAACATTTCGTCACATTCTTCCCAACATGCATTGTATCAAACAAATGAGCTATTTTTAGGGTCCTCATAGTAGGGCAACCTACCGCGAATTGAGAAGGATAACATTTCATTCCAGGTGGAAGTACAATATTAGTACCTTCACGGCGACGATGACCCTATCAGTATCAAAGTATAAAATAAAATCCAGAACAATATTAATTATAAAATACAATAAAATAAATTCATTAGTTAAAACAAAAATTCCAAACATTACACATAGAAAAATAATATATATATACATATATATATATATATATATATATATATACACACATATATGTGTACGCACACAAATCACGTGTGCATATAGCGCTTTGTCTCGACGATTACTAGTATATGATTCCAACATCCACAAACGAGGTGTCATTCTTCACGTGGTTTTTGTAATCCAGTTTCTTCTTTTATCATTGAAAAGATGTTTTTCAGGTAGTACAATACTTCTATGGTTCCTAGGGAGGAAGTGCTCAAACTCATCAAACACCATCTTTATTAAGTACGACGATGACAGTATACTTCATCTTAGGGCCACAGACCCGGACATGAAAATCTACCCTTTGTTTGAAGACCCGCAGTAGATGGATCAATAAGAATTAATATACTATGAGATCATTTTTAAAACATGCAATATGGTATATCTAATTTGAGATAATTATGTATTATATTAAAGTGCAATGAAATATTACATACCATAAACATGTGTTGGTCCTAGGGCATCATGAATTGTCCATACACAAGCATTCCAAGCAACATTGAAATCTCTTTGCTTGATTGGTTTAGTGATGTCATACATAGTGATGCCATGCCATATCTGTGATTAGCTCTCATCGATAAAGATAGCTCAATATATACATTCATATCTTTGACCTTTGGTACTTACCCTAAATGTTAAAATTACGGTACATAATAATTACTCCCCATGATATATGTATATATAAGTAAGTAAATAAATAAAATATATATTTATGCAAACAACGAGAGAAAATAGAAAATGTTACATTCAAAGAAATAATGTATCAAATACATAGAATAATCATACGTCAACATTATGTGCTCCCTCTTTATTGACATCCAAAGGAGGAATGTGATATGTTGATAACGAAAATAGGCCACACCGAGTAAGTAGATCTAAGCTCTCCGAATGGATCATCATCGACTACCAATAGAAAGCGCTCGACATTACGGGGAGGTTCATTTTTAAAAATCTACATATTTTTCCCTCGATTTCTCTAAATGTAGAACCATATGGAGCATTCGAAGAACACCATCTCCACTTCTATTCTTTGAATGGTAATCCATAAACGTGCTATGCGTTGTTACACTGAATATTCGTTGTACCAAGCGTGGAATTGTGGGGATATGACAAAGAACCTTTTGAGGCACAGTTTTGGTTAGTTGATACGTTCGATATTCACGGTACCACATTTTGGACATTACGTGTTTTCAACGCATGTTCTTCGTAATATATAAAGTAATATGATCTTGTAGTGACATGCATCTATGGTGTTATGTATTCCATTCCGAAAAGTAGTTTCATAATAGCCGTGAGATCTCGATATGTTCGAGGTAAAGTATGTGACGATGGTAACGATAATATTCACAACAATCTACAACATAAACAAAAAGTAGTGTCTTGTAAAGATTATTAATACATATATATATATATATATATATATATATATATATATATATATATATATATATATATATATATATATATATCATAGTTATTAAAACCGGAACAGGTAATTTGGGCCGGTGGAGCTAATAGTATACGGGTTTCGAATTGGGCCGAGTCTAGCGGTGGCGATCAGGATCTCAATGAACTAGTTTTAAAAAAAATACATTAAATAATTTTTTTTAATTTACTATTTTAAAGATTTGCAACCATGATTCCAAGCCATAGAGACAAAATACGAAAATTTTTCTCATTTACTATAAAGCACATGCAAAAGTGAATATATCAAAATGGCACCAAATGCAATACATATCATCAAAAAAATACATAAGAAAACTTGTTGAAGTAATGTATCGAGTTTCTCTTATATTATTCTACTTTCGTGTTGTTTTCATTGGCTGAGTTAATATTATAATATACAACTGCGCTCCCAGTATCATAATCTGTTGTCAATTCATTGTCTCAAATTTGTTTAAAGACAATTCTCTACGGGTTTAGTATGTATATATATATATATATATATATATATATATATATATATATATGGAGAGAGAGAGAGAGAGAGAGAGAGGCAGGCATAGCTAAACGATTTTGAATATCTTGTATTCTTCCATTATTTATGTTTGCTTGGAAATACATTTCTAGTGAAAAACATCTACAACACTTAGAGGCTATTGAATTGGTTTATGAAACCCACTATTAGTGCTATTGTAACAAATGTTGAGAGAGAGTACAACTTCGACGCGATCATGCTCACTATGTGTTTAACTGAAATTTATCACTAAAAAGATTCATTAGAAAACCCGGAAAACTCGATAGCTCGATTGTAGTGCATTTGCAAGGTGAGAATTTTCTAGCTTGGTCAATTTATTATTGCTAGTCACATTTTCATTAGGTTGTATGTTGTTTTCTCTTGAGTGGCATCGGACCATATTTGCATCGTACTGTATGCCATGATGCAAATTGCTTGTATGTTTTGGGGAAAGGTTTTGTGTATCTTTGCTGTGCTGCGTGTGAGCGAGAGAGAGGGTACGGCATTAGTTCTAGCTAAGTGTGAAATAAGGTTGTTGTTGATTGTTTTGAGAATAGAAAATTGCTCATCACACTACCTTGATGAGGTGTACACTCTGCCATAGATTTATGCTGTACAGACCTCTGTATTTACTCGATCATCATGTGTATTGTTGCTACTATGAGTGTTGAGTATGAGTTGTTAGACAATTTTTTTGCTAGTATAATAGAGGAATTTGTACCATGGAGGAGACACTGAGGAAATTTGCAACTCATGGAGGGAGCACCCTAACCGGCCAGAGTATGGAGTATGGAGCGCGGTTAAACCTAATGCTCACGATAAATCAGCCACCGGATTCAGGTCACGGTTAATCGGCCAGTCGACAAGTGAGATATACGGCTTTATTGACAGGTTAAAATGGCAAAGTCTAACAGTCATTAATCGTGCAAGTACCGGCCCCAGCGCGAATTTTGATATATATATATATATATATATATATATATATATATATATCTATCTATCTATATATATATATATATATATGTGTGTATATATATATATATGTGTATGTTATTATTACACATTTATTACAACTAAAAAAAAAGGGAAAATAATCAAAAAATTTACTATATATAGTAGATCATATATACATATTGCATACCCTGGGAGTTGTGTCATACATCTGCTCGACAAATTATTCATAACCTTTAAGTTCACCGACGAACAATGTTCGTAGAGAAAGAGTTGCATTTGAGTGTTCAAAAGTCGTTCACTTGACCTCTTTCAATCGAGGAGGTACATCACTAAATACTCAGTCATCGTTACTATCTCCCCATCATCATATCGAGCTCACCAGCTACAAGTCTTGGAGCATTTGATTTGTCCCATCATTAATGTGAATTGCCTCATTACTGTCATCATGATCTACCTCCATGGGATCATTAAAATTACCCTTCATCATTCGCTTCATGTTCTTTGCCTTGTACAACATCATTTCCAATACTAATATTACTGCAATATTCTCTTGTACTAATGCAACATCATCTAATCTACTACTGTTGTAAAATGTGAGCCGGTTCATCATCTACAAAAAGTTGGGGGGCAAGCTGCTGCCTTTTATGAAAAGTACAAACATTAATAATTAAACATTAGTGCGCATATAAAAAAATATTAAAATAATATAAAATTTTATGATATAATGAAAAATGAAGATAGATAATTAATTACCACTGGATCTTGATAATCATTCGATCCACCATCAATGTGCCCATATTTCCTACAATGCCTTTTATTCTTTCGTTGCTATTAAAACTCTAACATTATTTCTCATTCAACATTTTTTAAGAGTGGCAAAAACTATGCCATCACCCCTTGTGACCCTTTTGAAATTTTTTTTCTAGCTCCGATGTATTCTTCCATCAAGTACAAATTATCCTATAAAGAAAATAATAAATCTCTCTCAATGGTGTAGAAAACCCAAGACTTGTTGAACTACATTGATGGAGCTCAATATATAAGCAATAAAAAAGTGGGCATTTTACAAATTGGCGAGCTTTTTTACAAAATGTGGGCTTTTTACAAAATTGTGGGCTTTTACAGTGGTGAGCATTTTTACAATTTGTGAGCTTTTTACAAAATTGTGGGATTTTTACAAATGTGGGCTTTTTACAAAATTGTGAGCATTTTACAAAAATTGTGGGCTTTTTACAAATTGTAGGGCTTTTTTTTACTCTAGTAGTCTTTTTTGTAGGAATACTAAAGCAGATTTGTCCAAAATCTGAGATGCAAACTGTAGTCTCTACTACGTTTGGAAATTTGAGTATTATAAAAGATAAGCACATGAGAACGTAGTGTACCACTATGATAAGAAGTTGTCGAAGCATTCCTTCTACTTCACAAACGTGGAACTACCTTAAGAATGCTTATGGTTGATATAAATATTAGAGCATGGCATTTAATTGTATTAGTTATATCTAAAATGCTAAATAACGATGCTTTCTGAGAGTGCTCTTTCCAGACATACGTACGAATGCACCCAATTAAAAGTTGTACCATTACTAAAGATAAATGGCCAAAAACTAGTCAATTTTGATATCATGAAGTTATGTTTTTCTTGCAGTAGCGGGATAGGATGGCAAATAAGAGAGAACTAAGTTCAAGGACTAAAACCAAGGCCAACATAGTTGCGCCTTGCATCGAGAGACAAAACAAAAGCTGCCCAAAAACAGTGTTTGAGAGCACCCATTGAAGCTCCATAGATACAGCCGTAGCTCAACATTTTCCTATTGAACAAGTTTGTCGTAGTCAAAGCCACGAGCAAGATCGGATAGCCACGATCCTAAACTGAGAACCGAGCTTTCCAAAGCTACATGTACGGGATCCACGTTTATCGTAACAAGGCAGCGATAGCAAAGGATTTGGACCATGAGTAACCGGATCATGAGAGATAGCAAGATTCCTGCTTCCACTGTCGGAAATGTAGAAAAGCTGGCACACAAAGGGGTTTGCTTCCAGTGCATTTCATTATGACGAGGTAATTTCTATGGTGTTACAAGCGCTCATTAGTGAGAAATCTTAAAGCCATCTACGGAATTATTTTAACACGGGAGAAGATTTTTTTGTGAGTTATACAATCCGTCATGTTCAAATTCAATTGTGGATTGGTTGTGTTTGCAGTATTATGTTTTTACTATCCCATGTTTGCAAATTTTCATGCGTAAAAATTATTAGTCTAAAGCGTGGTCAATTTTTACGATGTTTCTCTTTGCTTCCGCTATTGTGAAGTACTACGCTCCAGAACTCTCACTCGTTAGTATACATAGGTACTTGGGCATAGAACAAGGGACTTGGGTTTTTTGGAATCAAACTTCAGAGTTAAGATGCTCATCTAAAGAGACAGCACGGTGAGCCTTAGCATGGAGTTGGGAGTACCAATTTGAAGTACAGTGTAGGCATTGTACAATAGACCGCGTTTTATATTTCACGGAGCCCTAATACAAAAGTTTCTTCTTCTTTTCAAAACATGTTTCTCCTTTTATGTAACCAATGTGGGTCCTATTCTTGTTTACAATTGGGGATGGATGAGCATTTTTTATCGCTCTATATGATCACACTCTCTAGGTAGCCACCGCAGGCTATTTGGGGGTGATGAGTCCCAATCAGGGTCTTCATGAGGCGCTTGCCCTCGACGAGAATACTATCGTGGTGCGAATTTGATACTATTTGGGATGTTGTGGAATTCCATGATCCTAATGGAAACGATGCACTCGACTCTAAATTTAGCTGTTTACCAAAATAGGGTGCTATAGTCATTCATGCGTGCGGAAGAGGGTGAGTGATGTGGGGCATTGCAACGAGAGGTGTTGTTGTTGTTGCATTGGCTTCACTGGATTGTTTATTTAGGTTCTTATTACACAAGCACAGAAGTATATGAAAAAGGACGGAAGAAATTTAGTTCAGCATATGTGACATTGCCTTAGAAATTCACCTACTAGAGCTCAAGCGCAATGCTACGAAAGATTTTTTTGAATGTGATTGATAATAAGCTGATAATTGGAATCCAAGGTAATCCTCTGTGAAACCCAGAATTTCGAGCATTTTCTGAAACGTCAATGAGTGGAGTCATATGTGTAATGAACAAGCGCCTAGGTCCATATTATGTCCAAATCTACCAAGAACCAAGATCTATAAAAAAATCCATGATGCCTGCGAACTAAGAAGAAAGAGCGAGAGTAAAATGTATTCGCTTTACCTTGTCGAATAGTAGTTAGCAGTTGTACTACAGTAAAATTTTAGCCAGAGCCCATGTAGCATTTCTTATCATTGAAATTATGGCGGTGATCATTCAGGCACGGGCAAGCACACGCTTCGGAGCTCTACAGGCGAGGGAAAGATCCCTAAATGATGCAAGGTCTACTAGAAATATTTCCCAAAGCCCAAACAGACCTTTTCACACAAACACGGTATGGAACATCAAAGCATCCGGTAGTAGTTTTTTTAAATCAAGTTCCAAAATGGCCGTACGTATAAAGATAGTTGGGAAGAATAATTTTATACTCTAAATGAAATCGTGCATACATCTTCTCGAACATTATCATTCCCGGAGGTAAGAATTTCCACAAATATAGGCAGCTGCCTCGCAATCAATCGCTGAAACCTTTTTATTCTCGTGGGCTCCAAAAAAACGAATAGTGTCAACCCTACTACGTGAGGAAGGGCCTCGCAAGATGAAACTTACCATTTGTGCAAGAACTGAGGCGAATGCGTGCGCAAGGCACGAGGGCGAATTTTGAGGGTGAGATGCTTTGTTGCTGCAAGAGTAAAGGCGAATGTTCGTTAAAGAGCACGAGGGCGAATGCGCGCGTGATATCGTACGTTAATGTAGTTTTTAAAAAAAATCATTTTTATGTAGCGCGCATTTGAATTTGCAGCACATTTCAAATCATTTTTATTCAATTTTGATTTTCTTTGCATTTCTAATACAAGTGACAAACAAATTTTTTCTACAAGAGGGTTGAAATTTTTACTAGAATAGCCATGAAAAGACTAGTAAAATTAGCTTAAAATACTATAGTGTGGAACTTCAAAATAAATGCTAATAGAAGGTTCTCTCCACTAATTTTTTGCAAAAGTGCTTACATTATTTAAGTTATCTAGGATATTTTTTTGTATTACATAATCAAAATTAAATAATGAAATAATTGGGTAGTCTTATTGTTTCTAATTATATTATGACACAATTTTTCAAATGGTGATGAATTTTCATGTGATGATTAACTCATTGGGATCATTCTCCTTTCCTATCCTTGAAAAAACTATACAAGGTTCCTCGTTGCCACATGAAACCCTAACTCATCGTGGCGACATAGGACCGGTCCTCCATTTTGCTCATCATAAGCATTTTGCACATATTTGACGACTGAAATTTGCGGATTCCCATTTTCCATGAGGTGCTTAGGAGGAACTAGAAGCACTTAATTTTACGTTTGAAATTTTCAAAAACATTCATTACGCCCTTTCAATTTCCACTTACCAATACATTTTGGCAATCACTAGTCCTCTTCGCAATTGCAAGGGTTGTACTCAAAAAGTATGGAAAGTTACTTTTTTGGCTCACTCAATGATCCAGTGTGAATACTGTGTGGCCACCCGCCTATTCCCACTAGGGGCCCCCACTCATTGTCTCTTTCATTTTCCGATTTCGCCGCACAACTTACTATTTTTATGCGATTTTTCTGGTCCCGAACTTTCGCGAGCCATTTTTGAGGCCCTAAATGACGTTTTTTTGGCATTGCGCCTCCAACGAAATATCATTATGTGTCATTTCATTACGGAATGATATTCGTGACGGAATTGTGAGTCTCAGATAAGATCTTTCTAATGATGTATCATGTGCTTCAAACAGAGATAGTATGCCAAAGTTACGTCCCTGGGAAGTTGAAACACCAATTTACCCAAACGGGGCCCATAGTTTTGGCGCTTCATCTCCTAGGGTTAGGTTTTTGGGATGTTTAGGGTTCTCCATTGTTTCTCAATAATAAATAGGCCCTCGGGCCTCATTGTAAAGCAGTTCAGAGGCCTGTAGCCGCCACATCTCTTCTCAGAGATAGCTACCAGTGCCCTAGCTAGTTTTATTTCCATTCTGTCTGTAAGCAAATTTCAGTTCTTTGATATTAATGAAATGAAGTGTTATTTCCGCTACATCTCTATATTTATGGTTATATGTTTATTCTGTTGCGTTCCTGCATAAATCCGGATCAGTGGTATCAGAGCGGTCTGCTTTTTCTCGATCCTTCTTTTCATGTCCCCAACGAGGTCGGGGTATAAGGAGCTAGGGCTTGATCTGGTGGAACCTTTGCAAGATCAGCCTCGCAAACCTCGACGGACGCCCATGGGGGACGAAAAGAAAGATGAGGGAGCAGGAGATCCCATCAAAATATTGCTCGAGGAGGCCCTCGAAAAACAAAGGAACGCGATGATGGATAGCTTTGCTCAGATCCTTCAACGGCTGCCCACCGGCGGCGCATCTGCATCCAGTAGCCACTCTGGAGTTGCGACTCCCTTTAAGGTACAAGTAAATTTTGACATTCCCATATTTGAGGGTCAAATAGGCGCAGATGCCGTAGATAGATGGTTGAATCTATTAGAAGGATATTTCTCTGTTCATGACTTTTCAGACCGGGAGAAGATTATTTTTGCACCCCTCAAAGCTACCCCCCATGTTAAGGACTGGTGGGAAACCTACTGTGAGAACAAGGACCAGACAGAACCCTCTCTGTTCTCGGCTGTACCAACTTGGAATTCTTTCCGAGACGCCGTCAAGGAACAGTACTATCCCGTGGGGAGCTATGAGGACAAGTATATACAATGGACCACGCTGCGACAACAAAGGGATCAAGATGTGCATGAGCTGACGAATCTGTTCCATACCCTGCGTACAAAGTTGGGTATCAAAGATTCAAAGAAACATTTGGTGCTAAAGTATCATAGCTGTCTGCACAGATACATTCAGGAGGAAATGGAGTTCCTTGACATCTCCTCGCTTGGTACGGCATACCGGTATGCTGCCAAGATTGAGCAGAAATTCAAACAGAAGAAGCGAGACTTTGGATCTGCGAATCAAAAGCAAGGGAAAGGTGCTCCCAAACCACAGAACAAAGGACAGAGCCAAGGCATGGTGACTCAAGACAACCTGTCGAAGCCACAAGCAAAGAACAACACCACAAAGCCAAATAAGGACACGAGAAAGTGGTGTGAGTTCCATAAGAGCTCCACTCGCAACACAAGTGAGTGTCGAGCCAAGCAGTCACTGGTGGCCGAGATGCGGGCTTCTGAGTCAGATGCATGCTCTAACTCTAAATCAGAACCTGACAAGGGGAATGAAAAAGGGAAACAGATTATTGATGCAGATCCCAATGCCACTATTGCCACTACAAAGATCCAGAAGGAGGAACCAGAAGATCCGGAGGAGGAGGAACATCTCTTCCACTCCTAGATGTGGGTAAAGGGCTCCCCAGTAAAGTTCATTGTCGACAATGGGAGCCAAAAGAACCTAATTTCGGTAGATGTCGTCAAGGGGTTGGGCTTTCCGACCACAACTCACCCACATCCCTACAGCATCGGGTGGCTTCACCAGGGACGAGATCTCCACGTCAGCCAGCAGTGTCGCCTTCCCTATAGCATCAAGCCCTTCACGGATGAGGTATTATGCGACGTTGTTCCTATTGATGTTTCTGATGTATTATTAGGACAACCATACTTGTGGAAGCATCATGCGGTGTATGAGTCTCGGCCTTGTGCTGTTATTGTTACTTTGGGAAATAATTTGTACAGGATACCAGAGGTACCACCTCCTGCTACTATCTCTTTGGTTACTGCAAAACAATGCAGTAAGCTCATTTCCCAAACCAGGAAATTCGTTTTCCTGATGATCTGCCCCCAGGGCAAGAAGAAGACTGTGGCCACAACCTCCAGACAATGCTCCTCTGCACGACAACAACAAATGGATAAGGTTGTGGAGGACTACGGGGACATTTTCACCTCACCCACAGGGGTTCCTCTACACTGTCAGGTCAAGCACCCGATTGATCTGACCCCAATTGCACCGCTACCCAACGGACCGATCTATCGGCGCTCTATTCTAGAGAACGATGAAATCAAGAGGAAGATTCAGGAGCTGCTGCAGAAGGGTCACATCCGACCAATTTCATCGCCCTGTGGGAGCCCGATAATTTATTATTGTGAAATCATAGTTCTAAATTATCTCTTATTCTGTGAGCAATGTAATCTATTAATTGTAAGTAGATTCATTAAAAAAATTCAAACTGATTTTAGCATGAATGATGACAATTTATATATTAATTGGTTTTTAAGAGTATTTGTATTATGTAGGAGCACTGGAAAGAAAAATCGGGACTTCATTTTCTGTTTTCCTTATTTTATTGGGCTGAACTGGAGAAAATTGAATATGAATAGTGAGTTAATTGTAAGATCAATGGGCCAAGGCCATACATCAACATTGACCATAGTGGGGAAGTATAAAATCATGGATATTCATGCAAGTATAGTTATTAATGTAAGATCAAAGTTAACTCTTAGCTTCACTAAAGAAATAGAAGGCAAAGATCTAGCATCAATTGAAACTCACGTGAAAAAGTAGATGAAAAATGTACAATCATCCAATGGAGAGGTAATCTATAATTATCCAGTAAGACTCTTGGCTATGCCTTGAGACTAAAATAATTCTCAATATTTTTGAATAATCATCCATTGGAATTTAGTATGAAAACCACAGTAAATCATTGTCCAATGGCCATGCCAAAATATATAAAAAATAATATTTGTTGGTTGTTTTTCAATATGTGGACCATGATGGGACCACTGAGAATGTGGGGGTGTTTTTTTAATCATGGAAGTGAGCTTTAGTAGATTGATAGTCAAGTTACCTTTCTTAGTCCAATTATGAAATTTTTATAAGACAGATTATGCAATATTAATAATAAACATAAATTTATTGCAATTTAGGGAAAGCTCCTTCATGTTTTTTTCTTTATATTGGAAGGTTGATTTTTGAAGTAATTTTTAGTAGATCATAGCATATATTGAGGAAATATTAGTTTGACAAGAATCAGTTATTTCTCTTGAAACTTTAGGTATTAAAATTCCATGACACAGATATATCACACTCCAAAATCCAAAGAAAATGGAAGAGCGTTCACTTTTTTTAATCAAACTTTTATTGGTGAAGGGTTAATTTATTACGAGAACATCATTAATGAAGTGAAAAATTTTAAACGTAAGGTTTATTGACTAGAAAAATAATGACCAAAACGTCAAAACAAATTGTGTGACAGGTAAAGAGAAATCCAAATTCCAACCCTGCCTGCCACTTGTTGGTGAATGGAGGTTATTCACTTTTCATTTACAGCTTACCAGGTTACTCATGTTACCAATATTTTCGCATGGCTCACTTTTAGGTGACTAATTATTGTACTTCTTCTTTATAAAGAACAATTGGTAGATAATTGTATATATTATTTGAAATCTATGACGAATCCAGGCAACAAAATTACAACAAATAGAAAATTATGCAAAAAATTCACCAGGGCACTACTAATGTGTGGATACCCTATCATTTCTTAGATCCTCATAACTTACCAACACCTACTATATTGGTATACACATAATATGGCATTTACCTGAAGTATTTCATATGTATCTAGAAGTAAATAAGTTGTATGACAATTTTTATGGCAGATATAAGATGTGTATTATAGTTTATATTTCAATTTTTCTTAAGTAGCATGCATGTGTGGTCCATATAGTGACTAAAATTACCAAATATATTTCAGTGAAGATGTGAATATGATATCTCATTAGGTCCTAATTACTTAAAGCATCATTAATTAGCTTTCCAAATGAATAAAATATGTTAACAAATTAGTAAAAACTAGGAAAACAAATCATGCTTTAAAAAAATATGGCACAATGAGTCAGACTCAGAGATTTATTTAATTACTCATCAAGTGTCACTAAAACATATATATGATCACAATTACCATAGAAATGGGACATGTGACCATCATTTTGGTTTCGCCAATGACATTCCACATCATGAGCATTGTTTAGGGTTGATTGTGTTGATTTTTTTTAAACAAATCATTTATACATTTTATGGAAATTATAGACACAATTTATAATCACATTACAAGATCATGGTGTATGGATATTCCTTATCATTTCTTAGATACTCAAAAATTACCAATACCTAATAGATTGATATACACATCATATGGAATTTACCCCTAGAATGCCACATGTATCCTAAAACAAATTAGTTGTATGGCAATTGTTATGGTGCATATATGATGTGTATTACAGTTTATCTTATAATTTTGTTGAAGTAGCATACAACAATTTACATAGTGATACGAGAACCACTCTCTAGAGTATACATCGATTTTTTACACATGGCTTTTCAGTTGCTTTTTAAGATATGTCATTGGTGATGCTCACATGATTATATAATGAACCATTAAGTTGAACTATGAAATTACTCCTCATAACACACACACACATATTGATGAATTAATAATTTTTCTCATATAATTTTTTTAATCTATTTTGAAAATAAAAATAAAAATTATATATAATTATTTCTAAGAAGAACAAGAGAGAGCTCCTTACCATATCTTCGTAAAACATATAATAGCGACGTTTGGAGGCAGCCTTCTAGCGACGCTTTGGGGCATAGTGTCGCAATTGCAACGTCTTCCTCCAAACGTCTCAATTGCGACACTTTGTCTAAGTGTCGGTATTGCAACACTTTTCTCTAAATGTCGGTATAGCAACGGTTTCCCAAGATCAATGGCCCAAAGTGAACCCGATAACTTACCTTTTCCCTGCACCTTTCCTTTTGATCGTGGTTGTTCGCTCGTTGAATCCAGATTCGACAGCGCTAATACATTTTCGCGCTCATAAAGTAATCGTTTGATGTTTTGGCAAAGCCGCGCGAAATGGGTGGTTTTTCCAAACCACCCGCGCTTACGTGTCGCCACCACGTTGTATCGCGTTCGAAAAGCTAGTTTCCGCTTACCACCATTTACCCTCGCGAATACCACTGGCGGTATTCCCTAAACCTCACCCGTTTAACCTGAGTTTAATGTCATTTAACTATGGTTATACCATCATTTAATACATTAAAATTATATTTTTCATTCAAATTTTCACCTTTTCGCTTTAAACCTGTAAAAACATTGCAGAACCATTTTTCCTCAAAATCACGCCGTTTGAACCCTGAGAAACTTTGTAGAGCCATTTTCAACCTACCAGTACCATTTTTCGATGCCCATTGCCCTGAATTTCCATTACAAAGTACTACATTGTCCTCTGCGAAGCCATTTTCAAAAAATTGAAGACTGAGCACCTCTGCAACGTCTTCAACCGAATTCCGCTGGTTCTCCAGGTACTTTTCTTCAAATTTTCCCTCTGAGATTTCAAAATTCCTGTCGATTTCAAATAATTACCAAAGTTACTACAAAAAAGTGTCCATTTTTCAGGGGAAACTCTGTCAAAATTTCCCTGGAATCCCTAATTTCCCTTTCTCGCAGTTTTTTCCATACCCTGGTCCATTTTGCTGTTGAAATCGATTTTAAATACACGTCCTGAACTTTAAATTCCTTGCATTTCCTAAAAACCCTGCTCAGAAACCCCATTTTCAGTAGAAATTCGCCAAGAAACCCCTGTTTCTCGTAAAGGAACTTAGAAAACCGTTTAAGCTTGCTTCGTTCATTATTAAAAATGACCAAGAAACAGGTAACCCCCAAGAATGGAGGCCCAAAATCTCAAAAGAAGTCTTCTGCAAAGATTCCTCAGCCTATGTCCTTCAAAATCGACAAACCAACTCCTGTACTCACGGCTGATTCTATAGAAGTGGTTAGACCAATCCAGCCTATAGTCATTTCTCCAGAGAACAACCCTTTAGTTGATTTGGACTATAGAATACTAGACCCTAATGTAGAATTTAACTTGTTTGATGTCTATAATTGGTGCTATGGAAAATCAGTGGAAAAGAGTGACAAAGATATTCCAATTTGGGAATCCAATCTGCCTAGATATATTGTCCCTCTCACTCATTATGTTCCTGACTTTATCAGATTATGCCAAGCCTATTATATGCCAGAACAAAGATGTATTGTAAACAAAGAAAAATATATCCTATTTTACATCACTGAAGAGTCGATAAATTCCATGCTGCAAATGAATCATGACCCCAATTCTACTTCCCTATCAATAGAAGATTTAACCCAACTATATCTTGACTTGGAGTTCAATACTAGATTCAAAATATACCATACTTTTTGTCAAAATCAAGTTGATATTCCTAAGTTAAATCCTCCTTTCGACACCGTTTATTTCCCAGATGAAACTAGACAGATTGTCTCAATGCTCTCCTTCATACTAGGATACGCCAGTGATGAATTCACTGATGTGGCTATCCTAGGTTTTCTATCAACTCTAAGCACTGGTCAATCACCATCCATTCAGTTCAATTTTTCTAGATTTATTGCTGAAAGTATGCATTATCAGTTATCCAGATTACCAGAAGAAGGAGTTTTCATATACTCCTCTTATCTACTCCACCTCTTCCTATATTATCAAACAGATAAGTTTCCAATTGAATGTGAGAAAGTGGATGCAGAAGGAAAAGTTATATCAGTAGTATTTTGGTCATCTATTCTAAGGAAATGGAATAGAAAGTATAGTTTTACATATTTCAATGACTCATTTATAGCCCCTGCTATGTATCTCTTGGAAAAAGAGGAGATCCCTAGGATCAATGATGAGACAAGAAGAATTATATAGTTATCAGAGAGCTACAAAACTAGAGATTGGTATTTATATAAAAATCATACAAAAATCAAAGTGTATGGCTCATCCCTGGCCCCATATAAGTTACCCAGATTTGTTACTACAAGAATATTTGCTTTAGAATATCTGAGACAACTATTGAATGTAGATGAAATCGACTTCATAGATTTCAAGAAAAAGACCCAATTTAAGCTGAAAAATTAAATTGGGACATTCATTGAATAACAGAGAAGCTGCCAATGAGATAAATGTCAAACTTAAAGAGTCTAAGTTCCCATGTAGTTTTACATGGAAGTATGACCCACAAGGTATTTTGAGTGCAGCAAGGGTAAAATGTAAGTTTCCTGTTTACTTGCATGATCCTAAGCCCCATATTGAAAGATATGTAAATAAAATTGAATGGGAGCCAAACACCCTATCCGATGATGATTCACAGGCAGTACAAGTAATACAGGTAGACAGTGGCAAAGGCAAATAGATTGAACAGACAGTACAGGTGGCTTCTACAAGCAAAGATACTGATAATGTACATAAAAGAGACAAAGAAGGAGATAGTTTCATAGCTGAGACTATTGAGGACATAAAATTCAGAACTCCTTATAGTAAAAGAAGCAAGTCAACAGAAGAAGAAAAGGATAAGGCTGTAAATATTGATATAGATGATGAAGCAACAAGAATAGTCACTCAAGCATTAAAAGAGCTTCAAAATGTAAAAATTGGAACACAACAAAAAGATACAGTCATGAAGGAAAACCAGGCTACTGTCGATTTTCCTCCTTCTTCTCAGGAAACTGACATTACAGAGTCAGAGATTCAGATCAGATTCAGACAGATTAAAGAGAAGAATGAAGAGCTCAAGAATCAAGCTCATTCTAGATTTCTTAAGGAAAAGCCTGGAAACAAAGACAGGATTCTTTCAACATTTGATTATTCATCCAATAAATTGGTAATGTCATTCTTGAAGCCTACAGTGGCTGAGCCAAAATTAGTGGCAGATTATTCCAAAACAGATCTTGAACTGGATGCAGATGCCATTCATGAATTAGATCAAATTGAATTTCATAGGAGCAATACTGAAATGCTATATTCCAAAATTGTCAGTAAAACTATTAAATCAATTAGGCTTGAGAAAATAGTGCTCAACCTCCAACATCAAATGAAGTTGGACAAAGCCTCACTATATGCTAATAATTTAAGAATACAAGCACTAGAATATATAATGATTGAAGCAGGGGGTGACCCAGCCAACATTGAAGGGGAAAAAGTCATAATTAAACAGAAAAATGAGGATATAGCTGCTCTTAGAAAATAGTTGAAGTTTCCTCAAAGTGAAAAATCTCAAGAAAAAGAAATTCTACAGCAAAAAACAGAGAATGATGATTTAAAGCAGCTTGTACATCAAATGACAGATCAGATAAAAACAATGGAAAGTCAAATAGAAGCTCTAATGAAAGAGAATGACGAACTACGAAGAGCACAACCAATGGTCATTCCTACAGTTATCCCCACTGTAAACACTGCTATACCATCTACTTTGGCAGAACACTTGGCACCGAAAGGAGTACTGGCAACTGCAGTGCCAATTACTTCTCTCATATCTGCCTCTTCTTCTTCATCCACATAGAGGAGCACACTACAAGACCAAGATAAAGAGATTCTTAGTTTGAAAGGCACTATTAAAAATTTAGAAAATTCCAAAAATGATGCCTTGATTACTTCTAGAGGACATGAGCAAAGGGCTGATCGACTACAAGAACAGGTAAAGATTCTGCAAGCACAAGTAAATCTTACAGATCAAGTGGCCTATATAAAAAATCATTTATGGACCAAAATTATTGAAGGCATTCATTCTCAATGGCCTTCAATTCGAATAATTTATGAATAGACGAAGTTACTTCAAGTTGCTAGTGCAGATATTGACAAGACTAAGAGGGAAATTGACAATAAACCAGCCCAAGAAATCCAACTCATAGCTTTTTTAAACAATAAAATGAGGGAAGAGTTGGAAGAATTGAAAATTTTTGATAGAACAGAAACCATTCTTCAAATCAAAAAGGTCCTGAACAAAAGAAACATGATGAGTAATCTAGAGGACCGATGTAAAGACATGAATTTATCCATCTCAAGATTTTTAGCCAAATACAAAACATTGTCAAAAGCAGGTTTTCCTGATATTCACGCATTGAATGACAATTTAATGCCTCAGAAAGATTATGATCTAAAAATCAGAAATCATGTAAAAGAGCAAGCAAGACAACAACTGCCTCAAGGATCACCAATAGGAAAAATATTTCTTCAGTATTTTGAAAATCTGTTCTTTTTAGATAATGAGATCAGGCATATGTTCACTATCAAGCCTAAATTTTCCAAGTATACAGAGGCAGATGAAAGTTACAAAAAATTGAAGACTATGAAGATCCCCTCTGCAGAAAAGTGGCAAGAATTCACAGATCTGCTGTGAATTTAATGGATTAAAAACAGGAAATTCCCTTGGAAATTCCTTTTTTACTGTTACCTCAAATGGTAAAAATATAGGGTTAAAGTGCACAACAACAATCAGTTCAAATTAGAATAATCAGTTCTATTTTTGCTTGTAAAAAGGTAACAGCTTGCAAACTGTTTTGTAGCTGTCCCTCTTTTTAAGTTTTCTTTCCTATTTTTTATTTAAACATTATCTCAATTCCTGAGATATTTTGTAAACATTTTTTTGTATAAATACTTCACAATTCGAAGTATTCAGTGTGAATAAAATTTCTCAAGACAACTATAGTCTTATTTGCTGGTTATATTGAAGTTGGTGAGTCAATTAGTGAAAGCAGCAAACTGGAAAGAGATCAGAGACATCATAGCTAAGGATTCTCGTGGTAACAAGATAAGTCTCATTTCTTTCCTTGTTTTCAGTGTATTTATTTAAAGTTTACATTCATTCATATTATGTTTTTCTAGTCTATAATGATCAACTAAGGAAAAATTAAACAGGATTAGTGATAATAAGCTCCCTATTTCGAAAATTGTTGCCATTTCAATGTTTTCTACTTTGTTCGTGCTCTCTACTTGGCCATTGGCCTATGGGTGATATGGAGTTGTAATATTGTGCTGAATGTGATAGTTTTGCAATGTTTCAGCTAATTTATTACCTACAAATTGTGGTCCTCCATCTGTGATTATGTCCCTTAGGAGACCATAGCGCACAAAGATTTGGAAAAGAAACTGTACTACAAAGTCCTCTATAGCTTTTGAAAGTGCCTCTGCTTCGACCCACTTAGTGACATATTCGGTTGCAACTAGGATGTATGTTTTTTGGTTTGAGGGAGGACTAATAGGGCCAAAAAAATCAAGTGCCCAACGTTCAAATGGTTCAATCACTAGTTGAGGGTTCAAAGGCATTTCATCAGACTGCCCAGGGCGTCCTGCCCTTTGGCAGCTATCACAGGCCTGCACAAATTTTTTGGCATCCTTAAAGATGGTAGGCCAGTAATAGCCTATTCGTAAAACCTTATGGGAAGTTCTACGGTTCCCAGTTAGATCCCCTTCTTCAATATTCTTATCTGTAGCTTAAGGATTCTTAAGTTCCCTTTTGCTCAGATTCCATCCACTCCATCAAATCAAGCCTATACATAGCCTTAGAAGGTCACCTATCTTTCCATTAGCACATTTTCATCTCTGAGCCTTATTTCTTACTTCTGCTTGCCTAGAGAGTTGACTCCATTGCCCAATATTCTGGTAGATCCTTTTGGTTTACCTTGAAATCTCTTTATTCCCACCAATATTTTAAAATCAAACCCAAATACACAATCATAGCTAGCCTAATATCTGTTACTAAAACAAAGCTAAATCATACGGAGAGATCCCTCTCTAGAGTTCAAGAAGGCTAGATCTTGAATTCCAAAAGCGGTTCTTGGTTACCCCTAGTGTTCTTAACTACAAAAATCCCTATCCCACAACCTGAGAATTACTAGGGTGATAACAGGCCTTGGGGGTATTATGATCCTTGGAGGAAACTCCCACAGCTAGAAGAGTTGACAGAGAAAATTGGATCGAGTACAAAGGTGTGGCAGGTGGGTTTTACCCTGCACCAATTGTTATGGTGCATATATGATGTGTATTACAATTTATCTTATAATTTTGTTGAAGTAGCATACAACAATTTACATAGTGATATTAGAACCACTTTCTAGAGTATACATCGATTTTGTACACATGGCTTTTCAGTTGCTTTTTAAGATATATCATTGGTGATGATCACATGATTATATAATGAACCATTAAGTTTAACTATGAAATTATTCCTCACAACACACACACACACACATATTGATGAATTAATAATTTTTCTGATATAATTTTTTTAATCTATTTTGAAAAAAAATAAAATTATATATAATTATTTCTAAGAAGAACAAGAGAGAATTCCTTACCATATCTTCGTAAAACATATAATAGCAAGAAAATTAATCTATTGAAATTTCATTTCCAAACATATTTATGGAGTAAAATGAAGATTAAAATGAGATATTCATGGATTTACCTATAACATCACCTCATAATTAAGAATGTAAATGTACAATATTGATGATACATAGGTTAGGAGAAAATTAATCTATTGAAATTTCATTTCCAAACATATTCATGGAGTAAAATGAGGATTAAAGAGAGATATTTATGAATTTACTTATAACATCACCTCATAAAAGTGTAAATGTACAATATTGATAAAATTTATTTATATATGATAAATAATAAACCTTTATCTCACATGTATCATATAATCTTATAAACAAACAATTGC
The DNA here is from genome assembly GCA_034641835.2 of Pinus albicaulis. Taxonomy (NCBI): domain Eukaryota; kingdom Viridiplantae; phylum Streptophyta; class Pinopsida; order Pinales; family Pinaceae; genus Pinus; species Pinus albicaulis. The sequence continues at coordinate 1,515,479,419 of CM076579.1, forward strand.
ACCGGGGGTGCAATCCTCAAAAATTTTAAACTGTCTCATGTATATGTACCTATTGAAAGTACTCGGGGCCCACATTAAAAATGCCCAAAGTGAAATATTTGCGCATATGTTATATATGATCCAATGGTTTAAATAACTATCTGGCGGTGAAACAAAACTTATAAAAAAATATTAATAAAACTATATCATACGTTCGGACTTCAAAAAAAATAAACCTGATTTCAATCACAAATTCGTGTTCCAAAATAGCCTGCTGATGTCACCCTAATTTGTGACGCGAAAAATTCATAGAATAGGCCATATAAAAATTTGGGTCCGTTTTTTGGCTTTGCGTACGAAGGAAAAATGTGACGCGAAAATCAAATTAATTATGCCTTATAATGTTTCGGGTCCGGAATTCCACAATGCAGGCGGGCCAAAAAATAACACGATCGAATCGCCTGCTTCCACGTGGATGGCTGATTTGGTCTGTGGTCTGTGGGACCACGTTCTTCTGAATTAAAATCTCCCACGTTTATTACTAAATTGCTCTGTTTCCAAAACAATACAACGCTATGTTTTTAAGTGTGCAGGGACTGTGATTTCAAAACCAAAATTGACTGTTCATCAGTTTTAGAAAGTGACTGTTTGACAGAGCCATTCAAACAGATTTAGAAAGTGGCCAGAGGACAGGGTAGTTGAAATTAATATTTCAACATCCCTCATTCATTGAGAATACCCTCCTTGGTGCCTTCTTCACCGGACTATGATGTGTTCATCAACATTCGTGAACACGATGTCCGTTTCTTCGCCAGGCATCTTCACAACAGTCTTGTTTCCAGAGGATTGCGAGTCTTCCTCGACAGCATAAAATTGCAGGCTGGACAATCCATACCTTCACAAATCAAAGACACAATTAAAGGAGCCTCTTTGATTATTACTATTTTCTCTCCAAATTATGCGCAATCGCAAAGGTGCCTCCATTAACTACTCCTCGCGCTACTCTATAAGCCGACCATTTTTGCAAAGGCATATAATTGTCGTTTATTGCATATAAGTGTTGTTATACCGACGGCAGCCATAGAGTCGCTATTGCGATGGCTACCTCCAAACGTCGCAATTGCGACACTTAGACATTGTGTCGCAAACAAAGCGTCGCTATTGCGACAGCTGCCTCCATTTGGGGCATATTGTCGCAATTGCGATGTATTCCTCCAAACATCACAATTGTGACACTTTGTCTAAGTGTAAGTATTGCGACACTTTTCTCTAGACGTCGTTATAGTGATGGTTTCGGGCGGGATTGAAAAAATTTGGGGAAATTTCCGACATTTGGTCAAAAGTGTCGGAACCAAGTGTCGGAATTTCCACCAAATGTACTAGTGTAATTGTTGTGGGAATGATTGGAGAGATGATACATGGATTGGGTGTGCCCATTAGAGAAGAGATTCTCCACATTTCATATGCCTCATACTTCAGGGAGAAAATTGGACAATCCATGATTACCACATTTGACCTCTTGTTTCCATATAAGGTGAGCCATATGGTTAACTTGAGCACTTGGGAGGTGCCTCTCATGAGAATTTGGGAGGAATTTTTTTATGAATTACCATTCTGGAGGGTGATTCATTTTGTATGGATGATAGCTTGGGGATGGGAGCTTCACATGGGAATGAAGGATCCCAAATTTTTTTTGATTCCATGCCTCAAGAAGGCCTCTAGACAACATATAGTTTCCTCCATGGAGATCCCACCTTTTGATGATGAGAGCCATTTGGATATATCACTCAAGGCTTACTTATACACTTGGGAGGAGCAACTTGGGGGCATATTGATGAGAGAGCATATTGTTAATTGGAGGAACTTATCATATGATGCTACATGGGGAGAGGAGGCTCTTCAATTATATACTTGTAGTTGCTTGAGGACAAGCAAAATTTGGGAGGGGATGATTGTAATATTCCTAAATTAGCATGCAGCTAATTGGAATATTAATTTTTGATAAATTTCGGCAAATCCTAATGTTGGGAAAAAATATAAGAAGTGATGGGACCCATAACCCACACTTAGCAAATAAAGTCTCCCTAAAGTTACTTAGGAAAATATCAAATGACAGCATGGGGCCCATGAGAGCCTAGTGACAGTGTGAGGGAAGGGGCAGTGTGGATAGCGTGGGCCCATGATAGCGCAGTTGAGTGGGGACAACGTGGTCAAGGAGGGAAAAAGCAGTTGAGTGGGGACAATGTGGCCAAGGAGGGACATCAAGTTTAGTGGGGCCCGGGTGAGAGCAAGGCTCTCAAGCATAAAAGGGAGAGGAGGCTCTTCATTCAGGGATCTGATTATGCATCAATGATTTCTATCTTTTGAAATTGAGCATGCTTTGCTGTTGAGCTAAGTTTGCAAGTGATGTTTAGCACACCGGGTGTCTTCAAGTGGAGATCACAACCTCAGCCCAGGGGACTTCGAGTTCCTACTTGGGTGAGGAGTTCCACCTATCAATTTTTAGGAGGGAGCCATAAAATCTTCAGCCAGGGATTACGCACTTGCTTGGACAACGCAGTCCTAGGGAGAGATCACGCAGTTCTTGGAGGAGGCAGTTCTGGGAGTGAGGATTCATCTTGGGATTTAGCCATAGTGAGAAGGGATCAACCCTTCACTATTGCATCATTTTGGCACACGAGGAGGCCACTATTTACAAAGGATAATTTAGGGCCAGTGTATTTCACTGGGATAGCATTATTCCTCAAGGGAGGTCAAATTCCGGTGTCATCCATTCCGAAATAGATTTCTGGGCCTTTTTGGGTATTTGGAGGAGAGCTCATTACTATAATTTCATATTTTTTTGACCAGGCGAACAACCACAAAGATCCATCTTATTCCAAGAGTAGAAATAATCTGGTAATAGCAGCAACAGCATTTTGGAGATAACACAGTCCTTGATAGAGCATCCATTCCTTGAGCATTTATGAGGGTATTTCCAGCTTGCCTTGTGCAAGCCAAGGTGCCATCATTTTTATCACATTTGTACTCATTGTACCTTTCAGTTATATAATAAAATGGCTCAGTTTTCTCCATATTTTTCATTGTTTATGTGATGTCTCTCTATTTTCTGTAAATCCTTATTTATGTTGCTTTACATTGATGTTTATTTCTACACAGAATATTACATATGGACATTCCCTGGCATCTTTCTTAAACTATTCAACAAGAATTATGGATGATTTAACTCGTTGCCTTCAAGAAAATTCATTAAGATTCGAACAAGATAAAATAACATGCACCCAAATCTCCCTTCACAAGTGATGAATTTTTGAATTACTAGTAGAAAATTATGTTGAGATTCAACAAGATGATGAGCTTAGTGAAAAGAGTTGCCTTCACTAAGTGGGCCCGCAGGCTATTTTTGGCGCAAATTCTATTTTTAGACTATGTATATTTTTAGACATGTCTATCATATTCTATGAGTTGCAGGATGCTATTTGTGGATGGTTGGTCAAGTTGGAAAAATAGATGGACTTCTATTTTTAGACATATTGGGCGGAACCTATTTTTAGATTGCCAGTCTAAAAATAGATATGTCGAATATTATTAGCTGCCAACCAATATTTTGAATAGAGTTGGATTGACATGTGCTCCTTCATCATCCTTACTTAACTTTGTACCTTTTGCAACTGGGGTAGGTACAAATTTTCAATTGTGCATCCTGAATCTTTTCAACAAATCTCTAGCATACTTAGTTTGGGAAATAAATATTCCTTTTTCAAATTGCTCAACTTCAATGCCAAGAAAATATTTCATGAGACTAAGATTTGTCATCTCAAATTCTTGCATCATGGCTGCTTTAAATTCATCTAACTCAAGATCACCTGTAAAAATCATATCATCAACATATAAACAAACAATCTGAATTTGTCCATGCTCATTTACATTTATGTATAAGGTAGGCTCAATGTTTCTTCTGCAAAATCCGTTTATGATCATATAGCTATCAATTCAGCTATATCATGTTGTAGGTGCTTGTTTAAGTCAATAGAACGCTTTATTCAATCTGTAAACTTTATCTTCTTTACCTTCAAATTCATATCCTAGAAGTTGTTGCACATAAATTTCTTCTTCTAAATTTCCATTCAAGAAAGTTGATTTGACATCCATTTGATATAATTTCCACTTGTTCTAAGCTGCTGTCACTAGAACTTCTCTTACGGTATCCAATATGGCTACTGGAGAAATCGTTTCTCCAAAGTATATTCTCGGTTGCTGCGAGAATCCTTTTGCTACAAGTCTTGCTTTAAATATGTCAATCTCACCTTTCTCATTCACCTTTGTCTTGTACACCCTCTTCACACCAATGAGGTTTTTATCGTTTGGTAAATTAACCAAATCTCATGTATCATTCTTTTCAATAGAATCCATCTCTTCATCCATGGCTTGCTCCCAATTTTCATCGTTGATTGCTTCTTCAAATGAAGAATGTTGGAATGCCAACAATGTAAAATTTGAATTAACATCCAAATCATCATAAATATCTTTCAGACTTCTCATATTTTTCTTACTATCGCTTGATTCATTACCTAATTGTCTCCTTGGAGAATTATGGTTTGTTGATCTGCTTGAAAATCCATTCTACTCTGAAAATCTTGGAGTCCTTGTTGGTGTGACTCTATTTGGTGTCTGCACTCTTAATTCTTGCTGCTCATTTTCTGCTACATCATCCTCTTCCATCAATGGTGCTTGTGCATCGGTTGGTTTGTCTACAGTCCCATTCCATGACTCTTGTTCTTTGAACACAACATCTCTGCTAATGATTGTCTTCTTGGTGACAAGATTATACAATTTGTAAGCTTTTGACTGCTCACTATAACTAGTAAATATGCATTTTTCACTGTGATCATCTAATTTGCCTCTTATTTGCTTAGGCACATGTGCATAGGCTACACATCCAAAAACTCTGAAATGAGATACACTGCATGACATACCTGACCATGCTTCTTCTGGAACTCTATTCATCACATTCTTTGTAGGAGATATGTTTATCACTTAAACAACACATGCAACTGCTTCTGCCCAATACTCATCAGACAAGTTTCTTACTTTCAACAGGCTCCTTGTCATGTTCATGATTATTTGGTTCTTTCTCTCTACTACACCATTCTGCTGCGGTGTGTATCTAGTTGTAAACTATCCTCTGATTCCATGTTGTTTGTAGTACTCATGGAATGCTTTCTAATCATATTCTCCACCACAATCTGATCTCAATATCTTGATCTGTCGATCACTTTGGTTCTCCATTAAGGCTTTGAACTCTTTGAAATTTCCAAAGGTTTCAAACTTCTACTTCAAGAAGTAAACCCAAGTCTTTCTGCTATAGTCATCAATAAAATTGAGGAAGTAATAGCTTCCGCCAATCGACTGTGTCCTCATAGGTCCACACAAGTCGGTATGCACCAACACAAGTGGTTTCTTTGTTTGGTAAGAAAATCCTTTCGGAAAAATTTCACAGCGTTGCTTTCCCAAGATGCAACACTCACAAGTGCTAGCAGGTTCTTTGATGGGAGGTAAACCTCTGACCATATGTTTCTTTTGCAACAATCTTAAACTCGAAAAATGCAAGTGTCCAAACTGAAAGTACCATAACCAGTAATCATTAGAACATGCATCTGTAAAATAACTAACCTAATCATTGTAGTTCATAATTAGGGAAAAGAGACGGTTCCTCGTCATCTGCACCTTTGCAATTAGCTGCTTGCTTGGGGATTTGTCATAAATAACACACTGTTGCCCCTGAAAGATAACTTTGTATCATTTCTGCGTCAATTGACCAACACTTATCAAATTGTGTTTGAGTCCAGGGACATAATATACCTCTGATATGGTCTTTGTCTCCCCCCTACTTGGTCACATTGTTGACCACTCCTTTGCCATCTACATCCACAGTCTTTTTAGTCCTCAACTTTACATCTGTCTTCACAAATTCATCCAAATTTGCAACCAAATTCTTGTTGCCTGTCATGTGGTTACTGCAGCCACTGTCTAATAGCCAGACCTTATCAGACGGTTCATGCATGGTGTTACATGCTAGGAATATGGAGTTAGTATTCTCTATACTAACATTAGCTCTCTGATTTCCTTGATCAACTATTTTCTTTCTACAATCACGAGCATAATGACCAAATTTATTGCAATAATAACATTTCACCTTTGATTTGTCAAACCTTTGATTGTTGTGAAAGATCCTGCTACTACTGCTTCCACTTTGATGCTCATGCTCTTCTCGGCCATCTCTCTGACCACCATAGCTGTTGTCTCGTCCTCTGCCTCTTGATCAACTTCTACCTCGACCTCTTGAAATATAAACTTGAATTTTGAAGGCAGTTTCTAAAGTGGAATCCTTATTTCTGTCTATCCTCACCTCATGCGATAAAAGGGATCCCATAAACTCACCAACTATTAGTTTTTCTAAATCCTTCACTTCTTCTATGGTTGCTACCACAACATCGAACTTGGTAGACAAAGATCGAAGAACCTTCTCAATCACTATTTGATCTTTAATATCTTCACCATATATTTTTAATTGATTAATGACATACATGACCCTATTCATGAAGGAATCAATGTCCTCTATCTCTTTCATCTGCTGACTTTCAAAATCTCTCCTAGTATTCTACAATTTAACAATATTGACTTTGGCCATACCTTGATTGCTTGTCGCCAAAGTTTCCCATGCTTCCTTTACTGAAGATGTGATCATTATCTTCTGGAACACTACTCGGTACACTCCTTACTGGATAAGAAGAAACACTTGTGCATTCTTCCGCTTGTCTTTCTTCCATTGCTCCCTGTCTGCATTACTGAGGGCTTGTTCTTCTGCGTCATTCTGAGGTTCTGCAAACCCAAACTTGACATGATCCCATACATCATGCTCTTTTAGCATAGTCTTCATTTTAATAGCCCACACATCATATTCTTTCTGAGTAAAAGAAGGAAGTTATGGCCGAAAATTTGATGTGGCCATCTTGCTTCAAAAAAATTCTTCTCTAATAAAAACCCTAAATTTCTCTTTTTTATTTTTATAAAAGCTTTGCAAAGCTCCTTTAAAAAAAATCCTTTTTTATTTTTTATTTTTATAAAACTTTATAAAAAACCCTTTGATTAAATTTTTTTATATATAAAGAATCTTTATAAAAAAAAATTCATATGAAAAAATTCTTAAAAAAACTTATGAATAAAGTATTCGAACTTATATAAGACTTTTTAATAAATCAAAAAACTCTCATCCAAGTATTATTTTTTTGATTTCCCAAAAAACAAACAAGCCACCCACGTGACTTCAAATTAAATAAAGTATGATACATTTTCAAAAGGCTCACGGTCACGTATCAGAATGAAACCGTTTCTTTGAATTTTGTCGTCTTTTAGTATTACTCTGATTGCCGCATGCAATCAATATAGAAAACCATGGAATAAACCAGTTTTTGACAATCAATACAAAAAACTGCGAAATAAACCAATTTTTGAATAAAACGTAAGGTCAACGAAATCTCTGCAGATTTTCAAAGGAGAAGTTGTGAACCTCCGCTTTTTCTACACTGAAAACGTGCAAACCTCTATGTTTGCAAAATTTGAAAAAAAAAAAGTTGTCGGCCTTTTACTCTTGGCTTTTTTTCTCTGGCTCTGCTCGCCCACGAATCTTCTGATCCTTCCTCAGCTATGATACCAATTTGTTGGATAGGAAAAAGATATAAACACACAATAACACAATTATTTCACACATGAAACACAAACGAGTTGCAACTCTTCAATTAATCAATGAACTATTGAACCCGGTGAAGGGTATTTAACCTAAATTGACATGCACATACTCTCACATAACTCAACTTGATCAACTCTCACTTAACTCACTCTCTAACTCACTCACCAAATATATCTATCACTCAACTCAACTAACTCACTTAACTAATTTTATAACAATGCATGTGGGAGGTAATTACATATTTTAACAACCTCGTGGATCAGTTTGCACCCTATGGTGATGATCGTTGACCATGAGCTTGCCCACGAGGCACTCATACAGAAGGGCTCCATCTTCTCTGACCGGCCACCCGCCCGCGGGACACAGAAAATCATCAGTGCCAACCAACACAACATCAATACGGCCGCATACGGGCCACTGTGGTGGAGCCTTCGTAGGAATTTGGTTAGTGAAGCCCTGAGCCCTTCGGCGATGAAGGCCTTCAGGGAGGTGAGGGAGTGGGGCATCGACCGCCTCGTGGAAAACCTGAGGAATGAAGCGGTTGGCAAAGGGGGAGTGGTGAGTGTTGTTGGAATTTAATTCCAACTTCTACACACAACAGTAGGACAACCAAATTCAACGAAGATGGGATTGGCAAGACAGCAAGATTAATTGCTAATGGAAATTCAAAGGACAACGGCAGCAACAAGAAATCTCCATATTTGATTTTCACGCAATCAGTCTCCTCTGCAATTAACGATTCACCCACCAGCATTAAAATCTTCACCAAACAAATTTAACACCAGAGGAAATTTACCGCCAGATTGAAAAGGCCACGTGGAGTAAATATATTGGATCGCGTGAATTTGGAGGAAATCTGAAAACACAAAAACTGGACCGAAATTTTTATAAGGTGGATTTAATTTGGAATTTGCGTCACACATTGGGCCTACGTCATCATCCCATTTTGGAACGCGAAATATTTTGTAATAGAGTTTGTTTTATGGTTGAAGTCCGTAAAATTTCATAAAGGTTTTAAACCTTCGGTAAAATTTTTTTACTAAGGTTAATATATATTATAAATATTTATAATATTTATAATATATATAAGTAAGTGTTTTATTTTTAAATGTTATGTTCTGGAAAGTTTAAAAGGCCCGAAATCCAAAACAAAAGAAAGGCGCCGTAAATGTAATTTTTATTTTAAGTTTATTACATAGCAGTGTATAAAAGGGAAAAAAGACAGATTGTGAAACGAGTGTATGCACAGCAGTGCGAAAGTGAGAAAAACACAGCAGAGTGTTTTAGAGACAGAGTATTTTCTGTGTGAGATAGAGAAGAGTTTTGCTTGGCACTATGTCTTGTAACAGTCCAGCATTTTGTAATCCCTGTTAGAGGAAGAAGTTTTTTTTTATTGTAATAGATTTTTATAGTGAATGAAATAGAATTTTTCCAGTGTTGAACTCTGTCTCCTGTGAGTGAAATTTGTTTGTATTTTTGTGTGTTAAAGAAAGGGAATTTCTATTGTAGTATTGAGAAATTCCAACATGGTATCGGAGCTAGTTTAGGCTCTTTGAAGGTTTCAAAGAAGTTGAAGAAGAAGAATACTTGTTGCAACGTTTTCTTCGGCAGTGTGAAAGCCCAACAGAAGTCAAAAGTTCAGGTATTTCTCAAAGAAAACAGAGCTGTTGTTTTGTTTTAAAAGAGTTTGTTCTTTCAGAGAAGGAAAGACTATTTGTATAAGTTCAGTGTTCAGTTTAAGAGCAATGGCTGGACCAAGCACTCGAGTGAGCATTGGAAATGTTCAGCTTCCACTATTTAATGGAAAGAACTATGATTATTGGGCCATTACCATGAGAGCCTTGTTTGTCTCACAAGACTTATGGGAATTTGTAGAAGATGGTTTTTTTGAACCAGCTGATGAGCAGGCTTTTAATGCCTTAACTCAAGCAAAGAAGGATTTATTAAAGTACAATAGAAATAAGGATGCTAAAGCCCTCTTCTATTTGTATTAGGCAGTAAATGAGAGTGTGTTTCCAAGGATAGCAGCAGCTAAGAGATCCAAGGAGGCATGGGAAACTCTGAAAATAGCCTATCAAGGCATGGAGAAAGTTAAGGCAGCAAAACTTCAGTTGCTAAGAAGAGATTTTGAAACTCTTTACATGAAAGAGTCAGATAATGTGGACACATTTTTTACACATGTGATTGGGATTGTAAATCAGATAAGATCCCATGGAGAAACTCTTGAAGAAAGAAGGATTGTGGAGAAACTTTTGAGATGCTTACCCTCAAAGTTTGATGTAATTGTTACCACCATAGAAGATACCAAAGATCTCTCACAGTTCACAGTGGATGAACTTCATGCCTCACTGATAACTCATGAACAGAGATTGAGCAGAGATGAACATTCATCTCTTGAGCACGCCTTCAAGACCCAGATGCCTTCAGGAAGAGGAAGAGGTCAAGGCAAAAGAAGAGGAAGAGGCAGAAGCCAAAAAAAAGGTGGAAGGAACAGCCCTTCACATTCACATGGAAGGAGCAACAGTCAAAATCAGAGCCATGGCCAATGCAACAGCCAACAAGGTGAACATAAACACCAACATGCTCATGGACAAAGGTATGACAAATCCAATGTCCAATGTCATTATTGCAAGAAATATGGGCACTATGCCAATGAATGTAGAAAGAAGCAAAATGACATGAAGAATAAGCAGAATGCTAATGTAGAAAAAGAAGAAAAGAACCCAAGTAATGTGCTGTTAGCTTGTAATGTAGCACAAGACAGAGAAGATAATGTTTGGTTCTTAGATTCAGGATGTAGTGATCACATGACTGGAAATAGAGCAATGTTTGCTAATCTAGATGAAGAAGTAAAATCTGAAGTGACCACAGGGACTGATACTAAAATCTCTGTAAAAGGAAAAGGCGGAGTTAGTATTCGAGCTAGAAATGGGGAGAAGAAATTTTTCCCTGATGTATATTATGTTCTAGGTCTGAAGTGTAATATTTTGAGCGTTGGGCAGCTCATAAATAAAGGTTACAATGTAATATTAAAATATGATGTGTGCACAATAAAAGATATACCTCCAAGTAAGAAAATCATTGCTGAAATCCAAATGACCAGCAATAGAATGTTTCCACTCAAGCTCAACATTGACTTGAAGGGAAAAGGAAAGAGCATAGTAGTTGTAACACAAGAACCCTTCCAGAAGGAAGAAAAAGATGAAAATTGGTTATGGCGCATGAGATTTGGACATCTCAATTTCGGAGGATTAAATTTGCTGCACAGAAAAGGAATGGTAAGAGGTTTACCATTGATTGAGAAGCCTGACAGCCTATGTGAAGGCTGCATCTTGGGAAAGCAACACAGAGAAAATTTTCCATCAAGGAAAAGCATAAGGGCGAAAGCACCCTTAGATTTCATTCACTCAAATTTATGTGGGCCGATGAAAACAGAATCAGTTTCAGGCAACAACTACATGCTGACCTTCATAGATGATTTCACAAGAAAAGTGTGGGTTTATTTTCTAAAATATAAGAGTGAAGTTTTTCAGAAATTTTGCCACATTAAAGCTCTTGTAGAGAAACAGAGTGGGCAGTACATTAAAGTCCTCAGAATTGATAGAGGAGGAGAATATATCTCAAAGGAATTTCTACGTTTCTACAGAGAGAACGGCATACACAAGCAGTTTACCACAAGGTACACACCGCAACAAAATGGAGTTGCTGAAAGGAAGAATCGAACCATAATGGAAATGGTGAGAATTATGCTAAAGGCAAAACACTTTCCAAATGATTATTGGGCAGAAACAGCAAACTGTGTTGTGTATATTCTAAATAGATGTCCCACAAAAGCAGTGATGAACAAAGTTCCAGAAGAAGCGTGGAGTGGCAGAAAACAAGGAGTCACCCACATGAGAGTTTTTGGATGTGTGGCATATGCACATATTCCAGACAAGTTGAGAAAGAAGTTGGACAGTAAGGGGAAGAAGTGCGTTTTCCTTGGATATTGCGAAGATTCCAAAGGATATAGATTGTATAACCCATCCACAAAGAAGTTTGTGATAAGCAGAGATGTGAAATTCATTGAAGAGGAAGCATGGGATGGAAGCATTGAGAAAACAGTTAATGTCAAAAACTATTTATCTCATGATGAAGATAAAGGAGATGTGGTTGAAATTAACAACCCATCCACTGCACAACCTCCACCAACACAAGGACAGCAAGGGACACCTCAAGCGGCAGTGAGAACACCCTTGAGAAGGAGCGGGAGTGCATCACCGAGCACACCACATGGAGCAGAATTGAGTGCTTCATCAAGCACGTCTACACCAAGTGAAAGTGGAACAAAATTTAGAAGCATTAGAGAAATCTATGAACAAGGAGCGGAAAATGAAGGTATGAACTCCTTATTTGCTTTGTATTGTCAAGTTGATGATCCTATTCATTTTGAAGATGCAATTAAAGATATAAAATGGATAGAAGCTATGGATGATGAAATTAATGCCATAGAGAAGAACAAAACATGGGAGTTGGTTGATCTCCCAGAAGGTAAAGAAGTCATTGGAGTTAAATGGCTATATAAGACCAAGAGAAATGCTGAAGGAAAAATAGAGAGACACAAGGCTAGACTTGTTGTCAAGGGATACAAGCAGAAGCATGGAATTGATTATGAAGAAACTTTCGCACCAGTTGCAAGAATGGAGACAGTAAGAGTAGTGATGTCCATAGCAGCACAAAACAAATGGAAAGTATACCAGATGGATGTAAAATCTGCATTTTTAAATGGAGTTTTAATGGAAGAGGTATATGTGGAACAACCTCTCAGATATGAGAAGAAAGGCCAAGAGCATAAAGTTTGCAAATTGAAGAAAGCTCTTTATGGGCTGAAACAAGCACCAAGAGCATGGTACAATAGGATAGACTCCTACCTACTGGAAAATGGGTTTGAGAAATGTGATGGAGAACCCACATTTTACATCAAAGAAAAGGATGGTAGAATTCTCATTGTTGTGTTATATGTTGATGATGTAATATTCACTGGAAATGATGATTATCTCAGTGAAAATTTTAAAACAGTCATGAAAGAGGAATTTGAAATGACTGACATGGGTTTATTGAGATACTTCTTAGGAATAGAAGTAGAGAAAAGTGAAAAAGGGATTTTTATATCTCAAGCAAAATATGTGAATCAAGTTTTAGAAAGATTTAATATGCAGGAGTGCAAAGCAGCAATTACTCCCACAGTAATGGGATTGAAGTTGAGTAAAGATGACAGCAGCAAGGATTTTGATCCAAGTTTGTATAAAAGCATAGTTGGCAGCCTCATGTATTTGACTGCAACTAGGCCGGATATTATGCATGTTGTTAGTTTAATTTCCAGATTTATGGAGAAGCCAAAAGAAGCACATTGGCAAGCAACAAAGAGGATTCTGAGGTATGTTAAAGGTACTAAAAGATTTGGTATTTATATACAGCTTCAGAAAATTCAGAATTAGTTGGATACACTGACAGTGATTGGGCTGGAAGTGTAGATGATCAGAAGAGCACTTTCGGTTATATTTTTCACATGGGTTCAGGAGCCATTTCATGGGCTTCTAAGAAACAACCAATTGTAGCATTGTCTACAGCAGAGGCAGAGTATGTGGTAGCTACAGCAGCAGCGTGTCAAGAAATTTGGATGAGGAGGATGTTAAGAAGTTTATGCCAAGAACAGATAAAAGGCACAGTGATTTATTGTGACAATAGCTCAACTATTGCATTGTCAAAGAATTCTGTGTTTCATAAAAGAAAAAAAGACATTGATGCCAAGTTTCACTACATCAGGGAGTTAGTGAACAATGGAGAAATAATTTTAAAACATTGCAGAACTCAGGAGCAGTTCGCTGATATTTTGACCAAGCCATTGGGACAAAAGAGTTTTGAGTTTTTAAGGAAATGTCTGGGTATGACTGATAACCCAGCAGTTGAAATTAAGGGGGAGTGTTGGAATTTAATTCCAACTACTACACACAGCAGTAGGACAACCAAATTCAACGAAGATGGGATTGGCAAGACAGCAAGATTAATTGCTGATGGAATTCAAAGGACAGCGGCAGCAGCAAGAAATCTCCACATTTTATTTTCACGCAATCAGTCTCCTCTACAATTAACGATTCACCCACCAGCATTAAAATCTTCACCAAACAAATTTAACACCAGAGGAAATTTACCGCCAGATTGAAAAGGCCACGTGGAGTAAATATATTGGATCGCATGAATTTGGAGGAAATCTGAAAACACAAAAACTGGACCCTAATTTTTATAAGGTGGATTTAATTTGGAATTCGCGTCACACATTGGGCCTACGTCATCATCCCATTTTGGAACGCGAAATATTTTGTAATAGAGTTTGTTTTATGGTTGAAGTTTGTAAAATTTCATAAAGGTTTTAAACCTTCGGTAAAAGTTTTTTACTAAGGTTAATATATATTATAAATATTTTTAATATTTATAATATATATAAGTAAGTGTTTTATTTTTAAATGTTATGTTTTGGAAAGTTTAAAAGGCCCGAAAGCCAAAACAAAAGAAAGGGGCCGTGAATGTAATTTTTATTTATTGTGTAATTTTTATTTTAAGTTTATTACACAACAGTGTATAAAAGGGAAAAAAGACAGATTGTAAGTAGTAAGTTTTTACACAGAGCAGAGTGTGAAACAAGTGTATGCACAGCAGTGCAGAAGTGAAAAACACAGCAGAGTGTTTTAGAAACAGAGTATTTTCTGTGTGAGACAGAGAAGAGTTTTGCTTGGCGCTGTGTCTTGTAACAGTCCAGCATCTTGTAATCCCTCATAGAGGAAGAAGTTTTTTTTTATTGTAATAGATTTTTACAGTGAATGAAATAGTTTGTTTTCAGTGTTGAACTCTGTCTCCTATGAGTGAAATTTGTTTGTATTTCTCTGTGTTAAAGAAGGGGAATTTCTATTGTAATATTGAGAAATTCCAACAAGTGTGGTGGAGCAGTTGCGAACCGCGGTCTTCGGCATCCTCCTGTGCATGTGCTTCGGCAGCAAGCTAGACAATGAGATGGTGATATCCGTGCAGAACGCGATGCGGGACTTCCTCCGAACAAGTGGAGGCCTGGACCAAACCTTAGTGATTGATGTGTTCTTCAATCGGCGCCGCCGGGCGTGAATGGCAAAGATCATTCAAAGGCAGCGGGGAGCCCTAATCACTCTCATCAACCAGCGTCGTGACGCCCTGCCTCCGGTAATCGACGCGTATGTTGACACATTGTTCAATCTAACAATGGATGGTGGCCGAAGCCTCGACGACGACGAGCTCGTGACCCTGTGTTCAAAATTCATCGATGCCAGCACCAACATGACCACGACATCCATGTAGTGGCTGATGGAAAATCTAGTTATCCATTAAGATATACAGGCCTAATTATACGACGAGATCGTTAGCATCACTGGTAGGGGGAAACCAGTGGAGGAATACGACCTATGGTGGATGCCTTATCTGGAGGTCATGGTGAATGAAACCCTAAGACGTCATCCTCCCAAGCAATTTTTCCTCAGCCACACCATCACCCAGCCCTGCGAACTTGCCGGCTACGAGGTCCCCACCAATGCATCCGTCAATTTCTACGTGGCAGGCATAGGAATGGATCCCCAAGTGTTGTAGAACCCATCGGAATTCAACTCTTAGTGCTTTGTTGATGAGGGTATGGAAGTGGATTTGACAGGAACGAAGGACATAAAGATGATGTCGTTCGGTGCAGGGCGACGGGTGTGTCCGGGCTTAGGGATAGCAATGTTCCATTTAAATCTCATGATTGCCTAGCTTGTTCAGGAATTCGCGTTGGAATGCAAGCCGGGGAAGACAGTGGATTTGTCTGAGACGCAAGACTTCACTACGGTTATGAAATACCCTTTGGAAGTCGTCATAAAGGAGAGGGAGAAAGGCCATAATTAAATTAGTAGAAGCTTACAATCGTTAACAGGTTTGTTACTTAGTGCATTCTGTACGGTAAATTGAACTTTGGGAGTTGTTGCGTTGGTAAGAAAAAAAATAATGAATAGTGTGAGATACTGTGAAAATAAATCCTAATAAATTGAATGAAAATTGTCCATTGTATAAAGAATTTTGCTTATTGTATCTGACATGAATCGTTGTGAGATCCCCATCTTATTGTGTCTGACATGAATCGTTATGATATCCCCATCTTAATCTTACTGTGACTTAGATGCATAATTATCATATCCCATCTTAACGTGTATCGCATGAATTATCAACATATCACTGTCGTGAATGTTCAGATAAGTTCGAATTATATATATATCTTTTTAAAATGTTGAATTTTCAAGTTAAAAATAAATAAATTATATATTCAAATATGTTCATATATATATAAACATGTTGAATTTTCAAATTAAAAAATTATGAGATATTTGTAATAATTTTAATAATATATTCATTTACTAATTATTTTACACCACTAAAATATTTTATAAAAAAAATTAAATAAAAATATGTTGTTTTACACCATTACAATAATTTTATAAAGATTTCGAAATAAAAAAAAAATTGTTAGATAAAATAGAAATTCAAATAAAAAAACAAAATTCAAATTTACCATTTAACTTTTAGGTATTTGTTTGAACTTTGTTATATATATATATATATGCTAAAACTATTATTTTTATTTTTATATATAAATACAAGCTAAAACTATACCCGTTGTTCTGCCTCATGTGAGTTTAACTAAAAAAAATTCTGAAAATTTATTGTGGATCACATAAATTTAAATACATAAAATTAATTATGATATAAAATTGAAAATAAAATAGGGAATATAGTAATTATTATTTAAAAAGTTTTTTTTTAAATTAATAATTAAGATGTAAATATTATATTGAAATACTACCGTAATTTTAATAATATTAAAGTAGGTTCAAGTAGGTTTTAAGAGTGTTTTCGCGTGTGATATGAGTACGAAAATTAGTGGGTTTTAATTTTATCATTTAAATTTATTTTTAATTATTAATAATTTTATTTTGAATTTACTTGTAGTAATAATGATTAGATTTGAGTTATTTTAGAATATTGAAAAATATGTTATTTTATAATGGTTAGATTTGAATTGTTTTCAAATGTTAAAATATGCTCTTTTATAAAAAAGATGGAAGTTAAAGTTACTTTGTTGAATTTCTTTTCTATTTGTAATGGATTTTAAATTTTAATTATTATTGATATTAAAAAAACAAAATTTACAATTGATATGGATTGGATTGTAGTTGACTGGCAGCCAAAAAAAGTCCATGTTCACATATACCCAAGACTAATAGTGATTTTTCTTATTAACAAAACTATGAGTACAGACTAGTATGTATAACAACCATACATATTCCTTATCATACATACTCCTTAAACGATAAGGTAGTCATACCAAGAAAGAATGAGAACACATAATAAACCAACACGACACATAAACTAGATAGTGGAAAGACACTGATAGTGGAAATCACTCTTCAAGGATTATCACTGCATGATCCGGAGAAGCATTACCCCTGGTGTGGCCTCAATGATTATTTCACCATATTGAGGTGTTGAGAACTTTGTTGGATATTTAGTGATATAGTTATAATTATATATTAAAAACTTTAAGTAAATAGGCATTAAATAGTTTTCCTTAGGATTTTAAATGGTTAATTTCTATTTTTATTTTTATATAATTTTAAATGGTTTATTTTTATTTCTATTTTATAGACATCTACAATAATTTGTATAATCAAATTAAATAATTTGTATAATCAAATTTAATGGGAAAAATGTCTAAAGATTCAGTATTTTTAAAGAACATTAAAATTCAACATGAAAAAGTAATGATGGTTACAAACGCTTTAAGGCTAAAAAAAATTAATGTGAAACAACTTACACAATTTCATATAGTCCATAGCTCTAGTTAGAAGATAGAATTAGAAATTATGTTTAATGATTTCAACATGTCCATTATTGTAGCTCCTAGAGACAACTTTGATTTACAAAAGACCAGTGCTTAGAACATCTTAAAATCAGAGGTTAAATGTGGACAATTGTATAAATTTCTTTGACAGAATATGGGTCAAGAGAATAATGGTTTTGGTGGTTCAAAAATGGAGAAGATCATTTGAGCTTGATTCATGTGAATTCCCCAAACTGTGAGAGGTCTCAGGAGGTTGTGAAGCTGATGGCTTTTAGATGGGCCAAGTATAAAACAATGAGCAGAAGCTTTAAAAATATGTAGAAGCGTTGAGAAAGAAAAGGAGAAGAAACCCCACAAGAGACATGCTTAAGAGGATTAAGAATCTATCCTCCGTGAACTCAGAGGAAGCAGATATAAATGAGATATGGACAACAACAGAGGTTAGTGGAGTGCGAATTAAGGGAGCACAACAAGCCTAATACATGAGCGTTATACAGAAACGAATTCATGAATAAAATTGTAGACCACCGATAGCTACATTACATGAACCATCAAAGCAGCATAGCATGAAAGATGATTACAAATGAAAAGGAGATTATTGGTAATAGAAGGAAATAGATACATACTACTCATTTCTCCATCTGGAATCCAAATAACAACGTTGTATTATATTAAGTTCAAGCAGCTCTCCCAAATATGTATCTCAGAGCACAAGGAGAAAAATCGTACAAAACTACTGCAAAATTCTTCAAAATTCCATAACCCCCTCTTTCATCTTAAAACTCACTACATATAGAGTTTTCCCTGAGGTTCCACGATCCTAATCATTTATCATCGACCCATACCTATGAAATCAAAATATCCTACCTAACTTGCAGAGTGTACATCAAGCAATTACTTCTGTATTGAGAGAATTAAAGCAAGAATGGGTGAAATTGAGATTTCACCAACAAACATCAAAATCAAACAGTAAACAGAAAAGACATGGTTGACCATGGAGGCCAATTATGGGAGCCTTCAAGCAATATGGTGAGGAGCGGTCGTAGGTGAGCAGGTTGGCTATCATCATACGATTCCATATGTTTCTTGAAATTCTCCACTCCCTCAGTCTTATGATTTCCACTTAATCCATTGTGAAGTGGTCAATTGTACTGCATGTGCCTGGCTTTGCCCTTTTTCTCCTTTCCAGGTCGTATTCTACCACCAGTATTTCTGCCGTGTTTTTCCTATTTCTTCATAAAATGGCGCATAAACCTCATAATCCCGGACTTGAAATCATTTAGATTTCATCTTGGAACCACATCGTGTCTGTGCCAACATTGCACTTCGCACTTTTCTATCTTTAACTTTTCTTTAGCACTTATATTTAAAACTTGCGATGTGTGGTATGCAATCGTGCCCCACCTGGTATCACACATCGCACTTCAGCGAATTTATCACTTAACTCCCGTAGTTATCCTTTAAAAATTGCCATTTTCGATTTGCGATCGAGCCCCATTGCATCGCACATCGCACTTTGGAAATTTTAACATGAACCCTCCGTGATTGTCCTTTAAAAATTACGATTTGCGATTTGCGATCGGGCCCCACCGCATCACACATCGCACTTCGGTGATTATAACACTTACCCTTTGCACTTAAATTTTAAAACTTGTGATTTGTGATTTGCGATTGGGCCCCACCGCATCACATATCACACTTCGGAAATTTTAACATTTACTTCCTGCACTTATCCTGTAAACTTCGCGATTTAATCTCCATCGTCCATCTCTTTGCTTCAACTCTGTGCTTTGATCCTGACCACCTATTTTCCCCTTTGCGCCTCCTCCAAAACCCTTAAGTTATTTTAAGGAAAATATGCCTTTTCTCTGCTTTCTCTGATTTGAAAGTAAAGGACGTGGGCTCCAGCTATCACCCCATAATGTCCTTTATTGAAACCTTAAACCACTTGCGTGGGAAGTTTAAGCAGTTTTTTGGAATTTGAAGAGAGTGTTCCCGTAGTTAATGTCAACCGTCGATTTGCGGGTGAGCGGATTTAACTATACTACTTGCGAGGGAACTCCTTGGTATAAATCTGACGCAATTTGTGTTCCCGATTTGCCTTTGGATCTAGGAACAATGAATAAGAACCTTCGTTGTACTCGAACTTGGAAGAATGATAATCTTGTTTAATTTTAACTTCAAGACATCTTAGCATTAAACGGTATTCTCTAGCACTAGTCTCTCCTGAGCTTGCGAATAAGCCTGACTCGACCCTAACCTATGTCCAATGTTCTGAACGTGTCCATTGGTCTGGATCTTGAATTGTTCTTTTGGTTGTGGGGCGTGCTTCCGGCCCATGCTTGAATAACTTGGCCTTCTCCTTAAACATTCACACCTCTGCCCTCTGATTTCCTTATAGGGACCACTTCTCCATGTTATGTGTGGTCACAGGCCAACATTGGCTCCATCTGGGGACAACATGATGTTATAAGTGCGTTGAGAACCTACGGACCTTGAATTTTTGTGCTTTATTGGGCTCATGGAGTAAAAAATGCATATTGTAATCCTAAATTTAAACTACAACTGAATTGTGCGCAACCAACTATATAAAACAGAAATCACTGTCGCATGTTGAAAATATTAAATGCTGAAATCTGAGCTATGCTGAAACTGGAAACTGAAACACACTTGAACTAAAAAATACAAATCAATCTGAAACTAAACTGGAAATATTCTAATAGCACTAAGCGTATTTGCACACCTACCTACCCTAATCTGTTGTAATTACTACTATTCTAAATGATACAATAATTATAGTGTAACCAGGCAAGCAACTTCTCTAATAATTTCGTTCTTTCACTATTTTCCACCAGACTCAGGAACAAACTTGTTACTGGTATTTGATATGAATTCTCAGCCTGGTCTTTATTACAAGGAACCTGGTAAACCTGAACAATAATAGAGATACTAGAAAGTTACGGTGGCTTTGTGATGAATAATTTCTCAATATAGATGGCCAGTGGATCAAGGTACACTTGGCCTATTTATGGATATCCAGACCCACTAAATCTTACCTCACCCCTTGGTATTGCACTTGTGTTCTCCATGTCTTCAAGCAACTCGAAACATGTTTGCATTTTATCTGATGAATTAAGGGATAAAGTTGGAGAATCAAACTAGATCACATCTTCCTCTGTTTTAAACTTCACCTCTCTGTTTAGCAAGTTCACCTCCACATCAACTACAATATTTGGTATTTCTTTAAGTATTGCAGTGTCTCTTTCTCTTACCTGGAATGCCACCTCTGGATTAAAGGCAGCTCTGTATTGCAAGAGAGCTAATCCTGGGGGTGGCCTTATATCAGCAGGCATTGAATGATACACCTTGTTGAACTTTGCTGAAAAACATTTTCCTATCTACCCCGACTATCTTTTTAAATGTTCATGCCCCTCTATGATAAGAAATACATTTCCCATGATTACCCATCGACCTAGGAAAACTTGCATGAATTGATGAAAATTGCTCATGCTAGCAGCTCAAATATTCTCAAACCAATTTTTAACTTTACCTTGCCATGGTGGAACAAACATCCTGATACATGCCTCATCTTCTGCCTTTACTGATGAATACAATACACTGACCAAAGGATTATGGTAAGCATGGACCATAAGATCTTCTAGAATATTTGTAACAGGAAAGCAAACCTCATTCCAAAATGTTGATTTGCTAGTGTGTTGAAACTGATTCTCTTCGAACAACAACGGAACGAATTATTTTTCCCTACTATCCACGTCAGTAAAGTGATCTAAGTTTTCTTTGTCTTTCTCTTTGTCACACAGAAGCTTACATGGGAGCTTTAAACTCTCGTTAATTTCTGGTGAAGTAACATGATTTGTAACAATCTATTGTGACTCCTCCTTAGCATCCCAAGAAGAAATTAATAATGCAGAACTTTTATGACCTTCTTCACACTCAGAAAGAATATTTGAGTGGTCTTCAATCAACAAACCTGATTGGTTTTCTTTTGGCAAGATTTCTTGGATTTCATTGGGAACACTTGATTGTGTTCAATCTCTGAATATAAATTATTGGTTGAAGGTGCTCTTGTGGATCTAGACAATTAAGCTATGTTGCCTCTATTTCCGGATCACCAAACTGTTGTTGATTTTTAGTGTTGTCCTCTAGGAAATAATCCAACTCTTCTCCTTCTTCATGGAGGGTAAGCTCACCTCCCTCTTCTTCATCATAGGCTAGAAGCTAATTCTCTACATTTAGTCGAAAAACCACCATGGATTGTTCTTTTCGGAGATTGAAGGGTGTGGGCCCCTTTTTTGTAATGGCTTCTTCGAACTGCTCTTTAGGAGGGCCAGGTGGTTTCAAGGGTATAGATGTGGGCTTCTTATCCTTGGGAGGATCAGCTCCTTGCTTTGTTTAGGTGGATGCAGTGGCCTTATGAGGGGCTGACTCTTCTAACTGCTTCTTCCCTTTACTAGCAAGACTAGGATGGGTTTGTTCTCTTGATATCAACTCTTCTTTTAGTTCTTGCCCTCGGGTTCTCTTTCTGGAGGACCTAAGGTCATAGTTCTTGTGGAGTTGAACCTACATGAAATCCACAAACTGTCTGCAGTAACTATCAATCTCTTGATCCTCTAGAGGGACTTCCTCTTCTTCTTGTTCCCCTTTCAGGATGGGTTCACCCTCCCCATCATCAGAGTAGTCAAGGAATTGATCTTGTTGTTTGTCTCTGACTTCTTCAGCTTGTTGCAACAGCTACAAAAGGGGCCTTTGATATTGAGGATTAAACCCCTGGTTATGAATCATTTAGTTGGAACAAGGAGGGGAATTCTTGGCCTCTGATTCAAGCTTAACCATCTTATTTGAGAGGTTCTTGATCAACTTATTCATCTCTTCAATTCTATGCTCCTATAATTCCTTCTCCTGATTTGAGGGAGAAGCCTCCTCCCCCTTCTTTCTTATAGATTCATGTTCTGTCTTCCCCTTGAAATTACTAGTAGAATAAAAGTTTGTTTCTACCTCCAACACATCAGTCTGGATCTGATCCAGAGAGGTGGATATTCTTTCTCTTAAGGTGAACCCAAAATCTAGCTCAAAAGCTCCTACAAAGACCACCTTAGCCGCTTCTTGGGGAGGCTTTATCTCGGCAGGGAGATTATTATAGAGCTTATTGAACTTATTTATAAATTTTGTTACATCCTCATTGTGTCTCTTCTTGAGAGAATTGAACTATGTGAGGTCATATCCATGGTCCCTCTTTTCTCCCCATTTCATTGTGAAGAAATTTTCCATTTCTTCCCATGTGTGGACTGTGTTGTTGGCTAGAGACGTGAACCATTTCCGGGCTTCTCCCTCCAAGGAGTGGACGAAAATCCTTAATACCACATCTATGTGCTCTACATTCACATTCTCAGCAAAGGCACGGAAGTTTTCAATATGTCTTTGCACAGAATTACTATCTTCCACGGTGAACTAAGGCAGAAGCTTTAAATAATCTTCTGGCATATCATTTATAGGTTGAGGGAGGGCCAATGGGGCATACTTGCTCAAAAGGAAACTCAGCACTGCCATCTGATTTAGATGTGGAGGTAGATGGTGGATCTGAATCAGGTGTGAGGCCTGGTGAAAGCCAGGATTACTTCTGATTAGGACTATTTTACAGTGGAGTCTCCAAGGTGAGGAATATGCAACTCTCAACCCTTTGTGCTCACCTAATTGCAGGGCGAAGATAATGTTGTGTCCCAGGGAAAAGGTTTTCTAATTCATTTCCCCAGAAATGATGCCAAAAAGATGTTTTAGCTCTGTTATCACTCAGGTTTTCCCAGAAGTTGTGTAAGAGGAAAGTATACCCGAGGTAACCACAAACCAACCTTTTAGATGCAGAATCTAGCCAATCTGCATCCAGAGAGGGCTCTCTCTTTATGATTTATCTTTGTTTTTGAATGATTTTAGGCTAGTTATAGATTCAAAGTTTGTTTTGGAAAATGGTGGAATCCACAAAAATAAGGGCAAGGTTGAGGGCTTTCAGTCCATTGGGCTATGGAGTCTAAGGATGGCTTTACTGGATTTCTTTTCTGAACACAAGATGGTATTACAGGGCAAGATAGCTAGACGGAGAACAATCCTTAAAATTTAAAGTGGATGGATGGTCTTGAAGGGATGAAAGGCAACTAAGAATCTTTCACCATATTCAAGAGGAAGAAGAGAAATGACTACAAGCAAAGAGCAATGAAGGATTCTTTGTTACAGTAATCAACAATGTTGAAATCAGCAAAACATGAGCAATTAAGAATTCATGCTTATAACTAATCCAGAAGAAAACATTGAGAATAATCACATTTGAAAACAGAGTACAATTAAGCAAATTCTGTTTCAATCCTTTATGTAAACTATTCAGAAACGGATATGATGATAGAATAAACTAATATAAAATTTAAACACAAGGGTTGGAAAACTTATTGAACTGAAGTCCAACACATGAATCCTGCAACAAGTCCAGTGCTTCAAAACGTCATCCAGTAAGCCACAAGTAAATTTTTCCAAAAGCTTTTTATTCCGAAAACCTCAATGTTACAGTAGAGTAATAGAATCCACCACAAATGCTTCCAAGAGTGGAGTATTTATACAAATTCTAAACTAAAATATCTTGAAACAAATATCAAAATTGGTTCACAAATCTCTCCAACTATTTACATAAATAGAATTAAAGTAAAGGACACTCAAACTATTTGGCACTATTTTTGATGGATAGGTGATGACAAAGAGGAGAATTCGAATTTGATCCAAATCTTAGTTGATGATGAGGCATCCAAGTCACTAACTGCTTCCTTTCTTTGTGCAATCTGCCCCAACAATTCTGCAAACTTAGGGTCCAATGATATCTTCGTATTTCTCAATCCGTAATAGATATGTAAACAGTGAAAGAGGTTATTGTGGATAAATATGTTGGTGAGATAAACCTCTTTCACTTTCCTAAAATTCCTCTCCAGCTGTGCATAATATTCTCTGTAAAAAATATGTGTAAAACAGAGTTTTACAGAGTCTGAAAAATGGGCTGTAAAGATGCGCATGTATCTCTCATTTTAAAACCACTGTGCAAAAACTGAGATAGGTTTTTGTAGATGGGTCTCCTAGGAACAAAACCCTCCTTCAGTTTTGTGAAATGTATTTCTAATTGGCCACAATATTCTCTGCAAAATGATGACTTGACTGTAATTTTCTGCAAAAAGTGTTTTTCAACATTGTTTAATATTTCCAAAACCATAATAGCTGTTAGGAAAGTGAGAGAGGTTTTTGTAGATGGTACTCTTAAGAACATAAACCTCCTTCATTTTTTCAAAATTCATCTTGTATTGGTCACAATATTTTCTGCAAAATAATGACTAAAACATGTAATTTCTGCAAAAATGTTCCTTCTTGTTATGTTTTTTCATCTTTTTACTTTCTTGCTCTTTTTACTGTTTTACTTTCACTTTAGACAAACTTCAATTTTGGTGAAAGTACTTTCATTTATTTTTACCATTTTACTGCCTCTGTAACTTCATTTTTACTGTTTACCTTTGACTGCTCTGTAACTTTGTTTTGACTTTTCACTCTGACTTTTACCTGATACACTTTACCCACTGATACTCTTTGATTTTGATACGCTTTGACTTGGGGATAAAACTGCTTTCTGATTTGGATCATAATTGGCATGATAGCAGTGGATAATTTCTGGGAAAATAAGGACTGAGGGGATGAGATATCTCGGGAAATTGGATTCCCACAACCCTGTAAGATCTTGCCCCTTTGAGTATTCGTCTCTGCAGCGACAGAAGCTCAAACGAGGACTTTCATCAAAATGCAGGTCTTTTATTTGGAAATCTTCATCTATCAGAGGTAAATAGTTCAATTCACGGTGAGGAGCATTCAATGGAGTGATATTTAGAGCTGCTGGGATCTCCATTTTGGTTCTTGTGGATTCAAAATGGAGGTTTTCGTTTTTCTTACAGACCGGACGGGATTTCTGAAAAAAGGAAGAAATTGGAACAATTTGCAGGTTTTTGGGGGGCAATTTCACAGGTTTAAAATCTTCAGGGAGGACTCAGCAATGATTTTTAACCACTTTCTAATCGGAAAAACAAAGGAAACTGAGTTTTTCGTGCAGTCGGGGCGTAAAGGATAAATACATGTTTTTAGACGGAAACTGGTTCTTGGACAGGTAATGAGCAATGGCGGGGACGTTCTTCAACACGGGCGCAGCGGAATTTCGGAGTAAATTGGTGTATTTGCAGTGAAATTTGAAAATTACAGCGGGAGCAACGTTCTTCTCAGAATAATGAAAATGACTAAAAAACACGAAAAATGGCTTTTATGAAAAAGGAAGAAATTGGAACAATTTGCAGGTTTTGGGGGGCAATTTCACAGGTTTAAAATCTTCAGGGAGGACTCAGCAATGATTTTTAACCACTTTTTCAGAGAAAAAACAAAGGAAACTAAGCTTGACTTGCAGTCGGGGCGCGAAATGATAAATACCTGTTTTTAGATGGAAACTGGTTCTTTAACAGGTAATGAGCAATGGCGGGGACGTTCTTCAACACGGGCGCAGCGGAATTTCAGAGTAAATTGGTGTATTTGCAGTGAAATTTGAAAATTGCAGCGGGAGCTTTGTCGCTTTCAGAAACTAAAAACAACCGAAAAAACACGGAAAATGGCTTATTTACGAATTAAAAGGGTTTTTGTTTTTTTCGAGGCGATGACGTCATGACGTACGGGGTGACGTAGGGAAGTGGGGCCGGCGGTATGCGGTAAGTGGTAAGCGGTGAGCCCGCACCGCTTATGGACGAAGGCGGTAAAGGACGCGGGGGGAGCGATTCCATAGTTTTAACGCCACGTGGAATGCTGACTTTTCAAAAACCGCCCATCCCCCACTGGTTAACATGCTGGCAAGGGATGGGCAGCGGGATTGATGATCACCGTTGATCAACGAACGGATGATCCAACGGCTGAAAGGGATGGGGACTTGTGCGATTTCAAAGGTGGGCCCGTCAAGGTTTAAAAAGGTTTTAATGTGAAATCTAAACACCCCGGGGACACGTTAATAGGCGGAAATGGTTGTTAATTAGTCCAAATGATTAATTAACCCCGTGAAATTATGAAATGGATTGCGGCGGAGCTTGGCCAGGTGGAATGCCACGTGGAATGCTGACGGTGGCATAGACTTTCGCAAAGTTTATTGATATGTTTTGGTATTAAACATACTTGTCGTATGTCTAAAGTTTCTTTTGTATATATTTTTATTATATGATGAATGAATTAATATAATTAATTCATCATAGGGGCGGAATTTATATATAAGGCTATAGTTTTAACCAAAGGGCTTTATAAAGCGGGGTGTTTATTTTCAATGTGCGAGAATATATACTTTGGTAAAACATTATAATAAAGGGTTTTGGGGATATTTATTAGAAAAGGGAGTTATATACTTAGGAAAAGGGATTTTACTAGGGATTTAATATAGTAAAATCAAATGTTAATATGAAAAAGGACAAGCAAAATCAAAACATCTTTGTACATCTAAGAAAGTGATAACTTATGAAGTAAATTGCAACATTTTATCTTCAACACTTAAACTTAGAATAACAAGTTGTTTTGAGGAATTTTATGGAATATTGCATCGGTTTCCTAAGTAAAATAGGATTTTACTTAGGAAAAAGTTAAAAATGGAAGATAATCAATGATGGATTATTTCAAGTGCTTAGGTCTTTTTGATCATTAGGCCGAGGGTCCGGTCCCTCCAGAAGTCAAGGAAATGCCTTGAGCCCCTTTGATCTCCAATTACCTTAGTACTTTTGGGGAAATTAGTAAAACTGTTGAGGGGGAAAAATGATGGGGGAGGTTAATGAATTTGACTTTGCTTTCTGTGATTTTTCAGTGTATTTCCTGCTTTAGTACTTGTGATGAAAGTAAATGATCAAAAACATGTAGCAGCATCATTCATCAGATAACACTTTGCAGCATCATCTACCTACCCTATCTACTTAACACTACCATTTTTCTTCTTTATTAGGGTGCATTTAGACTTGCAAACCCTTTTCAATCTTTTCTTTTTTTACATGATAAATCTATCTATTTCTACCCTTATTACATCCAAGGGCTCAGATTAAACTGTTGAGCACCTTTTATTTACTCTACCTATCTACCTATCTGCCAAGATTAAACTGTTTGGTCAGATATTTATTCTCTAATCTATAACATGAAATTGAAATATGACTAAGCCAAGTTTAAATAGTTTGACTTATTCATGAATTGTGGCAAAGCTGCACACAATTGCTTTATTACAACAAATGAAAAAGTAGTGGCATTTGGATTTGCACACTTTCCTTGGTCTATTTTTTGCTTGGGGTTCATTTCTTTCTCTTTTTTGACCATTTTATTCTTTTTACCCTTTGATCTTTCTTTTAGGGTTTACCCTCTTTACATTTTTTAAATTTTTTGATTTTTTTGGTTTTTTAAGAATATGGAACACCTTTGCTCAAGTAAGAAGGTTTGAACATATTCCACACTTCCATCAAGACAATCATGAAAGATGAAACCTATTGATAGAGGAGGCTAACACTGGCTCCACTTGGGGATGGCTTTTCCTTGTGGAAAGTCAAGAACAGCAGGTCAGATGCCTCAGAATGTCTTCAAACTGAAAGTATGAAATCTTCCTTCTTCTGGTAGCTTTATTTTACATATGATAGTGAAACTTTTGGAACTTAGGGCCTTCACTTCGGGCTTCAATTCCAAGAAGTCACCATCCAATCCAAACTGCATTAACTGTGGCTGAAAATCTTGAATTGAATATAGTCCTTTTTCTGCAACTTGAAATCTGATCTAAAAACTTAAAACAACACATAAAATTTTTTAAACCAACTTAATGAAAAACTAGTTGTAAATTGAAAACTAAAAAAAATTGCTCAAAATTCTGAGCTTATTGGCACTCATTTACCTACTCTAATCTACTAAAATCTTATTGAATCAGGTAATACAAAAATGCCAATGAAGCCAATCAAGTAGCTGTAAAAATAAATGGATAACTTGGTTGCTTGTGATCAAAATTGGAAGTATGTTATGATCATGGGCCTTTATAATAAATGATAAGATGTGAAATGGAAATTGTTGATATATTTGATCCTCATGGATAAAACATGTTTGCAGATTTGAGCTCAAAAGATTCTCCATATAATCTGATATAGGATCAATAAAAGCATGATGTATGTTATTTACTTCTAGGCCTTCAATGACTAATTGTTCAATTGAATTATGAATATTAGACCATGAACTTATTTCTTCAGTCTTGTGTTTGAAAGAATAATCATCTTCAATATGCAGTCAAAAGATAGTACAATTTCCTCTTGCTTTGGAGAAGGAAGATTTTCAAAGAATTCTTTAGGATTTCGGAAATTGTATGACTGAATTTGAGAATGCAAAAGTTTAATTTCATTTTCATAATTTTCAGAAATGATATCAAGAAGCCATTTTTTAACTTGGGGAGAACATTTTCTTGATTTTAAGAGAAGAAAGAAAGCTCTTAGAAAATCCTCATCAAGTTGAAGTTCTAATATCTCATCCCTCAAAATAGCTAGTGATTGTTTTGTGAAATTATCATAATTATCATCATACTGATCATATTTAGGCAAATCTTCAGAATAAGGAATGTCATCAATTATAAACATTGGATCAGCATATTTCTCTTCCAACAATCCCAATACATCTTGATTAGATTGGTAGCATTCTATTTGAAAGTCATTGCTTTGTTCAATAGGCGTGATATCAAGCAATGGGCCTTTTTGGGAAGGTAGAATAACATGAGCATCAACTTGTTCTTCTGTCCCTTCATGGATAAAAACCTTTTTACATTCATCAACATTAGAAGAAGTAGAAACAATTTCTTCATTATGTAAACATTTTGAGGATGGTTGCATGTTTAGAAGCAAATTGATTTCTTCTTCGGTGAGGGGGGGTGGGAATCTCTGAATTCTTAGATTGAAATGACAATTTTTTTTTCCCTTATCTAAAAGTTGATCATGAGGTTGATTATTATCTTTAACTCCATTCAAAACATTAAATGAAACATCATTTATTAATACAGAGGGGTTTTGTGGATCTTGATTTATCTCCTGACTTATTTCATCTTTGTTTAACTCCTCTTGATTATTATGATATTTAACTTGAGAATGAAAGTTTTGGACTTCTTCTAATAAATCTTCAGGAGACCAATTTGCAAAATCTTCATCAATATTTTTAAGGTAATGTATAAGATCTTCAGCTTGATCACAACAATTTTCAGCTAATGATAAAGATGGGAAATCTTTTTTGTAATGCTCATAAAATACCTTATGAAAATCTTTTAGAGAAAACAAACTTGCAGGTTTGAGAGCTTCATACCATTCCCTTGCTTTTCCTTCTAAGGTTCCCATGAATATCTTCATGAGGCAATCCTCATGCCAATCACCCTTCAATCTTGATGAGTGTATATGAAATTTAATGAGATGTAATAAAGGATCATCAATATTCTCATCTTGAAACATGGGCAGATTTTTACCCCAATTTACCTTCGGTAGTTTGTGTGGAAATCCAGGTATGTGATCTCTGCTCATGGGAGCATATCTTCGTTTTATTCTTGGATCATCTTGAAAATCAGCCATAATGAAAGGCCACTTTATCTGTACAACCAAGTTAGATCTTTATATAAAATACAATACATATTGAAAACCATTCTTAACGTGAAAGAACATAATGTCTTGGATTAAGATCCAAGTTGAAAGCCTGATCTTTCCATATTGTTCTTCCAGGTTCATTCCTCCAGTGGAGTCTTGATTGTGAAATGGATTTGGAGTCGCCAGGTGGATGATTTTAACCTTTGTGTGTCTGATCCTTATCCACCATCATAGATCAGATCTAAACCTGTAAAAAAATTCTGAAGAGAAAGTTAGTTCTTCAGGAAACTAAATTTTTGTGAATTTTCAAAACAACTTCTACAAACTCTTCAAGAAATTTAAGATTTTTAATTAAAATTTTCTCAAAGATTTATTAAACTAGAGAGTCCGATTAAACATTTGAAACTAAGGTTCAATGTATAAGCTAAATCAGAGATAGACTGAAGCAGCTTTTATTTACTTTTGCAATTGCAGAGCAAAAGCAATTTCAAAGGCTACCTAGCTGATCTTCAGACTCTGTCCATAGCTTATCAATCAAACAATAGTATCAATAAAAATGATTCAGATCCCCAGTATGGTCGCCACTATGTTATCACTCAGGTTTTCCTAGAAGTTGTGTAAGAGGAAATTATACCCGAGGTAACCACAAACCAACCTTCAGATGCAGAATCTAGCCAATCTGCATCCAGAGAGGGCTCTCTCTTTATGATTTATCTTTGTTTTTGAATGATTTTAGGCTAGTTATAGATGCAAAGTTTGTTTTGGGAAATGGTGGAATCCACAAACTAAGGGCAAGGTTGAGGGCTTTCAGTCCATTGGGCTATGGAGTCTAAGGATGGCTTTACTGGATTTCTTTTCTGAACACAAGATGGTATTACAGGGCAAGATAGCTAGACAGAGAACAATCCTTAAAATTTAAAGTGGATGGATGGTCTTGAAGGGATGAAAGGCAACTAAGAATCTTTCACCATATTCAAGAGGAAGAAGAGAAATGACTACAAGCAAAGAGCAATGAAGGATTCTTTGTTACAGTAATCAACAATATTGAATCAGCAAAACATGAGCAATTAAGAATTCATGCTTATAACTAATCCAGAAGAAAACATCGAGAATAATCACCTTTGAAAACAGAGTACAATTAAGCAAATTCTGTTTCAATCCTTTATGTAAACTATTCAGAAACGGATATGATGATAGCATAAACTAATATAAAATTTAAACACAAGGGTTGGAAAACTTATTGAACCGAAGTCCAACACATGAATCCTGCAACAAGTCCAGTGCTTCAAAACGTCATCCAGTAAGCCACAAGTAAATTTGTCCAAAAGCTTTTTATTCCGAAAACCTCAATGTTACAACAGAGTAATAGAATCCACCCTCAAATGCTTCCAAGAGTGGAGTATTTATACAAATTCTAAACTAAAATATCTTGAAAAAATATCAAAATTGGTTCACAAATCTCTCCAACTATTTACATAAATAGAACTAAAGTAAAGGACACTCAAACTATTTGGCACTATTTTTGATGGATAGGTGATGACAAAGAGGAGAATTCGAATTTGATCCAAATCTTATTTGATGATGAGGCATCCAAGTCACTAACTGCTTCCTTTCTTTGTGCAATCTGCCCCAACAATTCTGCAAACTTGGGGTCCAATGATATCTTCGTATTTCTCAATCCGTAATAGATATGTAAAAAGTGAAAGAGGTTATTGTGGATAAATATGTTGGTGAGATAGACCTCTTTCACTTTCCTAAAATTCCTCTCCAGCTGTGCATAATATTCTCTGTAAAAAATATGTGTAAAACAGAGTTTTACAGAGTCTGAAAAATGGCCCGTAAAGATGCGCATGTATCTCTCATTATAAAACCACTGTGCAAAAACTGAGATAGGTTTTTGTAGATGGGTCTCTTAGGAACAAAAACCGCCTTCAGTTTTGTAAAATGTATTTCTAATTGGCCACAATATTCTCTGCAAAATGATGACTTGACTGTAATTTTCTGCAAAAAGTGCTTTTCAACATTGTTTAATATTTCCAAAACCATAATAGTTGTTAGGAAAGTGAGAGAGGTTTTTGTAGATGGTACTCTTAAGAACATAAACCTCCTTCAGTTTTTCAAAATTCATCTTGTATTGGTCACAATAGTTTCTGCAAAATAATGACTAAAACATGTAATTTCTGCAAAAATGTTCCTTCTTGTTATGTTTTTTCATCTTTTTACTTTCTTGCTCTATTGACTGTTTTACTTTCACTTTAGACAAACTTCAATTTTGGTGAAAGTACTTTCATTTATTTTTACCATTTTACTGCCTCTGTAACTTCATTTTTACTGTTTACCTTTTACTGCCTCTGTAACTTCATTTTTACTGTTTACCTTTGACTGCTCTGTAACTTTGTTTTGACTTTTCACTCTGACTTTTACCTGATACACTTTATCCATTGATACTCTTTGATTTTGATACGCTTTGACTTGGGGATAAAACTGCTTTCTGATTTGGATCATAATTGGCATGATAGCAGTGGATAATTTCTGGGAAAATAAGGACTGAGGGGATGAGATATCTCGGGAAATTGGATTCCCACAACCCTATAAGATCTTGCCCCTTTGAATATTCGTCTCTGCAGCGACAGAAGCTCAAACGGGGACTTTCATCAAAATGCAGGTCTTTTATTTGGAAATCTTCATCTATCAGAGGTAAATAGTCCAAATCACGGTGAGGAGCATTCAATGGAGTGATATTTAGAGCTGTCGGGACCTCCATTTTGGTTCTTGTGGATTCAAAATGGAGGTTTTCGTTTTTTTCTTACAGACCGGACGGGATATATGAAACGGAGGAAATTGGAACAATTTTCAGGTTTGGGGGGCAATTTCACAGGTTTAAAATCTTCAGGGAGGACTCAGCAATGATTTTTAACCACTTTCTAATCGAAAAAACAAAGGAAACTGAGTTTTTCGTGCAGTCGGGGCGTAAAGGATAAATACATGTTTTTAGACGGAAACTGGTTCTTTAACAGGTAACAGGCAATGGCGGAATTGTTCTTCAGCACAGGCGCAGCGGAATTTTGGGGCGAAATGGTCAATTACAGCGGAAATTTTGAAAATCGCAGCGGGAGCAACGTTCTTCTCAGAATAGTGAAAATGACTAAAAAACACGAAAAAATGGTTTATTTACAAGTTAAAAGGCTTTTTGTTTTTTCGAGGTGATGACGTCATGGTGGTACTGGATGACGTAGGGAAGTGGGGCCGGCGGTATGCGGTAAGTGGTAAGCGGTGAGCCCGCACCGCTTATGGACGAGGGCGGTAAAAGTCGCGAGGGGAGCGATTCCATAGTTTTAACGCCACGTGGAATGCTGACTTTTCAAAAACCGCCCATCCCCCGCTGG
Organism: Pinus albicaulis; assembly: GCA_034641835.2. Lineage (NCBI taxonomy): Eukaryota > Viridiplantae > Streptophyta > Pinopsida > Pinales > Pinaceae > Pinus > Pinus albicaulis. The sequence continues at coordinate 1,515,513,145 of CM076579.1, forward strand.
TTAACATGCTGGCAAGGGATGGGCAGCGGGATTGATGATCACCGTTGATCAACGAACGGATGATCCAACGGCTGAAAGGGATGGGGACTTGTGCGATTTCAAAGGTGGGCCCGTCAAGGTTTAAAAAGGTTTTAATGTGAAATCTAAACACCCCGGGGACACGTTAATAGGCGGAAATGGTTGTTAATTAGTCCAAATGATTAATTAACCCCGTGAAATTATGAAATGGATTGCGGCGGAGCTTGGCCAGGTGGAATGCCACGTGGAATGCTGACGGTGGCATAGACTTTCGCAAAGTTTATTGATATGTTTTGGTATTAAACATACTTGTCGTATGTCTAAAGTTTTTTTGTATATATTTTTATTATATGATGAATGAATTAATATAATTAATTCATCATAGGGGCGGAATTTATATATAAGGCTATAGTTTTAACCAAAGGGCTTATAAAGCGGGGCGTTTATTTTAAATGTGCGGGAATATATACTTTGGTAAAACATTATAATAAAGGGTTTTGGGGATATTTATTAGAAAAGGGAGTTATTTACTTAGGAAAAGGGATTTTACTAGGGATTTAATATAGTAAAATCAAATGTTAATATGAAAAAGGACAAGGAAAATCAAAACATCTTTGTACATCTAAGAAAGTGATAACTTATGAAGTAAATTGCAACATTTTATCTTCAACACTTAAACTTAGAATAACAAGTTGTTTTGAGGAATTTTATGGAATATTGCATCAGTTTCCTAAGTAAAATGGGATTTTACTTAGGAAAAAGTTAAAGATGGAAGATAATCAATGATGGATTATTTTAAGTGCTTAGGTCTTTTGATCATTAGGCCGAGGGTCCGGTCCCTCCAGAAGTCAAGGAAATGCCTTGAGCCCCTTTGATCTCCAATTACCTTAGTACTTTTGGGGAAATTAGTAAAACTGTTGAGGGGGAAAAATGATGGGGGAGGTTAATGAATTTGACTTTGCTTGCTGTGATTTTTCAGTGTATTTCCTGCTTTAGTACTTGTGATGAAAGTAAATGATCAAAAACATGTAGCAGCATCATTCATCAGATAACACTTTGCAGCATCATATACCTACCCTATCTACTTAACACTACCATTTTTCTTCTTTATTAGGGTGCATTTAGACTTGCAAACCCTTTTCAATCTTTTCTTTTTTTTACATGATAAATCTATCTATTTCTACCCTTATTACATCCAAGGGCTCAGATTAAACTGTTGAGCACCTTTTATTTACTCTACCTATCTACCTATCTGCCAAGATTAAACTGTTTGGTCAGATATTTATTCTCTAATCTATAACATGAAATCGAAATATGACTAAGCCAAGTTTAAACAGTTTGACTTATTCATGAATTGTGGCAAAGCTGCACACAATTGCTTTATTACAACAAATGAAAAAGTAGTGGCATTTGGATTTGCACACTTTCCTTGGTCTATTTTTTGCTTGGGGTTCATTTCTTTCTCTTTTTTGACCATTTTATTCTTTTTACCCTTTGATCTTTCTTTTAGGGTTTACCCTCTTTACATTTTTTAAATTTTTTGATTTTTTTGGTTTTTTTAAGAATATGGAACACCTTTGCTCAAGTAAGAAGGTTTGAACATATTCCACACTTCCATCAAGACAATCATGAAAGATGAAACCTATTGATATAGGAGGCTAACAAGCTCCTAGAGACAACCTTGAGTTTCAAAAGACCAGTGCCTAGGACATCTTAAAATCAAAGGTCAAATGTGGAAAATTGTATAAATGCCTCTGACAGAATATGGGTCAAGAGAATAATGGTTTTGGTGGTTCAAGAATGGAGAAGACCATTTAAGCCTGATTCATGTGAATTCCCCAAACTGTGAGAGGCCTCAGGAGGTTGTGAGATTGATGGCTTTTAGACGGGCCAAGTATAAAACAATGAGCAGATTCTTTAAAAATATGTAGAAGCATTGAGAAAGAAAAGGAGAAGGAACCGAACAAGAGATAGGCTTAAGAGGATTAAGAATTTGTCCCCCGTGAACTCAGAGGAAGCGGATATGAATGAGATATGGACAACAACAGAGGTTCGTGGAGCACGAATTAAGGGAGCACAACAAGCTTAATACATGAGCATTAACACCTTAGTGTTATACAAACACGAATTCATGAATAGAATTGCAGACCACTGGAAGCTACATTACACGAACCATCAAAGCAACATAGCATGAAATTTTATTACACATAAAAAGGAGATTACTAATAACAGAAGGAAACATATACATACTACTCATTGCTCCATCTGGAATCCAAATAATAGCGTTGTATCATATTAAGTTCAAGTAGCACTCCCAAATATGTATCTCAGAGCACAAGGAGCAAAATCATAAAAAAATACTGCAAAAGTCTTCAAAATTCCAGAACCCCCTCTTTCATCTTATAAATCACTACATATATAGTTTTCCTCAAGGGTTCACGATCCTAATCATTTATGATCAACCCATACTTATGAAATCAAAATATCCTACCTAACTTACAGAGCGTACATCAAGCAATTACTTATGTTTTGAGAGAATTAAAGCAGGTATGGGTGAAATCGAGATTTCACCAGCAAACATCAAAATCAAACAGTAAACAGAAAATACATGGTTGACCATGGAGGCCAATTGTGGGAGCCTTCAAACGGTATGTTGAGGAGTGGTCATAGGTGGGCAGGTTGGCTGTCATCATACGATTCCATATGTTGCTTAAAATTCTCCACTCCATTAGTCTTATGATCTCCACTTAATTAGTTGTGAAGTGGCCAATCGTACTACACGTGCTTGGCTCTACCCTTTTGCTCCTTTCCGGGTCGTATTCTACGACAATTATTTCTACTGTGTTTTTTCTATTTATTCATAAAATGGTGCACAAACCTCATAAGACCGGACTTGAAATCCTTTAGATTTCATCTGGGAACCACATCGCGTCCGTGCCAACATCGCACTTCGCATTTTTCTATCTTTAACTTTTCCTTAGCACTTATCTTTTAAAAATTGAGATTTTCTCTATGCAATCGAGTCCCACCTAGCATCGCACATCGCACTTCGGTGACTGTGTCACTTACCTCCAGTGGTTATCCTTTAAAACTTGCGATTTTCAATTTGCGATTGGGCCCCACCGCATTGCACATCGCACTTCGGTGATTTTAACATGAACCCTCTGTGGTTATCCTTTAAAACTTGCGATTTGCAACTTTTGATTTGCGATCGGGCCCCACCGCATCACACATCGCATTTTAGGGATTATAACACTTACCCTTTGCACTTAAATTTTAAAACTTGTGATTTGCAACTTGTGATCGGTGTTGGGTACCAAATATGTACAATTTTCTCTCCCATTTTCACCCACCTTTCTATCTCTTTTTATCATTAATTTTTCTAAAACACACAAGGTAAACCCCTTCCCATTGTCTTATATGGAATATTTGATTAATGAAGTAATATTCGTAGAGGTTTTACCTTTGCAAGTATTAACTCCGTTATTTCCACAGATTCGGAAAAGTAAAGGGAATTACGTTTGCAAGTCATGAAGCAACTTTGAATTCTCAGCGCCATCTTAGCATGCTTCAACAGCACAACAGATTCCAACTTACCCAGCTCTATCTCAGGATTTTTGTGGTTTCCTTTCAGCAACTAGTTTGATGTTGTAACAGATGTATAATTGTAGATATTTAGTTCTTAGAGGGAAATTACAGTTTCCTGAACATTTGTATAAAAAGGGCCTCAGAGCTATGAGTCGAGGTTAAGAAGAAAGAAAATATATTGTAACAGAAGTGCTTTTAATCAATTGAATGCACAGTGTTTTGTTGTTCCATCTATGAGCTGTGAGTTTGCCGTAGCCCTGATTCGGGAGTTGGGCCCACTCTTCTGATCAGGTGTTGCATTATTTTCCTTTGTGTTGATTTCGTATTTTGGTTTATTATTGTAACTGCTATTCTGGTATGATTCTGTAATTGCTGTGAATAATTTTATAATTCTACAATCCATCTTTAATTAATGTTACAGTAGTTTTCTTGCTTTCATTGATTAAGCATGTGATTCAATAGCAAGTTATGTTATTTCTCTTGCATATACTGTGCGCGTTAGTCTTGAAATAACTAATGCACCCGAATTGATAATTAAGGTGAAAAAAGGGTTTGAATATTGTTCATATCTGGACACCAACATTTTGGCGTTATTGTTGGGGAAGGCTAAAAAGGTGCAAGAACACGATCTGCAATTGATCTAAGGGTCGATATCTAGTCTTGGGGAGGGAATTTATTGCCCTGCTCCAAGTCCTGAGCGTAGTGTTATGTTTTGTTGCTTTTCATTGTCTTTTTAGAACTAATCTCTTGTCTTAGGGAGGGTATTTGTTACCATGCTCTAAGTCCTAAGCGTAGCATTCTATTTTCTTTGTTTCTCAATTGTTTTTTTTAGAATTGATCTCTCGTCTTGGGGAGGGAATTCATTACCCTGCTTTAATTCCTGAGCGTCATGTGTTGTTTTCTTTTTTCTTTTTCATTAGAACCAATCTCTCGTCTTAGGGATGGAATTTGTTACCCTACTCCAAGTCTTGAGTGTAGTATTTTTCTTTTCTACTTTGTGATTATTTTCTAAAGGCCCAACTTCTCATCCTGGGGAGGGTATTTGATCTCCCTACTTCAGGTCCTGAACTTTGATTTTCTTTTTATTTATTTGATTTTCTTTTTGAACCTACTCTCTCGTTCCGGGGAGGAAACTATCTGTCCTGCTCCGGGTTCTGAGCGCTTTTGTTATTTTAATGAATTCTTCCCACCAAATTGTATGAACAAAGATCTTAATAAGAGGGGTAAAGGAAGACCCCAAAAGAAAGGAAGGGATCTGGGAAGGAAGACATATATCCAGGAGATCATCGCAAAGGCTGAATCTAAAGCATATTCTCGTGCTACTGTCAGGGTAAGGGTTCAGACGAAGTTCGAAGGGCAATCGGTTGAGCAGCCAGTGCCATCCACGGTACCAAAGGAAATTCTTTCGACAACAAAAGGAGTAATAAATAAGATATCGGTGGAGGAGATACCACTACTGCCAATAGAAGGGGAATAAATAGCAAGTAGAGGGTCAGAAGAATTCAGCAATTCCAACTGGGAAGAAGAACCCCCGAAGGGTTTTGCATCACCACGAGACCAAGGGAGTGTTGTGAAACCTCCTACAGTTGAATTGAGCAATTCCAACTCAGAAGAAGAGCTCCTGAAGGATTTCTCTTCACCATGAGACCAAGGGAGTGCTGTGAAACCTCCTACAGTCGAATCACCCCAAGTACCAGTTGAAATCCAGGGTGAGTATTGGAGGATATTCACGGCACCTACAAGTTCTTCTATTGATTTTACAATTGGAAACATTATAGGTGATGCACCAATTAATCCCATTCCTTTATTGGCTCTACCTAATTTTCATGGGCTTTCTTCTTAAGACCCTGATACTTTCTTCTTTGAATTTGACATTTTCTGTCGAGGGTATGACTATATCACCAATTCTTAAAAGCTAAAAATATTTCCTGCTACCTTAAAAGGGTCAGCCCTGTGATGGTTCATGGGTTTAGGAGGAAAGACTATTTCCTCATGGGATGTGATGAAGGAATTATTTTTGGAGAAATATCAAGATTACTGTAAATCCCGTGACATCAAGGAGGAAATTTTTAAGTTTGTAGAGAAAGAGGATGGGAACATGGAAGATTGTGGGGAATGATTCAAATAAATACTGCAGATATCAGGCCATAGTGACCTGGATATATATATTTTGAAGATCATCCTTCTCCGGGCACTTAGGAAAGACTCCCTGCAACTTCTGAACATAGTAGGAAAGGGGGACGTTTCGAAAGAATACTTTGACACTATTTGTGATTTATGCATTCAGTGTTCATGAGGAGCTGCAAGAAGTGGACAAGGAATTCGGTCATTAAAGACTTCTAGTGGAGGGGTTACAAAAAAAAAAATCAGAAACCTACTAGATAACCTAAGGACTGATATCCTAAGCACATTATCTGCCTAGATGGACACTCTGCAAGCGAAACATAAAAAAATAGAGTTGGAGAAGACTATGGAAATATTCTACCCACAATGCAGGAAGAAGCATCCGTTGAAAGAATTCCCATTAAACACAGTGAAATCTTGTGCAATTTTCGAACAGGCCCATGCGACTAGCTCGTTTCCTTCTCTGCCAAGACTGAAGGAATTTTTTCAAGGGGCAAGTGAAGAAAATGCAGTAGATCAATTGTACTTTATGGGACCGAAAAAGCCATGACATGCTCGACCACCAACTATGAATCCAGGTATGCCTGAGGACCCATCTCAGTATTATAATAATTTTAATATGGGTCCCCATTCTGTACCTTTTTCACCGATGTGGTCTTAGTATCAATATTCCCCTTGGCAACAATGGGCTCCCCATACCAATTCGAATCCTTCATGGAATCAGAATTGGCATGGACCCCCTCCTAATGGGAAATTTCCCCAATCTATGCCTCAAAAGCAACTTCAGTTGCCCTCCAATGTACCTCCAGGCAACCCATCCCTCCGACCCCAGCTTCCTATCCAACCTAATCTGAATCCTAATAATAAATGGTTCCAACAAACAAACACTCTTAACCTTCCATCATATAGAATTTCTACCGCAGGACTTAATGAGATAAACTGACGATCTGGGTGGGTAGTAAATGCTCTAAATTCACCTATTATCATAGAGCATATTGAAAGTGAAGTTGTAGAATCAGAACAAATAACATTTGGGGATTAACTAGATGAAAACATGATAAACCAAACACCTCCCCAACCTATTCTTAACTAGGGTCGTCGAATTACTATTGTGAAACCAACTCCAAAAATAGAAGAAAAGAGATATCAATGCCTTAGAAATAAGCCACTTCGAGGGGGTAACCTCCAATACATTACATGAATGAACAATTCCTGGATGATACCAATGACAAAACCTCCTCTCTATATATAGGAGTCCATGGGGCCACAATGTAATCGTAGCCGACCTAAAAATAATAATGTAATGGCAGAATAATAACGATATGGGGGTTACAGGGGTACAAAAATAACAATAAGGGGGGCTATACTAACATAATAAGGGACTACACTAGTAATATAGGGACCTAACATGCCCCTCTCCTTCAAACAAGTGTTGTCCTCAACGCTTGATTATTTCTTGATTCTTCTGTATAAAATTCTCATCCTCCCATGTGGAATCTTCTACATGAAAGTTCTTCCACTTGCTGAGATACTCTAAAATTGATCGTACTTTTCGAGTTCTTGTTTCTGTGACTGCTTCAGAACTTCTTTTGATGTGATGTTGATCTTCCTTTTGTTTTGTTAGATTCTGCACCAAAGTTAGGTTATCCTTCGAGAGTTGGAGAACTTGTTGTTGATGCTCGATGTGATCTTCCACTAATTTATCATCCATATTAGCTATTATTTTATCCTTCAAACCATCCAAATTAGCCTCCATTTATGCTTTTAAACCATCTATGTCATCTTCGGTTTCTCTTCGTAAGATCAAAATGTTTTTCACTTGGTACCGTAATTTTCATATCTCATACTGAAATTTTTCCTCTTCATGCGTAATAGTATAGATTTTTGAGGGCTTAATGTTTATGGAATTATTTTTTGGAGGCATTATAGAACCCAATACTGATAAAATTCTAAAATATGCCCTTGGAATCACTTCAAACTATTTTTTCAAACAAATGTTATACAATTTTAAAAACCAAATACACACCTTTTACTTGCTTTTGAAGAGCTCGATATTGAAATTGATTTATCTCTATACTTGTAGATCCTCAATATCTGAAATAAGGCCCTGTAGTATTCCTTTGAAGCTTCTTTCATATGCCATAGGTATGACTTGATTTGGATTCTTCAAGGCAAAGTTATGTCCAATCTCCCACAATGACCTAATTATGGACTGGTTCAGTAGAGTGAACTTGTACGACTTGCCACGTGTCACTTTTTCCTCCTTTGGCTCTGAAATTCATAGAAAATAAGCTATAGTATGTGTACTTGCAACCAATTTTTACAGCATTCCAATCTGATGCTCAGAGAGAGAGTTATGAATATTTTCCCATGATAACCTCTTTGAGATGAAATTCGGGAGCCTGAAAAGGATCTAGCTTCCATAGATCATATCTTCGAAAATATTGCGACCCAAGCTCTAAAATTTTGCAACGTTGTTCCTCAGGATTTTAGATTCACTCTCTAAAAATTTCAGCTTTTGAAACTTCGTAGAAACAACGTTATAGCGCAAATTCCATGATGACTTGTTTAGGTTAAATTCAGGAACCTGCAAAAAGCCCTAAATTCCACAGATCATATATACGACAATATTGCGAACCAAGCTATGAAATTTTGCGAAGATGTTCTTCAGGATTTCGTCTTTTCACTCTAAAATTTTTAGCTTCTAAACCTTCGTAGAAAACAAGTAATAGCGAAAATTCCACGATGATCGGTTTGGAGCAGCGAAAACCCTAGAATCCAAAGCTCTGATACCAAATGTTGTGAAACCAGCTCCAAAAATAGAATAAAAGAGATATCAACGCCTTATAAATAAGACACTTCAAGAGGGGAACCTCCAATACATTGCATGAATGAACAATTCTTGGATGATACCAATGACAAAACCTCCTCTCTTTATATAGGAGTCCATGGGGCCACAATGTAATCCTAGTGGGGCCACAATGTAATCCTAGCCAACCTAACAATAATAATGTAAAGGCACAATAATAACAATATGGGGGTTACAGGGGTACAACAATAACAATAAGGGAGGCTATACTAACATAATAAGGGACTACACTAGTAATATAGGGACCTAAAAATTACTCCACCATATCGCGAAAGATTGACCCTGAATAAACAAAACCCTCAAGCAGAGTTTGACTTCCTGTGGGAATTGCAAAATATTTTTGTCAAAATACCCGGCTTCAAGCTATGAGAGATGTACCTATATATGCAAAAACAATCAAAGATTACTACTCTAAGAAACCTGGGAAGAAACCAAGGGATCCGTTAACCATTCATGTGATGGGTAGACTGTTCGACATTATGCTAGGAAAGACCATGCCTGTAAAATATGGGGACCCAGGGAACCCAATTCTAACAGTACAAATCAATGGGGTTGAAATCCCAAATTTACTTGTAGATTTGGGTGCTTCCATCAATATTATTACCTCTGAAACAATGAATGCATTAGGTCTTGAAAAAATTAAGCCAACCCCTACTATCTTGGAATTAGAAAATAGGTCTACAATTAAACTAGTAGCGAAATTGGAAGATGTGACTATTTAAGTGGATTCATGGCACTATCTCATGGACCTCCTTGTATTACAGACACGATCCTCAGTTGGTGTTCATCCATTGATCTTGGGAAGACCTTGGCTCGCAACTGCAGATGCCTATATCGGGTGTCGATCTAGACATATGATTATATCAAATGGGACGGTTACAAAGAACCTTCGCTTTACCATCCTGTGGAACCCAGCCCATCTGAAAAAATATTAGCCAGACATAAACCTCTGCTAGTAGAAGAGCCTGAACCTGAAAATGAAGAAGTTAGACCAATCCTCACCATTGGGCAGGCCCTTCAATTCAAAACAGAAACTAAGGATGATACCATTAACACTTTTATTAATGATCCCAATTGTGTTTCCAATTCAACTCATCAAATTTTAGAGTCTTATATGAGCTGTGAGACATAGGAAAACATCAAACCAAAAGATGAAATTGAAGACATTCCTATAACTTCATCCCATGATAGTATTATGATTGAAATTGAACCAGGGAAGACACTCAATATCAAACTGAACCTGTCGGAATCCTAGACAAAGCAGCTTTTAAAATTCCTTCAAGACCATCAGGAAGATTTTGTCTGGGATTATACCTACATGAATGGGATCCATGCTAATTTATGCACTCATCATATTTATATTAAGGAAGTTTCCTGCCCTATGAGACAACCCCAACGAAGAATGAATCCTGCTCTAAAGAACATTGTCAAGGAATAATTACAGAAATTATTGGATGTAGGTTTCATTTACCCCATCTAAGATAGACATTGAGTGTCTCCGCTAGTTATTGTTCCCAAAAAGAATGGTAAATGGTGGATCTTCGTATATTATAGGGAGCTAAACAAGGAAACTCAAAAAGACGATTTCCCTTTTCCATCCATTGACCAAGTCCTAGACACCTTGGCTGGGAAGAAGTTCTTTTCCTTCCTAGATGAGTTTAGTGGGTATAACCAGATCCATATAGCCATGAAAGACCAGGATAAAACAACTTTCACATTCCCATGGGGGACCTTTGTATACAGGGTCCTCCCATTTAGCCTGTGTAATGCTCCTGTAACCTTCCAGAGTGCAATTCTGGGAATTTTTTCTGATTTAGTCGATGACAGTGTTGAAATCTATATGGATGATTTTACTCCATATGGAAACTCATTTGAAAAAGCGTTAGAAAATCTGGAAAAAGTACTCAAAATATGTAAATAGACCCATGTATATTTGAGTAAAGTCAAATGCCATATGATGACGAAGAAGGAATAGTATTGGGATATTTTCTCTCTTCTGCTGAAATTCGAGTTGATCCAGCCAAAGAAGAGGTAATATTGCACTTCCTGATAACCAAGACACCCACACAGGTACGTAGCTTTATTGGTTGTGTTGGTTATTACAGATGCTTTATAGAAAACTTTGCAAAGATAACACATCCACTTTTTCAATTACTAACAAAAGATGCAGAATTTTTGTGGACAGAAGAGTGTGAAGCAACTTTCGTGAAAATCAAGGGACTGGTTTGCAAAGCTTCGATCCTTCGAGGACCTAATTGGGAATTTCCATTTCACATACATGTTGATGCCTCTCAGATAACAATAGGAGCAGTCTTAGGACAGTAGATGGACAAAAAACCGTATGCAGTTTACTATGTCAGCAAGAATTTAAATCCTACTAAATTAAATTACACTGTGACTGAAAAAGAATTCATGGCTATCATCTATGCTATCAACAAGTTCTGGAACTACATCACCGGGTATCCTACTTTTGTACATACTGATCATGCAGCAATAAGGTATTTAAGGAATAAACCTATCACTCCTGGTCGCATTACAAGATGGTTGCTATTGCTTCAAGGATTTGATATCACAATAATAGACAAACTAGGAAAAGATAATGTAGTTGTTGATTTTCTTTCTAGAATGGATAACAATGATGAATGCACACCTATAGAAGATAGTTTCCCCAATGAGCATATTTCTTCAATTTATACTTTAAACCCTCCGTGGTATGCAGATATTGCTAGCTATCTTGCTATAGGGAAGGCGCCTCATCATTTTTCATACAGGGAATAGTGAAAAATTATTCATCACAGTGCCCGATATTCCTGGATGGAAGGGTATCTCTTTCATACAGGAGCCGATAAGAGGATTCAATGTTGTGTATCTGAGGATGAAATTTATGAAGTGCTAAAGGCTGTCCATGATGGCCCTTGTGGGGGGACTTTTGCAGATAAAATAACATGCCATAAGGTGCTACAAATGGGATATTACTGTTCTTCTATCTTTTGGGATGCGCAAAATTATGTCCAAAGGTTTGATAGTTTCCAGCGCATGGGGCAACCCGGTCGAGTTGATGAAATGCCTTTGTAGCCATGGGTAGTCCTCAAACCTTTTGAGAAATGGGCTATCAATTTCTTTAGACCCTTCAACCCACCCTCCTAGAAAAAGGTTCACGTTTTGGTCTGCACTGATTATGTGACTAAGTGGGTAGAAGCCAAAGCTGTTGTGAAAGCAACAGAACAAGTGGTTTTAGACTTTTTATTTCAAAAAAAAATTTCTCGTTACGGTACTTCGAGGGAGATTCTTTTAGATGGAGGAGCACAATTTACATCACGTATGATAGCAAAGCTTATGCAGAAATATGGGGTCAAGCACAGGGTGACATGTCCATACCACCCCCAGGCGAATGGACAAGTAGAAAGCACAAACAAGACATTGGAAAATATCTTGACAAAAATTGTGGCATACCATCATCGGGATTGGGCTCAGAAGCTGCCTGAACCTCTCTGAGCATATAGAATAACATGGCAGAACACAACTAGGTTTTCACCATTTGAGTTGGTTTATGGGAAATCCCCGTTGTTTCCGATAAAATTTGAAATCAGTATGCTCAAAATGGCTCTTGAAGTTGGTTTGGATCTGTCAGGTGTAGAGAAACAACGACTGGCTCAACTTAATTAACTAAATGAAATTCGCTCAATGTTTGTCCAGAGGACTACTGCTATTCAGCAGCAGAGGATGAAATGACACGATAAGTTTATCAAAAACAAGGTGTTTCATAGGGGATACTGGGCATTACTTTATGACTCCTGTTTTAAATATTTTAAGGGAAATATTTGCACTCGTTGGATGGGACCTTACGAGGTGAAGGTTGTATTTGATAATGGAATAGTCATGCTAGTTACAATTGATGACACACGTGCCTCTTTCATAGAAAATAGACATCACTTGATATTATACCATCGTCCAGCCTCTAAGTATGCTTTCATCAAACATCTCTCTGATAAATCTGGTTTGAAGGTTATTAGCACATGTTGACACCTAATCCTTAGGGTTGGGTGAGAATATTCAATATTGTATATTATTTAATATTAGGAAATAAGGAAGGCCAAGATTCATTGGGAGATGAATCCCAATAGCCTCACCTCCATGTATAAATACATGCACATTCCTCATTTAATAAACATTCTGATTTGCGGAGTTACCTCCTGGTTTGACATGGTATCAGAGCCAGTCCCACTATTGGCATTTTTGCCCATGGTGTAACTCCCTCATTCCTTTGCTCAGTCAGTTTTTATGATAGTTTTTGCTACTCCTATTAAATTGTTGTACTGTAATTCTGCATTTTTTTCTTTGCAATTTTTGCTCAGTTCTATTTTTGCAGCTTCTGGAGATTCTGCAATTCTGCAAACCCTGAAATTCTGCAAACTGCAGCCCCTGAACATACCTGCAAATTCTACAGTTATTAAAATTTTTCCATTCCAATTTTTTTTTTTAAAACGGCCTCTCGGCCCTCCTCTACACCATTCGCTCTACACTTCCAACGCTCGCTCCATATCATAGTTCCTACGCCACTCCTCCCTTCCACGCTCTCCCTAATATGCTATCTCTCCCCACCCCCTCACATCTCCCCTCTTCCCCATCGCCTTCCCCAACGCCTTCTCCCTCTATGCTACGCCCCACTCAATGCCTGCTCCATTTAACACAGCGTGGTATACATCACCTCAACACCTGCTCCATACAGCTAACATGTTCTCGGCTCTCTCCATGGCCTGTCGGCCTCATCCCACGTATAAAATACGTTGTCACATTAACTGCATATGTTATACACTGTCGACACTGTTATACTGCCCACGGCCCAATTGTTATACACCGTCACATTGGTTGTTATACGTTGTCACATTAGCTACGCATCTGTTATACACTGTTATACATTGCAACAGTTATACACCTGCACAAAAAATTCGATGTCTCATAATACGTTGCTCTGTCTGTCGATACATTCCACCTGCGTTTAATAAGCCCCCCCTTCACTTATAACACCACTCCACGCTGCATATAATACCGCCCTCTGCATATATAATACCATACGCCCTCCACACTGTAGTTTAATGGTGAGAATTCCACGCTGTTTGTATACATCACTCCACCATTTATTTAACTATACTGCCCCCTCCCCACTATATTCAATTCACAATACCTCCCATTCATATACCATTCCATATAATACTGCCCACCACCCTTTGATTATTCACTCAATACCGCCCCTCATAATATTAACAGCGCCCCTCCTTTGTATACATCACTGTCATATAATACCACTATCATATTAATAACACCCTTCTTTGTTATGCATCGCTTTGTCATATAATACTTTCTGTCCCATTCTATTTACAAAACCAATTCATAATACCGCCTCCCATTCACAATACAGTTCCCATATAATTCTTTTTCTACAATATATATATATATATATATATATATATTGGTGCAGAATTCAGTGTTTGTAGCAAGATTTTTTTTCCCCTTTAATTGAGCAAATTTCCAGAATTGAAGATTTTCTAGCAAAATTTTTCCTCTTCAAAAGAAATTTTTCCAGCAAACTAATGCATTCTCTCATATCTATTGTTGGGGTGGTTCTCTCTGGAAAAGAGAACTATCTTGAATGGTCTCGGAAGATTAAACACACACTCATTTTTAATGAGTTGTGGAAAGGAATCTGTGAATGACAAGAAGGAAATCCACCAACAAAGCCCACTTCAGATAAAGAGCTCTCCATTTGGGAAAACAAGAACTGCAAGGCCTATGCCTTGATTGCAGCTTCCGTAAATGAAGAGGTGAGTCGCCATATTTCATCATTCTCAAATGCCTATGATGCCTTGAGCAAGCTAAAAGAACTCTATGACTCACATTCAGAATTAGAAAATTTTCAATTGATGATTAAGTTGTTTAGTCTTGAAATGAAGAATGATGATCCCCTTGCTTTAGCTTCAGAAGTAAGATCTATAATGCATGAAATTGAAAGCACTGGTGTAAAAATGGACATATCTCTCATAGAATATGTTAAGGCATTATATCTGACCTACTCACACTATCTTGAGTCTTTGCAAGCAAGTGGGAACCTTGAGCATATCACCTTTGATACACTTGAGAAAAAGTTTGCAGAAAGAGAGAAAGCTTTCGGGAAGATGACAGTCCCTTCGTCTTACGAAGAGGCTGCATACTTGGCACATAGAGAAAAGAGTCATGCTCCAGATTCATCTAGAGGAAGAGGTGGCAGAAGAGGAAGAGGGAGAAGAAACTTCACAGAAAGGGGGGCAGACAATCCGACAAATCCAATCTTCATTGCACATGTTGCAATAAAGATGGACATGATGCATCCAAATGCAGGACACCTTGGGAGAAAATTGAGCAGTAAAGAAATCAAGACAAAGGTAAAACTAATGACAAAGACAAAGGTAAATCACCTGAATCCACTCATTATGTTCTAGTACATTGTAACAATGGAGTAACTGAAGACTTATTTGATGTTTCATTTACTTCATGGACAAATGATTGGTTGCTAGATTCAGGAGCAACATGTCACATGACATTTAGAAAAGATTTTTTTGAAGAATTCACTGACAAATTTTATGGAGCAGTATATTTCGCAGATAAATCCAAACTCAAGCCATCAGGGCTTGGCACAGTCAGGCTTAAACTGCCTGGTCTTCCAGATCATATTCTACATGAGGTTCTATACCTCCCTGAGTTGAGGAGAAACTTTCTATCCCTGGTCCAAATCCGCCAGCAAGGACACTCCATTCACTTTTTTGATGGCAAGGCAGAGGTCAGAAAAGCATCAGATCACTCACTTGTCATGGAGGGAATAGAAGAAGGGAGACTCTTGAAGCTGAAAGGTTCATTTGCTCATGCTCAAAACTTTGCATTCAGTTCACATCATGATGAAGGTACATTCCCATCAAGTCTTTTATGGCATGCTATATTTGGAAACTTAAACTATGAAAGCCTTCGTTTGTTGAAGAAAAATGGTGCTAATGGACTGCCTAAAATTCCTAGAAAACCTAAGGAATGTGATGCTTGTATTCTAGGAAAGCATAGCAAACAACCATTTCATGATTCACACTCTAGAGCACATAGAAAACTTAAGCTTGTTCATTCAGATTTATGTGGCCCTATGCATATTGCTTCTGCAAATGGAAATAAATACATGATGACATTTATTGATGACTACACCAGAATGTGTTGGATTTACTTATTGAAGAATAAGTCTGATGCTTTTCAAACATTCAAGAATTTTCATGCATGGATAGAAAATGACG
Organism: Pinus albicaulis; assembly: GCA_034641835.2. Classification (NCBI taxonomy): domain Eukaryota; kingdom Viridiplantae; phylum Streptophyta; class Pinopsida; order Pinales; family Pinaceae; genus Pinus; species Pinus albicaulis. The sequence continues at coordinate 1,515,529,051 of CM076579.1, forward strand.
CGCAAACTTATATTGGCTCTCTACGTACTGATAATGGAAAAGAATACACTTCAAACAAATTTGAAAATTATCTTCGTCAACATGGAATCAAACATCAAACAACTGTGCCATATAATCCCCAATAGAACGGTGTAGCTGAAAGAATGAACAGAACTATTTTAAATATGGTTTGCTCCATGTTATTTTTCAAGAATGTAAAATTGATGTTTTGGGCTGATGTAGTTCTATGTGCTGTTTACATAAATAATAGGTGTCCTTCAAGTTCAATTAGAAACAAAAATCCTTTTGAAATGTGGCATGGCCACATTCCTTCGGTAAAGCATTTCACGGTCTTTGGGTCCAACTGTTATGCCTTGATACCCAAGGGTCAAAGGAACAAACTTTGTGCTAGAAGTAGAAAATGTATCTTCTTGGGGTACTCCAATACCTCCAAAGGATATCGTCTCTATGATGAAGCAAATAAGAAGTTTGTGATAGCAAGAGATGTCATATTCCTTGAATCTTCCAAGAGGGACAAGGTTATTGAGCAGCAACTTGATCGCCTGGATAGATTCACACATGCAAAGTCTTTCCAAGAATTTGATAATCAGATTCCACATCTTGAAGGGGGTGTTAGAGTCCGTCTTTACATCCCTTCGTCAGAGATCATTCCTCTTTTTGCACTTCATTGTTTAGGTGTCTCATTCTTCTCTTTCATCTGCATTCCGTTAGGGGCATGCCATTGACTGATGGAAGGGTTTTTTTCTTTCATTTTCCCTCATGCTTGTACCTGCTGGGTCGGTCAAAATTCCTCAAAATTTATCAAAGTTCAGTTCATGTCATTTACAGTCATAGATGTTTTTTTGGTCAAAAGAGTCATTCTAGTTTCTAGGTCTAGGGTGTGGTCTTCCGAAATGTTAAATAATGCCTGCAGGCCATGAGGAGGTTTTCAAATAAGTTTTCAGCTAAAACTTTTTATCGTCAATATGCTCGACGACGTTTCTTCTTCAAAACTCTGTTTTGAAGAAGAAATTGTCAAAATTTGTTTTGTAATAAAATGTATCTTTCCACCATGTTGTACTTCACCATGAAAACTCTAGTCATCCTTTGCCAAGTTTCGACGCCAGCATCCCTGCAAAAAATCAACCAATTTCATCATTCGAAGCTCAGAAAGTCAGTGAGGAAACAAAAAGACAGAGTTCTATTAAATGAAAAAGTGCCAAAGTCAAAAAACATTACAAAATGGGTTCTGAAGAAGAAAAAATTAAAACCATGTCTATAAGATATTTCTCAAAGCCCATTCATTTCATTTGCAACAAGAGTGATTGAGAAAATCTCCAAGAGAAATTCAAGTTTGAGGTTGAAGAGCGAAACTGCGTTTTAGAAGGCCGACTATGTGTGTTGAAGGCAGCGCGGCGCATTGGGATAGGTCGCGGCGCACACACACGACGCGGCGCGTAGAGCTGAAAAACTCCGTGCAAATTTCTAAGGGCACGGCGTACCCACTGAGCACGGAAAATTGGGCCTGCGCGCGGCGCACATGCTCGACAGGCTTAAAAATCATCATTCTTGCTCCAAACTCAAATCAATTCAATTCATTTGCCTCCAAGTAAGTGTGTGATGCTTGCTCCTGCTATTAAATATTATTTGATGATGTTTGGAGGGAAGATTTGAAATTTTGAAGTTTGAAAATACAAACCCTATATTTACAACAAAATCTACTCCTTTGGGTTTTGGAAATTGGTGTTTTGAAACTGCAATTTGGATGCCAAATGTCTTTCCCACTTATGATCCTTTCCTTTTTATAATTATACCGTTATAGTTAATCCCTTATGCCCTAACCTCCCCAAACTACTCATATGCCTTGTTCCCTTTTACTAAACCCTACCACTCCTATCTCTTTCCCTTTCCCATATTATTTGCAAAGAGTTTCCAAATCCTTAATCCCCATATAGTCAAGTGATTATTTTCACACCATAAATTTCATTTCACAGTCCTCTTTCCCACTGTTTATACTTACCACTGTCCCTCATTATCCCTTGAGTACACATTTGGCATTGAAAAAAATACACCAATTACTCATTTTCAACCCAACCAAACATACAGTTGACAAACACATTTCAGCATCATGTCAGAAACAAATTCATCATATGAGCAGGGATATGAGCAGGACAGTGATTCAACCGCAGAGCTAAATGTACCAAGGAGGTCTCATGAGAGTGGTAGGCACGTCAGGGAGGAGCCCACTTCTTTGACTCAATTGCAGGTCTTCCCGCTTGCAATGACATGCTTTCAGCAACATTCATGTTTTCGGTATTTCGAGATGATATCTCAGATTCAGCACCATCCAGAGTTAGTTCGCTTATTTGTCCTACATTTGCATGATGGTCATGTAAATCTTGCTGGAGTAAACTTCACTTTGACACCAGAGACCATTTCTGAGGCGACTGGGATACTGAACATTGGTGAGGAGTGGAATAAGAGACAGCAGCTGGATAGAGCATATTATGAGCCTTACATCAGGCCTGGATATTTGAGGCAGTTGAGCAGGGTATTCCCGTTTCAGTTTCTGAAGGAGTCCTATGCGCCATTAATGAAGCTCATCATTAGATACTTCAACTATGAGGGTAGATTCTCGCGCCTTTATGCATATCATATCATACTTTTGATGCATTTCACGAGAGTGCGAATGATGAATATTCCATACTTCATGTGCCGAAACATAGAGCGGATGACTACCCTCATGCAGAAGAAGACTCCGGAGCAGCAACATAACAGCATTTATCATTATGCACTCATCAAAATCATTGTGGTACATCAGCTTGGTTTGCAGGGCATCACATGGGATGAGTTCATTTCTCGTGACTTCTTTGCAGCCCCCCAACCTCCTCCCGAGATTGTTCATGATGAGTCAGAGCCTTCACATCAGTTCGAGGTTCCTGAGACTGAGCCTATTAGTGCTCCAGTGTGTGTGACATATCAGAGAGGCCACAGAGCCTTATTTGCAGCAGCACGACGAGTACTATCTCCACCAGGGGTGGAAGGGGTCTCATTACCTTCATCAGTAGCGCGAGTACTATCTCCACCAGGCATGGAAGGGGTCTCGCCTTCTACATCAGCACAGGTACAGGACAAAGGCAAGAAGCCTATGCACGATGAGGGCCCCTCGCGAGGCCAATATACTGATTTTATTTTGATCGATGTTGATGTGAGCTCTCCTAGCTCAAAGCCGAAAGAGATAATCCAGGAATAGAAGGCTGAGATTGATACTTTGACCGTGAATTTGCAGAGAGCTCAGTGGGTTATATATTACTTGGAGCAGCGTAATAAAAAACTAGAGGATCAGCAGACACTCATAGAGTTGCGGAAAATCCGTGAAGACCGTGAATTTGCCCGGAAGAGACCAGGTGACATGACACCATTTGAGCGAGAGACTTGCCTTACGCACGTCAAAATTCATCTGGAGAAGCTCTTGGCGAAGGCCAATAGGGACAAAGACATGCTCAGACATATGAAAAACCACTATTGGGCCCGCACACACGTTTGCAAAGAAAAAATGAAGATCTTGAAGGCAAGGCTGAGAAAAGCACTAAAACGTCGGAAAAGGCCGGATCCACTCCGAATATTGGCCGAAGATTCCTTGGCTGAGCATGAGACATGATGGGAGACCTTCACTCCAAATATCAGCAAATTTGGAGAAGATTTTGTCATTTTGAAAATTTTGGTTGCAAAACAGGTTTTTCCGCCCGACGCGCGCTTATGATTGGGACATCTTCTGGAGAAAATTTTCATTTTTGGGTTTGTCATGATATATTATGTATGTTTAGGAATGGCCGAAGCATTTCGTCAAATTCTGGGCTGCCTAAAGGGCCAAAAACACTCCAAAAATGGCCTTTCTGCCACTTTTTGCACCAGCAGGAACCAGTCTTGGGAGATTGCAGTTTTGGAGGCGAAAATGACATCCAAATTGAAAAATTCCAATTTTTTTGGATAGAAGATATCCAGGGCTTTCCAACGAGCTATCATGAGCTGAATTTGGACTTCGGGAAGTGCCTCAAAATCACCTCAAAAATGGCGCAACGCACTGAGTTTTTGAGCGCGGCGCATAGAGAAATTTTGCCTCATTTTCACTCTTCAGCTCAGAAATTCGCCCAGTTTTGACTAGTTTTACTTTTTCATGTGATGATTGACCTACCATGATGTAATTTGATGACTATGATTTAAATTTGGCATGTTTTTACTTTTTCTATAGGATTCATTCACTAAAAAGTGAAAATTGAGTGAATGGATCAGTTTCCTAGCATATAGAGGCAAGTTGTTTGGCTACCTAGATTTTAGCTCCATGTTTAGAATTGGTTGAAACAGCTCCTAGAATGATGAGCTCGACCCCTAGAGGCATGGGAAGGGGTTAGGATGGTCTATATATTGTATTTTCTGAGACATTTTCAGGGTTGGACTGGTTGGACTCTTGGGAAAAGTTTGGCACTCCATTGTATATCCATTTTCAGATTTTTGGCAAAGGAAAGACCAGAGTTTTGCAGCACTTGTTGGGATCCTTGTGGCTTATGAGTTTTGATGATGTTATTCTCATGTTATTTTAAGTTTCATTAATGTTATATGTATGCGATTTCCCTTCTCTATGCTTCTGAATTAAACAAATGAGTATTTGAGGTAGAATTCATTGATTTGCTGGTGCTCTGCCTTAAAATTTTGTTTAGTTTTACGCGTTTTTCATCAGTTTGAAGAGGATCCTTGCACTCTCTTGCCCTCTTCATCTCCTCAGCAGTCTTTCAATCCATTCATTCGATCTAAGACATCAAAGCCGCTGCCTACCTCACCCCAACTTGAACTCTGCAAGAATTTGGCCTCATCCCCAAGCCCAAAATTTGTTTTTCACTTTTTCCAACAAAAAACCCATAAAAATCAAAATCAAACCCTCCTATTTGTTTATCTAGCCTAAGATCAGTTGTTGTTTTAGTCATCTCAAGCCCCTTTGAATATTTTAATTGAGATCGACCCGGAGAGGGCTAGCTACGAGGCTGAGCGTGGTTTGGTGTTGTCCTTTTTCTGCCTTATTTCAGCCTAAGGTGGATTTGGGAACTAACATAGTGGTGAACATACTGGGGAACAAATGGTTTGCTTGTTGATGTTATTTGTTTCATAAGTTACAGACGGAGTCTGAAGTCATGCCAGGTAGCTTTCGAAACGCTTTTTCTTTGCATTAGCGGAAGTAGATAAACGCTGGTTCAGTCGATCTCCGATTTAGCTTGTGAACGTGACATTTTCCTTTTGAATTACCCTAGTATATTACATCGTTCTGGACTTTTGGGTGATTGAGTCTAGAATTTGATAGGCTGAATAGATCGTTTTGTCCTTTGATTTTTGAATAGATCAACACACTGGCTTCCCGAAGACATACTAGATAAAATCCTGATCCTGATCCGCCTCTAGTGTATGAGAATCCCAATCTGATTTCAAGAATCCTCCGTCGTGAAAGTCCCGTGATTCCTTTGTTGAAATATCATTCATGCCCGACTGTATTTGAGTTCCTTGAAGATATTGAGTTTGATTATCAGTTCGAGTTGTCGTTGTTTGAAACTAAATCTGAAAGTGCTACTGGTTCTACCGTCATAAATCCTGAGTTTATCAAGTACCTTGAGGTTGAACAAGCTAATAGATCTATTGATAATTACATTCTGAACCTTCAGAACTCTATTGTGGAAACGAATATTCCTGAGTTTACTGAATCTGCTTCTGAAACCCTTGGTCCATCAGCAGTTACTTCTGATTCACAAGTTCACGTTGAGCCTTATTTTATTCCTACCATTCCCGTGCAACCATCAATATCTGATCAGCAATCAGCAGTAGTTCCTCCTCCATCTCCACCAAATACACCTCGAACACCTACTGTTCCTACTCCACCCGTTTCTCCAAGACAGATCATAAATCCACCAAGAGAAATGGCTGCTAGATTCGTACCTCTTGTTTTGCCAGCAAAATTGGATCCCATGCCCGCTGATTATCAGAGTAAAATTCCTTTGTTTGATGGTACTCCTCAAAGTGTGCCCGCTCAACAGCATATTGATAGAATGACAGACTTTTTTGACCTCCATGAAATTGATGAAGAGAATGTCTCCATGAGATTGTTTGTCCAAACTTTTGGAGGTGAGGTACGCAAGTGGTTCAGAGCTTTGCAGCCCAGAAGTATTAATACATTAGAAGACCTTCAGAGACAATTTCTAGATCAGTGGGAGATGAAGAAATATCTGCTTCAAATCACTTCTGAGTATACTAAGATCAAGTGCAATCCTGGTGAGTCTGTCCAAGACTATATTATCAGATTTAATGCGGTTTATAATGCAATTCATGATGACTTGAGGCCCTCTAAGAAATCAACTTTGTTAAAATTCTCGGATGGTTTTGATCCAGAGATGGCCTATTCATTATGAGATAGAGATCTGCCTACTTTAGAGGATCTGCAGAAGATTGTTGTGAGTGTTGAGGCAAACTTGAATGATAAGAGAGCTAGACTGAAAGCAGAGAAGAAAGTTGTGATAAAGGAAGAAGCTTCTACATCTACATATCAAATACTTCGCAAAGTGGAAAAAATGTTCGAAAGGGTCACTCTTGATAAGCCTGAACCACAAGTTTGAAATCCCAACTTCTGTGGTCAGCAGCAGCCCCAATTCAGGATTAACAAACGAGAACAGCGAGCACAAGAATCAGCAGTCCATCAGCAAGTAAAGACACCTCTTCAGCAGAATTTTGTTGGTCAGGATTCAGATGATGAATATGATGTAGTGGGAGAGGAAAATCACTTCTTTACTCTTGATGATTTTCCCATTTATATCACTGAAGATGAAGAGTATGCAGAAATTTCAGCGATACAAAGAGATGAGGATTTTATCCTAGCTAATGATGCAAATCTCGAGGAAGAGTCGGATGAGTATCAGAGAGGATATATGAATGCATTGTCAGCTCAGTAGAAGCAATATTCTCTTAGAAATATAGATGTACCAGTCAATCCAATTCATAAGAGAAAGGAAGTTTCAGCGCCTAAAAACGATTCACCTGTTGCACAAAAGAAAGCAAAAGAGATCGTTGATCCCGCTGCCACTAAGTCGTCATCAGCAGAAAAAACAGAGCTAGCACAATTTCATCACTTAGAGGATGATGAAGAGGGTCTATGGACTATGGATTTCTATGGTGCAGTGGGAAATGATGGTGCTGGGATTGGTATTTGGGTACGCAATCCTTTTTCCGCTCCTAACAAGGTACCGAGCAATGTACGGGTATGTTCTTACAAATTAGCATTTGATTGTTCGAACAATGAGGCTGAGTATGAAGCTCTGATTGCTGGCCTAAAGATTCTTAGAAAGCTGAATGCTAAAAGAATTGCAGTCTATGGCGACTCCGAATTGGTGATTAAGCAGGTAAAGGGTGAATATCAAACGAAACATCCCCGGATGCGGGCTTACCGGAACGTTGTCCTTGATATTTTGAAGCAGTTTTCAGATTATACCTTGACTTGTATTCCTCGCATTCAAAATGGAATTGCAGATGCACTTACTAAGGCAGAAAGTAACTTGAATATCCCAATGAATTCAAGTAATAAGTTTGAAATCCATGTGAAGCACCGTCCTACCGTCCCGGATAATCAAAGATGTTGGCAAATTTTCCAAGATGATGATGAGATTAATTATTTTCTGCAAAGTAAAGGTAAGTTCAAAGATACCTCAATCGATGTGGAATATGATGATGGTGATGATGTTCAAGTTAATCAAATGGAAGTGTTACAGCTGAAAGATAACATTATTCCTAAAGGTTTGATACCTTTAGAAGAGCTCTTCGATCAGGATGATGTGGCCAAGAAACCAAATTTACGACCGACTGAAAAAGGAGTAGAGGATGTAAATATTGGGACAGCTAAAGACCCAAAAATGGTGAAGTTATCCAAATCATTGCCACCGGAGGTAAAAGCTAAATATGTAAGTTTGTTGTCTTCATTTGCTGATGCTTTCGCTTGGGATTACTCAGATTTAAAGACGTATGACACCAATATAATCCAGCATACTATCCCAATTAAGCCTAATCAGAATCCTTTTAGACAAAAGCTAAGAAGAATCAATCCGAATTTGCTGCCATTGATTGAGAAGGAGGTAAACAGGTTGTACAAAGCAGGAATCATTGTTCCTATCAGATTTTCTGATTGGATTTCCAATTTAGTGCCAGTGCGGAAAAAGATAGGTGAGATTAGATTGTGTATTGATTTCCGAAATCTAAACAAGGTGTCATTGAAGGACAATTATCCATTGCCTAAGATGGATCATATATTGCAGCGAGTAGTGGGTGCATCTCAGATGTCACTACTAGACGATTATTCTGGATATAACCAAATTTTGGTTCATGAGGACGACTGCGACAAAACAACGTTCACCACTCCGTGGGGGACATTTCACTATGCCAAGATGCCATTTGGTTTGAAGAATGCTGGTGCAAATTTCCAGCGGGCGATGGACATGGCTTTTGCGAATGAAAAAGATGTTTTCCTTGTTATATACCTTGATGATTTGACGATTTTTTCCAATTCCGATGAAGAGCATATGTATCACTTGAAAGTTTTTTTTCAGAAGTGCAGAAAATATGGTGTCTCGCTTAATCCTAAAAAGAGCTTGTTCGCCATGGATGAAGGTAAATTACTTGGTCACATTATTTCCAAATATGGCATTCGTATTGATCCAGCACATGTTGAAGCAATTCAGCAAATTGACCCTCCCAGGAACAAGAAAGAGATTCAGTATTTTAATGGTAAGATGAAATTTTTGCGTCGTTTTGTCCCTAACCTTGCTGAGCATTTGAGATAAATAACAAATATGCTAAAAAAGGACAGCCAAGTGAAGTGGACCGAAGATGCGGTAAAGTCCTTTAATTTGGTGAAGTTGGCACTTTCTTCAGCTTCGGTGTTAATCAGCCCGGATTACACCCAAGACTTTATTTTGTTTTCCTTTGCTTCAGAACATACCATGGCAGCTGTGTTAATGCAGAAAAGAGATGGACATGAGAAGCCCATAGTGTTTTTTAGTCGAAATATTAGACACGTAGCCTTGAAATACAACATCATTGAGAAACAAGCTCTGGCACTGGTAAAGGCATAGAAGGATTTCCCGGTATACATTTTGCATTCCCATATTTTAGCTTATGTTCCTAACGCTGCCGTGAAATATTTTTTAGTACAGACTGATCCGGAAGGAAGACGTGGTAAGTGGATCGCAGCTTTGCTGGAATATGATGTGGAAATACGGCCCACGAAGCTTATCAAGGGACAGGGGTTGGCGAAGCTTATGGATGAATCCAATTTGCACGCATTAGACATAAATTTGATTGTTGCTATGTCTGATGAAGATGAGGAGAATTCGCCACTTCAGGTATCGGAAATATTTGTTGATTCCCCATGGTATTCAGATATCGTGTATGTTCTTCAAAATTTGTCATCACCGCCCTGCATGACTAGAAATAGAGGTAGGACTTTGAAACTGAAGGCTGCAAAATTTTGTATTTTGAATTCTGCACTTTATTGGAAAGATCGAGGTGGTGTGTTATTGAATTGTTTGGTGGAGGAAGAAGCGAAGAAGGTAATGGAGGATTTTCACAAAGGCGACTGCGGGGGTCATAATTTTTGGAAGACAACTGCCAATAAGATTTTGAGAGCTGGGTACTATTGGCCAAAATTGTTTGATGATGTCTATAAAACAGTCAAAGGCTACCATGAGTGCCAGATTTTCGAAGGAAGACAGAAATTACAGCCATTGCCACTCAAGCCTATTGAGGTAAGCGCCCCTTTCCAGCAGTGGGGTTTTGATTTCATTGGGGAAATCCATCCTCCTTCCTTAGGACAGCATAGATGGATTCTAACAGCCACCGATTACTTTACGAAATGGATCGAAGCAGTTCCTACAAGACAAGCCTCCGATTCGGTAATTATTTCTTTCCTTGAGAACAACATTTTGTCTCGTTTTGGTTGCCCGAGTAAATTGATCACAGATAATGCAGCGGCTTTTAAATCAAGAAAGATGATTGAGTTTTGTGCTAAGTATAAAATCATTCTGGGGCATTCAACCGCCTATCATCTGCAAGGTAACGGTTTGGCAGAATCTTCCAATAAGTCTCTAGTCAATATCATTAAAAAGTTGTTGGACATCAATAAGAAGAGTTGGCATAAGAAGCTGGTGAATGCGCTATGGGCTGATCGGGTAAGTCAAAAGAAGTCCATTGGTATGTCCCCCTTCGAGTTAGTTTATGGAGTAGATACAGTCTTTCCTACTTCACTTGTTGTTCCGGTGGTCAAGCTTCTTCAGGAAGCTGGTAGTGAAGAAAGCCATATGCAGAGAAGGATAAATCAGATGATTCATTTGCAGCAAACGAGAGAAGAGGTCTTCCAGAACACATTTAAGTTGCAGGAGAGAATCAAAAAGATCTATGACAGGAAAGCGAAGGCGGATAAATTCCAGTTGGAGGATGTGGTACTGAAGTGGGATGCTAGGAATGAGGACAAAGGTAAACACGGTAAGTTTGAAAACCTCTGGAAAGGTCCATTCAAGATTGCAGCATATCGAGGTCAGAACGCCTTTCTTTTGAAGGAGATGAACGGTGAAGACTATCCAGGAGGGCCGGTCAATGGTCGGCTGCTCAAGCGGTACCATTTCTCAGTTGTTTTCTATTGATCATTTTCATTGTACATATCATGTATTTCAATTTCATTGTAAGTGTGCACTATAGTCTTTTCTTCAGTCTGGGGCCCGAAGTGAAGGCTATAATTCTGAAGAAATATTTCAGTTTTCGTTTGAGTCTGTTTAGTCGGTTTGGTTCAATCATTTATGTTTTAAAGGTTGAGTCTGTTTAAGTCAAAGTTTCAGTCAAATAAATTCAGTCAACAGTCTTGAAGTTGTTTTGACAAAATAATGGATTCCATAGCCCAATGGACGAAGGCACTGGTCTGCTCTCCCAAAGATCTGTCATTCTTGGCACCTCCAAGGAGCTACCATCCCCATTAGAGTCGGTCTTTACATCCCTTCGTCAGATATCATTCCTCTTTTTGCACTTCATTGTTTAGGTGTCTCATTTTTCTCTTTCATCTGCATTCCGTTAGGGGCATGCCATTGACTGACAGAAGGGTTTTGTTCTTTCATTTTCCCTCATGCTTTTACCTACTAGGTTGGTCAAAATTCCTCAAAATTTATCAAAGTTCAGTTCATGTCATTTCCAGTCATAGATGATGTTTTGGTCAAAAGAGTCATTCTAGTTTCTAGGTCTAGGGTGTGGCCTTCTGAAATGTTAAATAATGCCCGCAGGCCATGAGGAGGTTTTCAAATAAGTTTTCAGCTCAAAATCTTCATCGTCAATATGCTCGAGGACGTTTCTTCTTCAAAACTCTGTTTTGAAGAAGAAATTGTCAAAATTTGTTTTGTAATAAAATGTATCTTTCCACCATGTTGTACTTCACCATGCAAACTCTGTTCATCCTTTGCCAAGTTTCGACGCCAGCATCCCTGCAAAAAATCAACCAATTTCATCATTCGAAGCTCAGAAAGTCAGTGAGGAAACAAAAAGACAGAGTTCTATTAAATGAAAAAGTGCCAAAGTCAAAAAACATTACAAAATGGGTTCTGAAGAAGAAAAAATTAAAACCATGTCTATAAGATATTTCTCAAAGCCCATTCATTTCATTTGCAACAAGAGTGATTGAGAAAATCTCCAAGAGAAAGTCAAGTTTGAGGTTGAAGAGTGAAACTGCATTTTAGAAGGCCGACTGTGTGTGTTGAAGGCAGCGCGACACATTGGGATAGGCCGCGGCGCATAGAGGCGAAAAACTCCGTGCAAATTTCTAAGGACGTGGCGCACCCACTGAGCATGGCGCATTGGGCCTGCGCGCGGCGCACAGGCTCGACAGGCTTAAAAATCATCATTCTTGCTCCAAACTCAAATCAATTCAATTCATTTGCCTCCAAGTAAGTGTGTGATGCTTGCTCCTGCTATTAAATATTATTTTATGATGTTTGGAGGGAAGATTTGAAAGTTTTAAGTTTGAAAATACAAACCCTATATTTACAAAAAAATCTGCTCCTTTGGGTTTTGGAAATTGGTGTTTTGAAACTGAAATTTGGATGCCAAATGTCTTTCCCACTTATGATCCTTTCCTTTTTATAATTATACCATTATATTTAATCCCTTATGCCCTAACCTCCCCAAACTACTCATATCCCTTGTTCCCTTTTACTAAACCCTACCACTCCTATCTCTTTCCCTTTCCCATATTATTTGCAAAGAGTTTCCAAATCCTTAATCCCCATACAGTCAAGTGATTATTTTCACACCATAAATTTCATTTGACAGTCCTCTTTCCCACTGTTTATACTTACCACTGTCCTTCATTATCCCTTGAGTACACATTTGGCATTGAAACAAATACACTAATTGCTCATTTTCAAACCAACCAAACATACAGTTGACAAACACATTTTAGCATCATGTTAGAAACAAATTCATCGTATGAGAAGGGATATGAGCAGGACAGTGATTCAACCGCAGAGCTAAATGTACCGAGGAGGTCTCATAAGAGTGGTAGGCACGTCAGGGAGGAGCCCACTTCTTTGGCTCAATTGCAGGCCTGCCCGCTTGCAATGACATGCTTTCAGCAACATTCATGTTTTCGGTATTGCGAGATGATATCTCAGATTCAACACCATCCAGAGTTAGTTTGCTTATTTGTCCTACATTTGCGTGATGGTCATGTAAATATTGTTGGAGTAAACTTCACTTTGACACCAGAGAACATTTCTGAGGCGACTGGGATACCGAACATTGGTGAGGAGTGGAATAAGAGACAGCAGCTGGATAGAGCATATTATGAGCCTTACATCAAGCCTGGATATTTGAGGCAGTTGAGAAGGGTATTCCCATTTCGGTTTCTGAAGGAGTCCTATGCGCCATTAATGAAGCTCATCATTAGATACTTCAGCTGTGAGGGTAGATTCTCGTGCCTTTATGCATATCATATCAGACTTTTGATGCATTTCATGAGAGTGCGAATGATGAATATTCCATACTTCATGTGCCGAAACATAGAGCGGATGACTACCCTCATGCAGAAGAAGACTCCGGAGCAGCAACATAACAACATTTATCATTATGCGCTCATCAAAATCATTGTGGTACATCAGCTTGGTTTGCAGGGCATCACATGGGATGAGTTCATTTCTCATGACTTCTTTGCAGCCCCCCAGCCTCCTCCTGAGATTGTTCATGATGAGGCAGAGCCTTCACATCAGTTCGAGGTTCCTGAGACTGAGCCTATTAGTGCTCCAGTGTGTGTGACATATCAGAGAGGCCATAGAGCCTTATTTGTAGCAGCACGACGAGTACTATCTCCACCAGGGGTGGAAGGGGTCTCGTTACATTCATCAGCAGCACGAGTACTATCTCCACCAGGCGTGGAAGGGGTCTCACCTTCTACATCAACACAGGTACAGGACTGAGGCAAGAAGCCTATGCATGATGAGGGCCCCTCGCAAGGCCAAGATACTGATTTTATTTTGATCGATGTTGATGCAAGCTCTCCTAGCTCAAAGCTGAAAGAGATCATCTAGGAACAAAAGGCTGAGATTGATACTTTGACCGTGAAGTTGCAGAGAGCTCAGTGGGTTATAGATTACTTGGAGCAACGTAATAAACAACTAGAGGATCAACAGACACTCATAGAGTTGCGACAAATTCGTGAAGACCGTGAATTGGCCCGGAAGAGACCAGGTGACATGACACCATTTGGGCGAGAGACTTGCCTTACGCACGTCAAAATTCATCTGGAGAAGATCTTGGCGAAGGCCAGTAGGGACAAAGACATGCTCAGTCATATGAAAAACCACTATTGGGCCCGCACACACGTTTGCAGAGCAAAAATGAAGATTTTGAAGGCAAGGCTGAGAAAAGCACTAAAATGTCGGAAAAGGCCGAATCCACTCCGAATCTTGGCCGAAGCTTCCTTGGCTGAGAATGAGACATGATGGGAGACCTTCACTCCAAATTTCAGCAAATTTGGAGAAGATTTTGTCATTTTGAAAATTTTGGTTGCAAAACAGGTTTTTCCGCCCGACGCGCGCTTATGATTGGGACATTTTCTGGAGGAAAAATTTGCATTTTTGGGTTTTTCATGATATATTATGTATTTTCAAGAATGGCCGAAGCATTTCATCAAATTCTGGGCTGCCTAAAGGGCCAAAAACACTCCAAAAATGGCCTTTCTGCCACTTTTTGCACCAGAAGGAACCAGTCTTGGACAATTGCAGTTTTGGAGGGGAAAATGACATCCAAATTCAAAAATTCCACTTGGGTTGGATAGCAGACATCCAGGGCTTTCCAACGAGCTATCATGATCTGAATTTGGACTTTGGGAAATGCCTCACAATCACCTCCAAAATGGCGCGACGCATTGAGTTTTTGAGCGCGGCGCATAGAGAAATTTTGCCTCATTTTCACTCTTCAGCTCATAAATTCGCCCAGTTTTGACTAGTTTTACTTTTTCATGTGATGATTGACCTACCATGATGTAATTTGATGACTATGATGTAAATTTGGCATGTTTTTACTTGTTCTATAGGATTCATTCACTAAAAGTGAAAATTGAGTGAATGGATCAGTTTCCTAGCATATAGAGGCAAGTTGTTTGGCTGCCTAGATTTTAGCTCCATGTTTAGAATTGGTTGAAACAGCTCCTAGAATGATGGGATCGACCCCTAGAGGCATGGGAAGGGGTTAGGATGGTCTATATATTGTATTTTCTGAGACATTTTCAGGGTTGGACTAGTTGGTATCTTGGGAAAAGTTTGGCACTCCATTGTATATCCATTTTTAGATTTTTGGCAAAGGAAATACCAGAGTTTTGCAGCACTTGTTGGGATCCTTGTGGCTTCTGAGTTTTGATGATTTTATTCTCATGTTATTGTAAGTTTCATTAATGTTATATGTATGCCATTTCCCTTCTCTATGCTTCTGAATTAAAAAAATGAGTATTTGAGGTAGAATTCATTGATTTGTTGGTGCTCTGCCTTAAACTTTTGTTTAGTTTTACGTGTTTTTCATCAGTTTGAAGAGGATCCTTGCACTCTCTTTCCCTCTTCAGCTCCTCAGCAGTCTTTCAATCCATTCATTCGATCTAAGACATCAAAGCTGCTGCCTACCTCGCCTCAACTTGAACTCTGCAAGAATTTGGCATCATCCCCAAGCCCAAAATTTGTTTTTCTCTTTTTCCAACAAAAAACCCCTAAAAATCAAAATCAAACCCTCCTATTTGTTTATCTAGCCTAAGATTAGTTCTTTTTTTAGTCATCTCAAGCCCCTTTGAATATTTTAATTGAGATCGACCCGGAGAGAGCCCTATCCTATCCTCGTAGGGCTAGCTACGAGGTTGAGCGTGGTTTGGTGTTGTCCTTTTTCTGCCTTATTTCAGCCTAAGGTGGATTTGGGAACTAACAGGGGGGATTCCGATATTGAATCAAACTTTGGAATCATGTCCTGAAGCACTCTCTCCCCCACATGAAGAAACAACCATGGATGACACATTGAATGATGTGATTGACAGAATTGGGAGATTGAATCTTGAATCAATCCCAACTCAGTCAAGTGAGTAGCTTGGGCCATCTCATAAAGGTCCTCCAAAATGGCTGACAAAGACACTTGAGAATATTCATCCTGATGAGGTTGGAAAAACAAGAACAAGAAGTTCCACTCAACAAATCGAAGGTGATGTAGATAATTTTGATTCTCCTGTTGATATGGATATTGCTTATAACTGTGAATTGAGCTTTTCTATATATCATGAACCAACTTCCTTCAAAGAAGCCGCTTCTCATGATGAATTGAAAGAAGCGATGCAAAAGGAGTATGATGCCTTGATAAAGAATGGCACTTGGAAGCTGGTTGATCCACCTTTGGGAACAAAACCAATTGGCTATAAGTGGGTCTACAAGAACAAGTATAAAGCAGATGGCTCACTTGACAAGCACAAGGCCAGGCTTGTGGCAAAAGGTTTTGCACAAAAAGAAGGAATCGATTATGAAGAAAATTTTGCTCCCACAGCAAAATAGACCACCATCTGGACTCTCTTTGCCCTAGCAGCTCAGAATGGATGGAAAGTCCATCAGATGGATGTAAAAACCACCTTTTTGAATGGAGATCTAAAGGAGAAAGTTTTTATGTCCCAGCCAGAAGGATTTGTTGTAAAGGGTCAAGAACACAAAGTTTGCAAGCTTATAAAATCCTTGTATGGCCTCAAGCAAGCACCATGAGCCTGGTATGAGAAATTAACTGAGCATCTTCTGAAACTTGACTTCAAACATTTTGATCTTGATGATGCAACTTTGTTTGTTAAGAAATTTGGAAAAACAATTGTATATCTTGTGGTATATGTAGATGATCTTTTGATAACAGGGAACAATGAGAGCTATAATGCATCCATGAAGAAAGAATTGAAGAAAGGTTTTGAAATGACTGATTTGGGTCATGTTCATTACTATCTGGGTATTGAAGTAATTCAACATCCTAAATATATATTTATTTCTCAAAAGAAGTACATTAGAGATATTTTGAACAAGTTTGGCATGGATGAATGCAATCCCTTAACCACTCCAATGGAACAAAACTTGAAGCTCACATCTATTGAAGGGAAGGAATTCAAGGATGCAACTGAGTATAGACAGCTTATAGGAAGTCTTATCTACTTGACCACCACCAGACCTGACATTTCATTTGCTGTTGGAATCCTCTCAAGGTTCATGCAAAAACCTTGTGAAGGACATTGGTCTGCTGCAAAAAGAGTGTTAAGGTACTTGAAGGGGACTCAAGACTTTGGACTCAAATATACGTAGGTAGGCAACTTTAGCTTGATCAGATACTTTGATTCAGATTTTGATGGCGACAAGGAAACAAGGGTGTCTACTACAGGTTACACCATGACTCTTAGATCAGGAGCTGTCTCATGGAGATCACGCAAACAGTCAGTTCCAGTAGATTCCACGACCGAGGCAGAATATGTGGCAGCAGCTGAAGCAAAAAAGGAAATTGTGTGGCTCCAGAAAATCCTGGAAGATTTGCAGATGAAACAAATGTATTCCACACCACTCATGATCGACAACACTTCTGTAATAAAGTTTTCCAAGAACCCAAAATTTCATGATTGAAAAAAGCACATCAATACAAAATACCATCTAATTCGACATCATGTTCAGGCCAAAACCATCCATCTACATCATTTTTCCACAAATGAGAAAACTGCTGATATCTTCACCAAAGCACTTGGAAGAGAAAAGTTTGAAAAGTTCAGATCGATGCTTGGGCTCACCAACATCCCTTCGGATTAAAGGGGGGAATGTTGACACCTAATCCTTAGGGTTGGGTGAGAATATTCAATATTGTATATTATTTAATATTAGGAAATAAGGAAGGCCAAGAGTCATTGGGAGATGAATCCCAATAGCCTCACCTCCATGTATAAATACATGCACATTCCTCATTTAATAAAAATTCTGATTTGCGGAGTTACCTCCTGGTTTGACAGCACAGAGAACTCTTCCTCTGCATCCTCACTCTAAAAAAAAAGAAAAAAGAAAAAATTAAAAAAATATATATATATATATATAAAATGAAGAATAAAGAATTGATATATATATATATATATATATATATATATATATATATATGTTGCTACTATTTATTTGTTGTCTTTTTGTAGGAGTTACTACTAAGGAGTAATGTTTCGGAGCTTGAAAAATTTCTAAGTATCAGTGTTGTTACTTCTTAGATGCGGCTACTCATGATGTTTTCACTCGGTTGCTACTACTCATGATGATGTTACTTGGTTGCTGCTTCTCATGATGTTGTTACTCCTTGATTGTTGCTACTCGATGTTGCTACTCCTTGGATGCGGCTATTCATGATGTTGTTACTCAGTTGCTGCTACTCATGATGTTGTTACTCGGTTGTTGCTACTCATGATGTTGTTACTTCGAATGCTGCTACTCGTGATGTTGTTACTCCATATGCTGTTACTTTGAATACTGCTACTCGTGATGATGTTACTCCGGATGCTACTACTAGTGATGCTGCTACTCGATGTTTTTACTCCGGATTCTGCTACTTCGGATGATGCTACTCGTGATGTTGTTACTCCGGATGCTGCTACTCGCAATGATGTTACTCCAGATGCTGCTACTCCTTGATGTTTTTACTCCATATGCATCATTACTACATCGTTATTCTACCAACCGTCACTTCCTCTAGGTAGGCCGCTAGGTATGTCTCCATTTGACTCTTATGGATTTAATTAAATATCCATGGAAAAGACATTGATGCTGCGGACGGCTACTTTTAAGTTGGGGGGGTGCCGTCATAACTAAACGATGGCGTAATGATGATTCCAAAATTCATTATTATAACTTCGTGCGATGGTACACCCTACAATCCTTACCATATTACGTATAATCATTAAGGATGTATTGGGATTCGTAACATGCATATGATACGAATCTATTAGTCCTTTCCACCTCATACGAAATAATTACTATTTCATTCACTACACTTACCATATTTTTCCATGATTTTCTTCGTTTCTCGAGAATCGCCATCTGTATTTACTGTTATTACCCCTCATTTTTCACCATCCTGTTTTTTCCAAATTTGGTTCCCACCACTCTTTCTAATGGTCTACTATTCCAGAGTGATGCTAAAGTCTTTACAGGATGGGTGGAATAGCAGTGCGGCATGAACTTGAAAACATAATCTTAGTCCACAGCAATCCATATGTGTAGAAATTGTTTTTCAATGCAGGATGGGATATCTACTTTGATAGATTGCAGGGGTTTGGCAAGGGAATTACAATGGAGTTTGTGCTTAATTTGAATGAGAATTGCTCGCGAGTCAGAGGATTAGAAATCCCTGTCACAGAAGAAGTAATTGCAGAAATTAGAGGGCTAAGACAGCAAGAGGAGCAGTGATTTTCTCGGAGAATTCACCTCCTAGAGTTTCTTGAACTGTTTCTACAGGCAGGAGAAAGCGTCATTCAATATGGGAGAGGATATGAGTGAAAATTTGTACCATATCCATGGAACAAAGCAGCAAATTTTGTAATTAAATACATAACCTGTGAAGGACAGGACACAAATCTGTTCAAAGATCATTTCAGAATCTTGGTTCACCTTCGATTTCCATAGGCCCAGGTTCATTCCTTAAACATGCCTTTATTTCTATTAAAACTACTGCAGCACATGGCACAGTCTGCTCGGCGTTCGCACCAGATGTAGGCAGTTCTCTCCAGTCATAGATTGGTTCGTTTATTGGTCATGCATGCAATAGTTCGATTTCAAGTTTCTTGGGAAGAACTCTGCAAGTCATCAGAAGAAGAGACAACAACTGTCATTGCTGCTAGAGAGGAAGAACCAGCACCTCCAGTGAATTTAGCAGAAGAAGAACAATCAGAGGAAATGGAAATAGACCAGGAAGAACCAGAAGAAATGGGAATGGAGGAGACAATTGGTGATAAAGTCGAGGCTACCACAGAAGAACCATCCTCGCTTGAAGAACCTACAGGTGAAGGAATAATGGGTTTAGCGCATGAAGTTGAGACTATATTATAGTCATCGAATTTCATTAATAAAGAACAGGAAGGTGGAACATCAAACAGAGGGATGGCAAGTGATGTTGTTATGTAAGAAATAGCATCACCTTCCCAAGCAGACATGAGTATCGAAACAAGCAGGGGTGTCACACAAGAACCACCCCTAATTCAGTCAGAGCAAGGAGACAGGGAGGCAATAATCTATGAAGTCAACACTGTCCCACAAGAACCATTATTGACCGTAGGAGAGGAGGTAATGCACGAAGAACAGGGAAATATAGAAGAATAACCTGCGAAGTTGACACTGCTCCACAAGAACAAGTATTGACCACAGTTGAGGAAGTAATACATAAAGTACAGGAGGAAAAAGAGGAAACGATCCTCAAAGTTGACATTTTTCCACAAGAACCAGTGTCGACCTCGACTAAAGTAGAAGTGCGTGAAAGTTTGGCCCAAGTTGGAAACAAGGACGATGAAGCTATTCCCCATTCTCCTTTTCAGTCTATGAGGCCCACAGGGGCGAGGGGGTTTCGCTCATCCCAAAAATTAATGGAGGAGATCGTTGTCCCACTAGTACTGAGGTTTGTCGACTCAGGGAAAGATATGACCAAGATTAGCCCATCAATTTCTGATTCTCAGCAAGGGTACCCAGAGGCTCAAGAAGAAAAATGAATTTATGTGGAAACACTGGAACATAGGATGGCCAATGAAAGCGCTGACCAAGCGACAAAATTACCTAAGGTAAATGATAAGGAGAATGCCCCTAAAGGGGAGCCAAACCAGAAATACCTAATAGAAAAATCAGTTGATGACATCAACAACATTCCACCGCTTCCTGAGCCTTCTATAGGCCTGGAAGATGAATTTATTGTCAAACAAGTGTGGATTGAATAGTGTGAGAGAAGAAGATTACCTCTCAAGAAAAGGTATCAGCTTCAGTTCAGTGAAACCATGTGATTAAATAAGGAAGTTCAGGAGCTAAAGAGGAAAGTATCCTGGTTAAAGAAGAAGGTAAAAGTATATAAATGGAAGGCAGTAAAACCTAAAATTGGGGTCTCCTCTACGGCTACATAGACTGGTCTGATTGAAAATATGTTTGAAGGCTGGGAATTCTTCCTGGCTGCTGAAATTTAGATTTGGCAGTCTACTTTGAATGGACATAAGAAGGAGACAATGCGGGTTTGAGAGCAGGCTATCGGGATTGTCACAGGGTACATAGACCAGTTGGATAGAGCATGGAAGAGGTAAGAAAAACAACAGGGCAAGGTAGAGGAGTTAGAAGAACAAGTGCAAATGCTGTAATCAGATAAGGAGAAGATGTTTTCCTTGGTGCAGTAGGTAATGGCCTACACATAGTTATGCCTTATTCCTTCATGAACAAATTATTTTCTTTTTCCTTGAGAGTATATTAAAGGAAATTTGTCACGAAATCAAGGATCCAATCCAGTTCCTCCGTACTTTGAAAATTCATGATATCATAGGCCAACAATTAATGTGTGAACTCTACATGCATGGTTACTTCCTAAGGCACGATCATGCCTTCAACCCCATTCCATTTGTGGGGGATATTCATTTAAGACCCTTCACCTCCTACATTATCAATCAGATTAAATGGATAAAGGCCTATGATACGTTTGAAGAAAACCAAGTTACAAGGCCGCTAATGATGAGGAGGGAGCATGGCCAGGAATAAAATATTTATAACAAGCATTTTAAATTCTTACATATTGAGGGACATAGGGGACATATGTTGACAACCCAGAAATGGTGTGTTGACAACCCAGAAATGGTGTGTTGACCTCCGTGTCAGACATATAGTAACTTTCTGAAATGAAGCGATCTACAGTTGTCAAAGGAGATGGATGTTGTCATTGTCAGCCGTCAGAGGTCGAGAACCTTTTGGAGCACCCAACTTTGCACAAGCATTAGAAAGAGTGCCATGTTTTGTAGCATGCATTCAGACTTGTGGGGTTCGGTGGATGGGGCTGCAGTTTCAGTTTCCCCTCATTTGGTTTCCAGCAGAGCAATATACTCATGCATACAATGTCATCCTAGATTGGTGGAAGGATGTTGTTCTGAAATAAGGTTATAAACCCCCTGGGATAGAGATGGCCAAAGAATATGACCTCGTACGGCTTCATGCCAGCCATAGTCAATCCAACCCAGATCTGAGGAGATGACGAGTTGTATGAGGACATGTAGATAGACCAGTTGGGGGGATATGTTGGGTACCAAATTTGTACGCTTTTATCTCCCATTTTCACCCACCTTTCTATCTCTTTGTATCATTAATTGTTCTAAAACACACAAGGTAAACCCCTTCCCATTGTCTTATATGGAATATTTGATTAATGAAGTAATAGTCATGGAGGTTTTACCTTTGCAAGTATTAACTTCGTTATTTCCATAGATTCGGAAAAGTAAAGGGAATTACGTTTGCAAGCCATGAAGCAACTCCAAATTCTCAGCGCCATCTTAACATGCTTCAACATCACAACAGATTCGAATTTACACAGCTTTATTTCAGGCTTTTCATGGTTTACTTTCGACAACTAGTTTGTTGTTGTAGCAGATGTATAATTGTATATATTTAGTTGTTAGAGGGAAATTACGCTTCCCTGAACATTTGTATAAAAAGGGCCTCAGAGCTATGAGTCGAGGTTAAGAAAAAAGAAAATATATTGTAACAGAAGTGATTTTAATCAATTGAATGCATAGTGTTTTGTTGTTCCCTCTGTGAATTGTGAGTTTGTCACAGCCCTAATTAGAGAGTTGGGCCCACTCTTCTGATCAGGTGTTGCGTTATTTTCCTTTGTGTTGATTTCATATTTTGTTTTATTATTTTAACTGTTGTTATGGTATGATTCTGCAATTGCTGTGAATACTTTTATAATTCTGCAATTCATCTTCAATTGTTGTTACACTAATTTTATTGCTTTCATTAATTAATCCTGTGATTCAATAGCAGGTTTTGTTATTTCTCTTGCATATACTGTGTGCGTTAGTCTTGAAATGACTAACGCACGTGGATTTATAATTAATGTGGAAAAAGGGTTTGAATATTGTTCATATATAGCCACCAACAATCAGGCCCCACTGCATCGCATATCGCACTTCGACAGTTTTAAAATTTACTTTCCGCGCTTAACCTGTAAACTTTGTGATTTAATCTCCACTGTCCATCTCTCCGCTTCAATTTTGTGCTTTGATCCTAACCACCTATTTTCCCCTTTGCGTCTCCTCGAAAACCCTTAAGTTATTTTAAGGAAAATACACCATTTCTCTACTTTCTTTGATTTGAAAGTAAAGGGCGTGGGCTCCAGCTATCTGTTGGGAAAGATACTGAGAGGGGGGGGGTTAATCAATATTTAGAGCTGACTGGAAAATATTTTACTTTTTATGCATTTAATTCTTTACTTAGATTATTGCATCATTCATCAGATGTTTAGTAAGCAGTAAGCATAAGAAGTAATAACATAATCAACCATCACACACAGGCAATACATATGAACACCAGTATTTAAGGTGGAAACCCAATTCGGGAGAAAACCACCGTTGTTGTCATCTTTGTCTTCAATATTTATTATAAAGAAAACTTCTTACAATTTTGTACTGGCGCAGACTTATACCAACACGCAGGCACTAACCTGTAGAAGGCTACAACCTTCTCTCGTTCTCCAGTCAATACTGGAAGGGAGCTCCAACCCCCTAATTTTAACACTAGTTTCTACTGGCAGAAAAATTCCACTCTCATCCTGAAGGCTTCAACCCTCAGATCCACAAAATTTCTTCAATTTGTACATCGGACTTGCATCAGGACTTCATCATTTCTTTTGTAGATCTTCCTAGAGATTCATCATTTCTAGATCTAGAGATCTTGAACATTCATCATATCCACAGGTGCATTGTAGATTCAGATCTATCAGAGTTCAATACAAATATCTCTTAAAGAGATTTATTCGTTATCAACCCCTCTACATGCACACCTTGTACTATAATCCTCCTCTCCTTATATAGTTTTTGCCTTTATTAAAACCATGAGTCAAAACCACCAAACCACTGATGGTATTCCTGGACAGGATCAATTAGATAATCCAGCGGGGTCTACCCAAGCCCCCAAACAATTTCTCATTGTTTTATTTCCTTGGTTTTGGCAATTAGATAATTAATCTTAGGATTTTTAATATCTCAATCTAAGATTGAGATATTAATCCAAATTTCTCCTTTAGTAATGAAAAACCCTCAGCATACTTCGTAGACCTTCATATGTCGACCCCCAGGTTTATACGTTCCACCAACTTTGGAGTAAAAATGATGGCCCAATCGCTTTTCGTCATAATTTACATTTAATTTAAACAACCTTGGTTAAACCCGCAAATATTAATTTGAAAAGGCCCAATTAATATAATTTAAACTGGGCCCACATATATGATCAACGACCCAATCAAATTCCCACTCCGTAATTTGGTTAATCTTCGCACATCTTCATCAAGCGATCACCGTTCGATGACTCCTTCCCAGATCAACGGAGCTCAACAATTTCGTTGGGCATCCTGGGTCAAACAATAACGCGCGATGGCGCGCAGTGACAAGCGGTTTTGTGGAGTCATACAGGGACGCGTGTCACCCGTTCTATGGAATCGCTCCCCAACTCAAAGAAACCACTTATCTCCGAAAGGAGGTGCGATATGGGCAATCCGGCTTTGTAAACCCACTCGCGGTTTCAAAACAGTGTTCTATCAGAATTCAACGATATTTCAAATATAGTTCATTGATCCATCGGGTCCGGATTTTCCTCGCAATCGCAATTATTTTAATAAACACTCCGCTGCACAATTTTTCTTCGATGCGATTAAAACTGGAACTCAAACACTTATTAATCCTGATTTATATGCCCATCGGGTCCGGGCTTCAGTCGCACTCGCAACCTCTTGTTAACTTGTTCTGCTGGCCTTATATGCTCCGATGCGATAAGGTTCTCTGGCCTGGGTTACGATTCCCGGAATGTACTTATTTAGTGTATCAACCAGCTGGGGTAATAAACCTCGGAATAACGCCTCAGCCTCTGCCTTTGCTGCTCGATGCAATTCCTTCTATGCTGCCTTGCTACCTCTCTTTCCTGCCTTTGTGCCTCTGCTACAATCCATTGCTTCCTCTGCTCCTTGACTGATGCGATAGTTTCCATCAAGGACAATCAATTCAATATGATAGGATTTAAGAGACATATTGCTAACAATCTCCCCATTTGGACTTGATGGCAACCATGAATAGAAATAAATTTAGACAACAAAATTCTCTCGCTTTGACATCAAGGGCAAAGGGTAGATCAAAAACCTTTATACCGACAGAACCATGCTCCCCCTGAGATCATGCTGGATATTCAAACATAATATAACAAAAATGACTTATACAAACACGATCAAAGATGAGATCAGACTACAACAATTAATTCGAATGCCAACAATGCATCCTTTCCATATGACCAATGCTCCCCCTTAGCCTGTGCATCCTGAATACCTTCAACAGGAGTGTATCCAATTTAATCTTCTGAATTTCAGCAGGTTTGATCTTCTGCATGGCAGAGACTACTCCCAGTTTCTGTCTGAGATATTTGAATGCTTCCCTGGGTAGAGGTTTGGTAAATATATCAGCAACTTGTTCTTTGGAGGGAACATACTCCAATTTCACCTTTTGTTGAAGCACTTGTTCACGTAAGAAGTGATATTTGATGGGAATGTGCTTGGTCTTGGAATGCATAACATGATTCTTTGAGATACTGATGGCACTTGTATTATCACACATAATGGAGATAGGAGGTGAACATTTGATTTGAATGTCTTGTAAGGTTTGCATCATCCAAAGAAGTTGAGTGCAACATGATGTTGCAGCCACATATTCTGCTTCTGCTGTAGATAAGGCAATAGAGCTTTGCTTCTTGTTGAACCAAGATACTAACCGGGGCCCCATATAGAATGCACCACCACTAGTGCTTTTCCGATCATCAACATTTCCAGCCCAATCTGCATCAGTGTAAGCATGAAGGGTAAGATCAGCATCCTTTGGATACCATAGTCCAAAGTCTTGAGTTCCTTGCAGATATTTGAATATTCTTTTGACAGCCTGAAGGTGAGACTCTTTTGGATTAGCTTGGAATCGTCCCACAATCCCAACTGCATGCATAATGTCTGGTCTAGTCCCAGTGAGATAAAGTAGAATTCCTATCATAGATCTGTATTCTGGTTGATTCACCGTGGGAGAATCATCATGAGAACTGAGATTACATCCGGTTATCATTGGTGTACTTACAGGTTTGCACTCTTCCATGCCATACTTCTTCAAAATTTTCTTAAGATATTTTTCTTGTGATAAGAATATGCCATCTGTTGCTTGTTGCACTTGCAAGCCAAGAAAGAATGTTAGTTCCCCAAGTAAAGCCATTTCAAATTCTTGCTGCATAACAGAAGCAAATTTCTGACTCATAGACTCTTCATTACTTCCAAAAATGATATCATCAACATATACAACCACAATCAATAGTTTATAATTTTTAGTTTTTGTGTATAAGTTTCTATCAGCAGACCCCTTTGAAAATCCTTGTCGATGAAGATATTTGTCAAGACGATAGTACCATGCCCTTGGAGCTTGTTTGAGACCATATAGAGCCTTTTGAAGTTTACAAACAAGTTTTTCGTCATTTCCCAAAATGAATCCTTCTAGTTGTTCTATATAAACTTCTTCTTCTAGATCACCATTGAGAAAAGCAGATTTAACATCCATTTGATAGACTTTGATTTGTTGGAAGCTTGAAAAAGCAAGAAACATTCTAATGGCTTCAAGTCTGGCTACAGGAGAAAAATTTTCTTCAAAGTCTATACCTTCTTGTTGAGCATACCCCTTGCAAACAAGTCTAGCTTTATTTCTTATAACATCCCCATTCTCATTTAACTTGTTTTTGAGTATCCATTTAGTTCCAATGACATTTTTGTCATGAGGTCTTGGTACTAATTCCCAAGTGTGATTCTTTTCAATTTGATCAAGCTCTTCATTCATGGATTGAATCCAACATTCATATTTTCTAGCTTGACTGACATTGTGTGGTTCAATAGTGGACAGAAATGCCAGATTTCTAGAAGATCCCACAAGAGTCCTTCTTGTTTGTACACCTGATCCCTTTTCTCCCAAAATTTGAGATTCTGGATGATTCTTTTGAACATATCTGGATGGAGCCTTTTCAGATAAATCATCTTCAGGTTCTTCATTGGGTTCATTGTCTATATCATTGCTATTTGATGTAGAAGGACATAAGTCACCATCGTCTTCATTTGTTGTTTGTTTTTCTTCTTTTGGGGCTGCAGGAGACTCATCAATAACAACATCAATACATTCAACAATCTTCCAAAGTCTTTTATTGTAACATTTATAAGCTCTACTCGTAGAGGAGTAACCAAGAAGTATTCCTTCATCCGCTCTAGGTTCAAACTTGCCAAGTTTTTCATCATTATTTTTGATAAATCATTTACTTCCAAAAACTCTAAAATGCTTCACAGAGGGAGAATTACCATACCAGAGTTCATATGGAGTTTTGTCACTATTTACCCGAACATGTGCCTTGTTGAGAATGTTTATTGCTGTATGTGCTGCTTCTCCCCAAAAAGTGTCAGGTGTTCCAGAATCATCAAGCATAGCTCTAGCCATTTGTTGAATTGTTCTATTCATTCTTTCTGCTACGCCATTTTGTTGTGGAGTGCTAGCTACAGAAAACTGTCTTTTTATGCCATGTTGTTCACAAAATTCAAGGAATTCATCTGATGTATATTCTCCTCCTCGATCAAATCTAAGACACTTGATTTTTAGATCTAATTCATTTTCAACCAGTGCTTTGAAGATCTAAAATTTCTCAAATGCTTCATCTTTGTGTTTAATCAACCCAATCCAACACATTCTAGAGAAATCATCAATGAATAAGATATAGTATTCTTCACCACGTGGTGACTTTTTCCTCATAGGTCCACATATGTCAATATGAATGAGTTCAAGAGGCTTACTTGATGATCCTTCCTTGGCATTAAATTGTACTCTAGTTTGCTTACCGAATTGGCAAGATTTGCATATGATATTTTCAGGTAGAGTAATATTGGGAAGATCACGAACAACTTTAAGTCTGCTTGATTTGTTGATTTGAGAGAAGCTCAGATTCCCCAACCTTCTATGCCATAGCCAATTTTCTGAATATTTACTCAAATAACATTGTTCTTTGGGGTTCTTCAATATATACAGGTTGTTTGGAGTTCTTTTTCCTTTTATAATTGCTTTACCTGTATCAAGATCACGTACCACACATTCTTTTGAACTAAAGACAACTTCAATTCCTTGATCACACATTTGACTTACACTTAACAGGTTATGCTTTAATCCATCCACATACATGACATTATTAGCTTTCACCTTTTATTTTAGAAAAGAAGACCCTTTTCCCTTAATGACAGTAGGAGTATCATTTCCAAATGTAACATTCTTTTCTTTTTCAAGAGCACTATATGCAAGAAGTTTGTTTTTGTCACCTGTCATGTGTTTTGAGCATCCACTATCAATGTACCATTGATTTTCTTCACCTTCTGCAAATAACTCTATGCCACAATTTTCAACTTGTAATTCCTTCTTTTTCCACACTTTGGAGCTTGAAGGAAAATACTCTTTTGGCTAAACTTTACTCCTGCATTCAGATTCTTCATGACCAAAGTTATTGCAATAAGAACATTCAACTTCATTTTGAAGAGGAGAAAAGTTGTTGTATGTATTCTTCTTTGTTCTAATATCAATCCTTTTCTTTCTTGCTTCTCTTGTAATGATGGTTTTATATGAAAAACATTGAACAACTTTATGACCAAAATTGTGACATGAGAAACATTGTCCATTGAAGAAAAAAATTATGTGATCATAAAATCTTCTACTTTAATTTACCTGTTGGTTGGTGTTTCTTGGAAGGGTATTCCGGTTAGTGCTCTTTGAATTGAGATGGTCATGCTTTACCTGCAAATATTCTTTATTCCCTTGCTGAGTGGTAGAATGTTGTATACTGACTGTAGCTGCTTTTAGATAGTTTGGTGCTGAAGCCTGAGAAGATTCTCCGGTATATCCAAGACCTGTCTTTATAAGAGGAGAACATTGTACCTTGATAATCTCATCTAAGGCTTCAGATCCTTTAGCAAATCTAAGATTCAAATTCTTTACTTTCTCAATTTCTTTTCTTAGACTTACTATTTCACATTCTAATTTCTCATTATGTTTCTCCTTTTCTTCAAGCTGATTTTTCAGAGTCTCTATGGATATTTTACTTTCTTCTAAGCATATTTTGAGTTGATTGATTTCATCAAGAAAATCATTGTTCTCTAAGGCATCCATAAAAGTATCTTTTTCTTCTCTAGACTCTTTTTCAAATGCCATGAGAAGTCTAAGATCTTGTTCACGTTCTTCCTCATTGTCTAATAAGTCATCATTGTATTCATGAGTATAGTAATTTTTTCTAGTGCTAAACCGATTCTTATTCCTTCTTGCTACTTCCTTTCTTTTTTCATGCGTTTCTTTGTGAGGACACTTAGCAGCATAATGACCAACTCTTCCACAAGCAAAACATTTGAAAGGAAGCTTACCTCTGAACCGTCTTGTGCCAAGTTGGAGTTTCTTTACAAAATTTACCTCATATTCTTCTGAGATATACCCTGATCCTTCTGTCTCTTGAACTTCTTTCCCTTTTTTAGAAGCTCTAAAGATGGCTTCTTTGACTTCAGATGGTCCTCCTCTTCTCATTTCATATGCAGTTAGTATGCCATGAAGTTGCACCACAGTAGGATTTTGAAGATCCTGCTTTTCTTCAAGAGCAGAAACTTTTGACTCAAATTTTGTCGTTAGTGATCTTAAAACTTTCTCAACCAAGTAGATTCGGTTATTGTTTCTCCTAGATTTCTCATACGATTTACAATATCATCAAGTCGTAAAAACAAATTAGCAATGATCTCCTCATTATGCATTTTTAGGTTCTCATATTGAATTCTAAGAGTTTGGAGTTTAGCACTTTTTACCTTTGCATCACCTTCATAGCTTAGAATGATCTTGTCCCATATTGCCTTTGCTATATTCAACTGCATGACTTTGACAAATTATGATTCAGTTAGACTTCCCAATAGAGCATTAAATGCCTTTTCATTTGTTTCATAATTCTTTCTTTCCATTGGATCTGTTGATACTGTGGCTGGATATTGATATCCTACTTCAACAATAGCCCATACATCTGCACCTAGAGACTGAAGATAGGATCTCATCCTTGTTTTCCAGAAGATTAAATTGTTTCCGTTGAAGAGCGGAGGCCCGATAGATGTTGTTCCATCTTGAATGCTCATCTTGATTGATCTTCCTTCTAGAGGCTAAGATTTTCAGAAGGACCTGCTCCGATACCAATTGTTGGGAAAAATACTGAGAGGGGGGGGCGAATCAGTATTTAGAGCTGACTGGAATTTTTTTTACTTTTTATGCATTTAATTATTTACTTAGATTATTGCATCATTAATCCATCAGATGTTTTAGTAAGCAGTAAGATTGATCAGTAATAACATAATCAACCATCACACTCAAGAAATACACATGAACACCAGTATTTAAGGTGGAAACCCAATTCGGGAGAAAACCACCGCTGTTGTCGTCTCTGTCTTCAATATTTATTATAAAGAAAGCATCTTACAATTTTGTACTGGTGCAGACTTATACCAGCACGCAAGCACCAAACTGTAGAAGGCTACAACCTTCTCTCGTTCTCCAGTCAATACTGGAAGGGAGCTCCAACCCCCTAATTTTAACACCAGATTCTACTGGAAGAAAACTTCCATTCTCATACTGATGGCTTCAACCCTCAGATCCACCAAATTTCTTCAATTTGTACATCAGACTTGCAGCAGGTCTTCATCATTTATTTTGCAGATCTTCCTAGAGATTCATCATTTCTAGATCTAGAGATCTTGAACCTTCA
The DNA here is from genome assembly GCA_034641835.2 of Pinus albicaulis. Taxonomy (NCBI): domain Eukaryota; kingdom Viridiplantae; phylum Streptophyta; class Pinopsida; order Pinales; family Pinaceae; genus Pinus; species Pinus albicaulis. Next base: position 1,515,559,710 of record CM076579.1, read on the forward strand.
TCATATCCACAGGTGCATCATAGATTCAGATCTATCAGAGTTCAATACAGATATCTCTTAAAGATATTTATTCGTTATCAACCCCTCTACATGCACACCTTGTACTATAATCCTCCTCTCCTTATATATATTTTTTCCTTTATTAAAACCATGAGTCAAAACCACCAAACCACTGATGGTATTCCTGGACAGGATCAATTAGATAATCCAGCGGGGTCTACCCAAGCCCCCAAACAATTTCTCATTGTTTTATTTCCTTGGTTTTGGCAATTAGATAATTAATCTAAGGCTTTTTAATATCTCAATCTGAGATTGAGATATTAATCCAAATTTCTCCTTTAGTAATGAAAAACCCTCAGCATACTTCTTAGAACTTCATATGTCGACCCCCAGGTTTATACGATCCACCAACTTTGGAGTAAAAATGATGGCCCAATCGCTTTTCGTCATAATTTATATTTAATTTAAACAACCTTGGTTAAACCCGCAAATATTAATTTGAAAAGGCCCAATTAATATAATTTAAACTCGGCCCACATATATAATTAGCGACCCAATCAAATTCCCGCTCCGTACTTTGGTTAATCTTCGCACATCTTCATCAAGCGATCACTATTCGATGACTCCTTCCCAGATCAACGACGCTCAACAATTTTGTTGGGCATCTTGGGTCGAACAATAACGCGAGATGGCGTGCAGTGATAAGCGATTTTATGGAGTCTTACAGGGACGCGTGTCGCCCGTTCTATGGAATTTCTCCCCAACTTGAAGAAACCACTTATCTCCGAAAGGCAGTGCGATATGGGAAATCCGGCTTTGTAAACCCGCTTGCGGTTTCAGAATAGTGTTCTATCAGAATTCAACCATATTTCAAATATAGTTCATTGCTCCCTCGGGTCCGGATTTTCCTCGCAATCACAAGTCTTTTAATAAACACTTCGCTGCACAGTTTTTCTCCGATGCGATTAAAACTGGAACTCAAACACTTATTAATACTGGTTTATATGCCCATCGGGTCCGGGCTTCAATCACACTCGCAACCTCTTGTTAACTTGTTCTGCTGGCCTTATATGCTCCGATGTGATAAGGGTCTCTAGCCTGGGTCACGATTCCCGGAATGTACTTATTTAGTGTATCAACCAGCTGAGGTAATAAACCTCGGAATAACGCCTCAGCCTCTGCCTCTGCTACTCGATGCAATTCCTTCTATGCTGCCTTGCTACCTCTCTTTACTACCTCTATGCCTCTGCTACAATACATTGCTTCCTATGCTCCTTAACTGATGCGATAGTTGCCATCAAGGACAATCAATTCAATATGATAAGATTTAAGAGACATATTTCTAACAAAAATCTTGTGTTGTGCGATTGATTTACTTCTTTCTCTTACTTGCATGTGATTGAGAGGATCATGATTTATATTATGAAAATATTGTAGAAGGATTCAATATCTTGTTTTAGTACATTGCATGATCAAATTGAATCCATTGGTGTAATTTCTACACTCTATGCTCTATACTTAATATATTTCATCTATCATGCTCCCCCCTAAAATCATTTTTTAGGGGGCATCTACTATAGAATCATTCAACACTCTTATAGACCTAATTATTTTTTATGGCCCTTGGAAGTCCCTTTACGCATGAAAACTTAAATTTATATTAAAAAAGTATACTTCAAATTCCATACGCAACTCTGCCCAGTAAAAAACACATGCATATTGTTGAAAAATTTAACTGGGTTCGATCTTCATAGTGACATGTGTAATTGTGATTTTATGTAATTGATGAGAAGAAGAAAAATAAAATTATTATTGTAATTCTTGTCTCATGGGTTTCATAAGCAAGAAAATTTGTTTTTGGTAATGGCTCCCATTGTGAGCCTTTAGGATTAGTCATAAAGTCAAATAGAGTCAATGTCATGTATGAAGTACCCTTCTTGGGAATGATACATTTCTATATGAGTCAATATAAGTGTCAAAAAACCCTCCAAGACAAGCACAATCATCCTCCTATAGTTCAAATTAAATTTCATAAAAAGGACACATTGGTTCAGCAGAAATCATGTTAACTAATTATGAGACTTCAACCACCCTGAATAGGAAGCTTGGCCGAATATCATAAGACATAATTTCAGAGGAGAATTTTTGGTATGGGTCTACGGTTAGAGAAGTGTGAGGGAAAATACGTCATTTCAATGAAGGTATGCAACAAAGATGGTTGTGAATTTCATCAAGGGAGACTTTTATCAAGTGAAGGAAAAAGTGTATTAAACGAGCTCCTTTTCAAGTATGTTTTGGGTTGATTTTCCTTTGCACAAGTGAGTAATTAAGAATTATTTTGAAATAGAAGGAACCTAAAATAATTATAGTCCTATTGAGTAGCCAAATTGGAAGTAGCACAAGCTTAAGAGGAAGTCGTGGAAAACTAGAAGGAATCACCAAGAAATGAAGATATAACTCAAGGAGGCTGAAACTAGTGAAGGTTTGAAGTAGTCAAAGTTGAAGAGAAGCCGAGAAGAAGGAAGAAGCAGAAGGTTGACTATAATTGATTCAAGAGAGAAGGAATTCATCAAGTAAGCTTTGTGTCTTGGTCTTGGAGTGGAAAATAGGTCAAGGGTCTTGGTCTTGGTATTCGTCAATTGGTATCTCTATAAGGAAAACAAAATATTTGGGTTTTCCTCTCAAGTGAGAGAAGTTTTGGCCCTGGCTGATATCCTACATTTTATGTCTCTTGTCTCTTTATGTTTATGAATTAGTAGTTGGTTGATGAAGAATAAGACTATATTAATATAACTAAAATAGAATCCTACTCTAAGAAGTGAAAAACATTCACAAGTAGTTAAAAATAAGATAAATGATCGAATACTCGATGCCCTATATTTCTCAACATGGAATCAAAGCGAAGGTGACAAAGTCAAGGAAGGGAATATTATTAAGGGACACTGAAGGATTAAATCTCAAGGAAGGTATCAAAGCGGATATCATTTTGAATTCAAAATAAGCATAATAACTCTAGATCAAATAAGTGTACAAAGAAGTATTGGTATCATCATAAAGATGGAGAAGGCCAAAACCCTACATCTACTCAAGTTAAAAGGAAGCTTAGATCAAAAGGAAGTGTCATCTCACACTCTGTGGGATCAAGTATCATTCTTGAAGAAAAATACCTTACTCAAGGAGAATTTTTGTATTCTCTATATTATCATCAACATTAAGGAAGAAACAAGAAGAAAGGAGAATCCTATCAAGTAAGTATATGACATTATCTGAATATGTAAAAATGTATCTTTTCAAGGAAAGAAACAAATTGGTTGGGGATTCAAAATATCTTGCATGGAAGGAAAGGAAAAATCTAAATCTCATTAAAAATGAGGTCATGGATCGTGTCAAACAATCTATCATGAAACCAGGAGAGGAATATTCTCAAGATATTGCAAAGTATATGAAAGGGGAAGTTATGTATCAAAGGATTCTAATAGAATCCATCAGGGATCACCTCATCCCATATGTATCTAAACTCAAAAATTCAAAATAAATCCACGACAAATTGGTAGAGTTGTATTCCATAAGCACTGCTAGAGAATTCATCTCATTAAGGCAAGAAATATACAAGCTGGAGATGTGAAAGGAATATGGAATAGCCTCATAATTTATTAGGATATCTGAGATCCAGGATCAACTAAAAGACCTGGGAGAAGTCATGTATGATAGTGAATTGAATACAATTGTATTAAATGAAATACCATAGGAGTGGGGTAAATTTAATTCAAGTATTTATGGGAAGAAAGAAGCTACTCCATTCCAGGATATATGGTCACTATGCAAGATTGAAGAATATAGACTAAATGCCAAATCTGATGTGGGAGTAGGTGAGAAAAATCAAGATTATGCTAAAATAACAAGAAGAAAGGGAAAATTTGGAATGTTTGGTTCTTGGAAAAATAAAAAGGACATGTCTAAAATTCAATGTTATGGGTGTGAGGAATATTGACACCACAAAATATATTTTCCTAAGGATAAGAAGTACAAAAAAAAGGAAGAGAAGAAGCCAATATCACCATAGAAGTAGAGGAAATTGAAAAGAATAAGTCCAATAAATAGGGAGTAAGATATCTCTATTACTGAGATAGTCTACCTCACCTAAGTTATTTTAAAGTTCCAAAGTATTTTGTTGTAAGATATGTCTATCATAATTCACTAAATATGATGCATTAAGGCACCATAGAAGTATTGAAAGCAAGAGATCGGGATATCATCATAATGAATCATGAAATATGGTTAGAATCTATGGAAGTCAAGGATATATCTCTTGGGAATATCATTGGGAACATAAGTGGCAAGGTCATATAGTACTAGGGCCATCATACATCTCTCAAAAGGAAAGATTCATTGATGGGGATACTTTAGATCCTCAATATTCTCTGATGGAATATTCATTGAAAGGATGACTATTCATGAAGTGAATCAAGTGTTTCATCAAGAATTCCAAATTTGTGGAATTCATGGGATGATGGTATGATGACATAAAAGTGAAGCATATCAAGGGATTGAAGCTCTTTCAATCAAAGAAACTGTTGTAGGAATTCTGGATGACCCAAAGGAAAAATGAGGCATGTATGCTTCCATTTGATATTTTGGAAGTCATTTCATATGGTTGTAGGTAACATGGATCAATGCTTTATCTTGAAGAGAATCATCAAAAGTAAGGATCTCCTCCCTCAAAGGAATGCAATAATTCATGCGTCACATATTCACTAGATGAAATCAACATAAAATGTCTTCATATGTAGTATGATATGGTTGAATACAATCGAAGAACTTTGATTGGAAGCTCCCAGGAATGTAATATGATAATAAAGGAAGGAAGATATCATGGAATATGCAACCATGCAAAGGAAGCCAAAATCCAAAATACCAAGAAGATTTGACTAGGATATCTCTATGGAATATATGAAGACTCAAATGAACTCTGAAAAAGAAAGAGACCTTTGACAATATATATATTTGGGAGATGTGTCAATATGTATACACGATGCTGATGCAAATTGGAAGATGTCATGCTGAAAGACCATCACAAAGGTAATGTTGATTTTAATGTTCATTCCTTGATTTTTATATTTGGATGGGTTTATGTAGAGCTATGAAGGGAATATCTATGGATGTATTCCACCATCGATTCACATGTAGTAGGATGAAAGATCCTTAAGTAAACATGGCTGAAGAAAGAAACATGGCATGAAGGAAGGCTAGATATGGACTAATGGATCACTTCCCAATAATGACATGGTTGACTCATGGATGAAAGTGATGGATGGTCAATTCCCTATGTATAAGCACCAAACATGAAGAATCCTAGATAATGAAAATAAATTCATGACATCATGAAGAGGAGTTCTTCAAGCAGCTAGTTGTCCCATCGTCTCCACCCGAGGAGCTGTTGTAGGTCCCTAATTAAGAGGGAGACTGGAAAAAATTTTCTTACTTGGAAGAAACTTGGAAATTCATAAGACAAGAGGGAGATTAGGTACATTCCTTCCATAGGAATGATTACATTCATCTAATGGAATAGATATTTCCTCCCTAATTAAGAGGGAGAGATAGACACATCATTCTTGTCTTCACTTGGGAAGAAATAATGGAGGATTCGGTAAGCATCCAACATCTGATGCTATTTGAGGATGTATTAGGGAATACAAGATAAGACTTGTCATTGAGGATTGATATTATTTGACGACTGGGAATCCAAGATAAGAATAGTCCTGGTGGAACACACCCCGAGAACCCGGGTGGGGTATGTTTCGAGAGAGATGATGATGAGGGCGTATATACGTCATTGATATTGCCATCATTTTTCTCAGATCTCATGGAGATCTAGAGTTGTAATTCAAGGCCTTGATATGTGAAAATTCTGGTTGATATAATGCTAAACAGATGGGTTACCAATCCAATTCTTCTTATGAGAAATTATTCAGATTGAGAATGACCAAGTACCATTATGAATACCTCCCTAGTTAAGATGGAGCGTTGAAAAATGTAACTAGGTTCGAGATTCTAATGACATGTGTAATTTTGATTTTATGTAATTAATGAAAAGAATAAAAATACAATTATTATTGTAATGCTTATCGGATGTGTTTCATGAGCAATAAATTTTATTTTTAGTAATGGCTCCCATTGTGAGCCTTTAGGATTAGTCATAAATTCAAAGAGAGTCAATGTCATGTATGAAGGTCCCTTCTTGGGAATGATACATATGTATATGATGCAGTAAAAGTGTCAAACAACCATCCAAGACAAGCACAAGAATCCTCCTATATGTTGGCTTCAAAGAAATAATAATATTTTCATAAAAAAGACACGTTGGTTCAGGAGAAGTCATGTTGGCTAATTATGAGATTCCAACCACTATAAATAGGCAACTCGACCTAATCTCATAATAAATAATTTTAGAGAATAATTTTATGTAATTTTATGCACTCAAAGAAGTGTGAGGGACAACACTTCATTTCAACAAAGGTCTACAATAGAAATAGGTACGAATTTCATTAAGGGAGTGTTGGCTTGATGGGTCTTGACCCAGGTTCAGAGTTGAGGTTAACCAAAAAAATGCTCTTACTACTGGCCCTTTCGACAGTGACTTGCTTGTGCAAGTCAATGTCTCACCCAAAGTAGTATGGGGGGGTGTTGGAACTAGGTTTCCACACCCTAAGAGAGAATTAAATGATGTGGGTGCCTTTAGGTCTAAAACAATCATGAAAAAACCTTCACAATAGAAGCCCTAACCAGGAAACCCTCAACATATAGATTTAAGTAAATCATGCAGAATATCTTGCACGCAGGTTAACACAAAGTCCTTAATCCATGTAATAACTCTTAACAAATAGTATTAGAACCCAATAGCATTAGATCCATTCAATAACCATTCATCTAAAGCCATAATTAGTTTCACAATTTATCTAAACAAAGATTGCATAGGAATAAGAAATAACATGCAGAAATGATCATAAGGTAAATAACATATGCACTTTGGACTAATTTATCAGCAACAACGGTTCTTTATTTATAAAAAATCCAGATATTCCTTACAACACCTTTAGTTCTCCGATGCACACAACCAGTGGGGGTCCACACACAACAAGACTTAAGGTCTCCATGCACATAGCCAGTAGGAGCCTTCTACCCATACAATTCGCACAAAATATCAAAATACGGCCAGATCTATCATCGATCATTCCTTCTTATCTTTTATCAACTTGATCTAGACACCTATTTATACCTTTAGCCTACTCTCATCTACCATTAGCAGAATTTTGACATCTAAAATGGGCCTCCTAAGAAAATAATAAAATAATAGTGGAAATAATAAAATAAGATTTGATTACAACATCAAATTTTAGAGGGAAAACATAAAAACTACTTTTTCAAATCATATTTTCAACTTATCTCCCAAGAATTTTACTCATATTTTGAGTGGGAGTACTCGTTAGATGAAAAATTTAATTGGTCATCCAAGGAGTAGCCATTTTGCATACTTTCGATGGATCTTGCTACATGAAAAATGATAAATACATGAAAAACGTGATTGCAATAACGTTTTTTCATGTATTTCTCATTTTTCATGTAGCAGGGTCCATCGAATGTATGAAAAATGGGTAATACTTGGATGAGGAACTAAATTTTGCATCCAACGAGTACTCCCACTCGAAATTTGAGTAAAACATTTGGGAGATAAGTGGAAAATACGAGTTGAAAAAGTAGTTTTATTATTTTGTTATTTTTTAATATTTTATCCCTTTACTTAAAAAATGGTGAATCACCCTACATGGTTGACATCATCATATTGAATTCTATTGGTTCTTATAAATTTTATTTTGGTTGTATATTTTTCTTAGGAGGCCCATTTTAGACCTCAAAATTTCCCTAATGGGTCTGCAAACCGTGGTTTGCAGCCCCTAGTTCTACCCTTTTGACCCATTACAACTCATGAGGGCTTTGGCCTACCCCAAATTCCCTTGAATTGTGCTGCACATGACTAAAATTACAAAATATTTACAAAAATATATAAAAAAATGTCTTCAAAGCTCAAACATAGGGGGCCCCGCTCCAACAGGCACCCAACACAATCTTGTGACTTGTCCCAAGTCACAGTGGCATTGGGTTCTTCATATTATTCTGGAGATCTTCAATAGAAATAACAAATGGTACCAAGATGCTCGCACTCTAATCCACTATGCTCTGCGCAGTCTCTACCAGCTTCTGTGAAGTCGGACCTTCTACGGCCAGGTTGACACTCTGTAGCAGGGAAAATTTTAAGGATCGAAGATTATCTTAAAGTTTAGAAGACTTGGAAAATCTTACTAGTCCCCAATATGTAAATTGTAAATATTTTGATGATATTTTTGTAAAAATATTTAGGTTTATAATTATTTTATATTAGTATATGGGTGAAAATGTGAAGTTGGGTTACACTTTTGTGAGAATCGAGGGAAAAAAACATTTTTCGGCAATAGCTCAGCCGAAATTTTGAGAAAGTTCGGCTGAAATTGTTCTATCGTTTAGATTGATGGCATACTGACGGTGTGGACAAACAAATTTTTGGCCGGAGATGGGAAAACCGGCAAAAATAGTTTGGACGAACTAAAAATTCGGCCAAACTTTTAAAATAGTTTGGCCGAACTCATATTTTATAAATATATCACCTATGAACTTTTTCATTTTTGCGCATTGTTGTTTTCATTATCTATTTTTCGCGGGGTTCTGCTGTGATTTTTATTTCTATTCATTTTTGTGGCGCTGCTGCTGCTTTGTTGTTGATTTGGCACCCAGGAATCATTTATGTGGCGATGCTGCTACTCTGTTGCTAATTTGGTGCTTACGAATTGCTGCTCAGGAGTTGCGCCAAGAGAATTTCTAGGTAATCTAACCATGAAATGAATTATCTGAGGTGAATGATTATGGAATATGCTTTTTACATGTTCGTAATATTACAATGAAATGAATTATCTGAGGTGATTGATTATGGAATATGTTGTTTACATGTTCGTAATATTATAGGAATAGCTTACCTTGTAGATTCCGAATAGGGTATTTTTATAAATGCAATGGATTGACCTTACTTCCTTAATTTGTATGCTTATTAAGTACATGCTTTCAGGTTATGCTTACTGTGTGATCGTGTACAAGCCATAATGAACCTTCATGAGTGTCTTGTCTCTACAGCTGAAAATTCGTATTGATATCTTCATAATACCTACTTAGTTCCTATATGTTATGGGTTCTCCTTTGAAGGGTGTAACAAAGGGTTGTTTTTCAGGCTGACCGAAATACCAGAACCCAGGCCCTCGACTTTATTTGTCCCTTAAGATTGAAACTTCTTCTAGTGCTTGATTGTGCCCCCCCAATTCCACAGCCCTGGCTTCCTATTCCCTGTTTTGGGTATGAGCTAACTGCCTAATCTTAGAACAATGTGTTTTAAAATGGGAAAGAGTACTGTAATAATGAACATAGTAACTCCATACTTACTAGTGGCTAACTACTTGGTGGTGCCCATACTTACTTATAGTAATACAATTAACTGATTACTATATACCAGTACATTATGCTCAAGAAGCACATTGGAAATCACCTTTATGGATTACTGTTTTGGGTATGAGCTAATTGCCTAATCTTAGAATAGTGTGTTTTAAGACGGGAAAGAGTATTGTAATAACGAACATAGTAACTCCATACTTACTAGTTTCTAACTACTTGGTGGTGCCCATACTTACTTATAGTAATACAAGTAACTGATTACTATATACCAGTACATTATGCTCAAGAAGCACATTGGAAATCACCTTTATTGATTACATAGATAACGTACATCTCTAATCTAGTATAGTTTAAACAAAGCATGCTCTGTTATAAGTGAAACAACTTGCACTAGGTAGATAAGGTGATTCAATAGTCATAACTTATTAGAGTTACTAGATTAGTACATATAGTGTGTGAATTTTTACTATCTTATCACCTTAATTAGGGACATGCTTAGAGTGCTACATATGTGTAAAGGTTATGTTACAGATGTGCCAAACAAGATGGGCATAAGTATTAGTAAGTGATTACTGGTTACCCTATACTATTTATTAGCTTAAACACCATTGTTATATATATGTTCTTGTTCAGGTTAAGCAGAAGCATGAGATTGGGCTTATATGAATAAGGATAAGCACTATACTAACTACTAGCTTATATGGGATTTCTACTTATAATACCTTATAGATTATGGTGATACTTGTACTCATTCTAGGATGACTGATATCCATGGAATTACTTAGCACATATATGAATAGTAGAGAGCTATAAGCTATAAGGTATATAACAGATCACATGTTATGCTATCATAATTACACCTATGTTTACCTAATAAATAACCTATTCTAATCTGAGCTTTAATTGTTACAGGTCCCATGTATAAGCATAATTGACATGATAAGCTTGTACTTACTTGATAGAATGCCATTGATCATGGAATAAAACTAACTACTAGTATGAATACCCTATCATTAATATTTACACATTATTTGTATCATTACAGTACTTATATGGTTTATATCATCTTAGTTAATAGAGGCTATACCTTCCAGCAAATTCGAGTACATTTTATGAACATATCTAAGGCTACTTGTTTGTGTGTTCCTAGCTTCTAGTCTATCCCAACGCATCCCCTAATCTGTCTGCTTTTTCGGTCTTTGTAGGAGTGGATCTAAAAGGTAACAGGTAACTTAAAGACCTCATGTTCTAGGACAACAAGATATACTGTGTTTTTGTAAGGTGAAATACTAAAAAACGATAGTAGTTAATAGAGGCTATACCTTCCAACAAATTCGAGTACCTTTTATGAACATATCTGAGGCTACTTGTTTGTGTGTTCCTGGCTTCTAGTCTATACCAATGCATCCCTTAATCTATCTTCTTTTTCGGTATTTGTAGGAGTGGCTCTAAAAGGTAACAAGTAACGTAGAGACCTCATTTTCTAGGACAAAAACATATACTGTATTTATGTAAGGTGAAATACTAAACAAAGGTAGTCGTTAATAGAGGCTATAAAGGGTTTTGTCAAAAAATAATTGTATGAAAGGCCATTTAGAGTCTATTGATGTTTGTTTCTTCATTTCCATTTGTAGTAGTTCAATGTATGAAGTTATTCAATATATCAGTACTAGTGGTGTCTCTTTCAATGATATCTGATTGTGAGATTTTTTGTTTCCCTCTTTTTCTGGTTTTTTTATTGCATGTATGAAATTCCCCTTCAATATTATTATTTCTTTGAGCTTTGTTTCATTGTTTGCTTGAATTTATGCACTACCTTATTGTCTGTCATATGCCTTTAGATCTTTATTTTCCTTTTCCAAATGTTTTTTATTATTATCTTCATGATCTACCCAAAACACTGTGATAAATATAGTCCTCTTGGAGAGATATGAAGAATGTGATGTTAATTCTTCTTCTGCAAATGAAGCTTATCTTTTATACTTGACCTACAACCAATTTCTACTTTAATACTTTAACCATTCACCATTTGTATACATTTAAATCTAGCATTCAAATATAGCATAGCATATATAAATTTTCTTTCATAATACAAAGCTAAAGGATTTAGAGGAATAATAGTGATGGAATGAAATGTAACATTATAGTTTGATCCCTTGTTGGCCTTTATATCATAGAACCATTTTCATATTTACACAAATATCATAACTGATTAGTTATTAGACTACATATCTTCATATAGAACTTGCAAATAGTATGGTGGAAATGTGGATCTCATGACTCTTCATAATGTACAATGATTCATTCCATATTATTCATAGATCAAATGTCATTAAATACAAGATTTATCATAATGTACAATGATTAATTCCATATTATTCATAGATCAAATGTCATTAAATACAAGATTTATCATAATGTACAATGATTAATTCCATATTCATTTTTAGATTCATTCCATATTCATTTAAAATAAGTAACTACTATGTATTCCACTTCTACTCTAGATAGAGAAAGTAATGACTCTTTCTTGCTTAACCATGCAACCAAAGACTCTTCTAAGTAGAATTATACATTGTCCAAGTAATGACTCTTTCTTGCTTAAACATGCAACCAAAGACTCTTCTAAGTAGAGTTATACATTGTCCACTTGTACATTTCATGTCATCCACACAAGCCTATTTGAATCTCTCTATGTTGTCAATGTAAATTTCTCACCTTTTGGGTACTATAGTCCATTGTTTGTAGTCTCTTTCACTTGTATCTTAATATCTATTTGTTGGTAATAGATGAATCTATTATATTGAAATATTCCAACTAATATAAATTCCAAAATTATATCTAGTTTAAACCTTGTTATGTATATCAAGCTTCCTATCATATAGATGTGAAGGTTATGATCAACATCACCTCATTCATCATCCATCATCTGCACATAACTTGCATCCAATTTATTTGATAAAAACACATTAGCCAATAAACAAACCATTTAAACCAAAAGTGATTTGATAGTTCTATAGGAAGAGTTTGTAAAGGGCCAGATAGCATTTGGATTTCATCTTTTATGAAAGGTGACATATCTAGTAAATGCCCCTACAGTCAATCTCTGGAACAGATCTAAATAGAAGTTTTTCATTTTCATATATATGGTCTCAAACAATGAGAGAGAAAAAACCTTTTATATTCAACATGTAAAACACAAATTAGCCATAAAAGTTTCCCATTGAAACCAAAAGTGATTTGATACAAAACATAGGTTTTAACCTATGAGTAAATGCCCCTATATTCAATCTCTAGAATAGTTTTAAATAGAAGTTTTTCATTTTCATATCCATGACCTCTCAAACAATGAGAGAGACAAAACCTTTTATATTCAACATGCAAAACACAAATTAGCCATATCTCTGGAATAGATCTAAATAGAAGTTTTTCATTTTCATATCCATGGTATCAAACAATGAGAGAGAAAAAACATTTTATATTCAACATGTAAAACACAAATTAGCCATAAAATTTTCCCATTGAAACCAAAAGTGATTTGATACAAAACATAGGTTTTAACCTTTTATAGTTTAAAATTGTTTAAAATAGATTTTTAATAAAATGAAAAATATTCGATGTAAAAAACATATTATTTAGAGACAAAAAGTAATTTGATACAAAATATATAGGTTTTAACCAAGAATATAGTTAATTGTTTTGAAAATAGATTCTTAAGAAAATGAAAAATATTCAATGTAAAACACATGCATTCTTATGCATTCTTATACACCCTTATGTCTATGTAAAGTAGTTTGAGTGATTCCACGGGTCTTCTACACCCTTGATAGGGTATAGTTGGGACAGGTAGTGTTAACTTCTACAAGTTCTATAGGCAGAGTCTGTAAAGAGCCAGGTATCCTCTGGATCTCATCTTTAATGATAGATGACGTATCCAGTAAATTCCCCTACAGTTAATCTCTGGAATCTAGATCTAAATAGAAGTTTTTCATTTTCATATCCATGGTCTCAAACAATGAGAGAGAGAAAAAACCTTTTATATTCAACATGTAAAACACAAATTAGCCATACAGGTTTCCCATTGAAACCACACATGATTTGATACAAAACATAGGTTTTAACCTTAGTAAATGCCCCTACAGTCAATCTCTGGAATATTTTTAAATAGAAGTTTTTCATTTTCATATCCATGGTCTCAAACAATGAGAGAAAAAAACCTTTTATATTCGATGTATGTAAAACACAAATAGCCACATCTCTAGAATAGATCTAAATAGAATTTTTTCATTTTCATATCCATGGTCTCAAACAATCAGAGAGAAAAAAACCTTCTATATTCAACATGTAAAACACAAATTAGCCATAAAAGTTTCCCATTGAAACCAAAAGTGATTTGATACAAAACATAGGTTTTAACCTAAGAGTAAATGCCCCTACAATCAATCAATTTATGGAATAGTTTTAAATATAGAAGTTTTTCATTTTCATATTCATGGTCTCAAACAATGAGAGATAAAACCTTTTATATTCAATGTATGCAAAACAAAAATTAGCCACATCTCTAGAATAGATCTAAATAGAAGTTTTTCATTTTCATATCCATGGTCTCAAACAATGAGAGAGAGAAAAAAACATTTTATATTCAACATGTAAAATAAAAATTAGCCATAAAAGTTTCCCACTGAAACCAAAAGTGATTTGATACAAAACATAGGTTTTAACCTAAGAGTAAATTCCCCTACAGTCAATCTCTGGAATAGTTTTAAATAGAATTTTTTCATTTTCATATCCATGGTCACAAACAATGAGAGAAAAAACCTTTTATATTCAATGTATGTAAAACACAAATTAGCCATATCTCTAGAATAGATCTAAAAAGAAGTTTTTCATTTTCATATCCATGGTCCCAAACAATGAGATAGAAAAAAACCTTTTATATTCAACATGTAAAACACAAATTAGCCATAAAAGTTTCCCATTGAAACCAAAAGTGATTTGATATAAAACATAGGTTTTAACCTAAGAGTAAATGCCCCTAGAGTCAATATCTGGAATAGTTTTAAACAAAAGTTTTTCACTTTCATATCCATGGTCTGAAACAATAAGAGAAAAAACCTTTTATATTCCATTTATGTAAAACAAAAATTAGCCACATCTCTAGAATAGATCTAAATAGAAGTTTTTCATTTTCATATCCATGGTCTCAAAAAATGAGAGAGAAAAAAACCTTTTATATTCAACATGTAAAACAAAAACTAGCCATAAAAGTTTCCCATTGAAACCAAAAGTGATTTGATATAAAACATAGGTTTTAACTTAAGAGTAAATGCCCCTATAGTCAATCAATCTCTAGAATAGTTTTAAATATAGAAGTTTTTCATTTTCATATCCATGGTATCAAACAATGAGAGAAAGAACCTTTTATATTCAATGTATGTAAAACACAAACTAGCCACATCTCTAGAATATATCTAAATAGAATTTTTTCATTTTCATATCCATGGTCTGAAACAATGAGAGAGAGAAAAAAAGCCCTTTATATTCAACATGTAAAACACAAATTAGCGATAAAAGTTTCCCACTGAAGCCATAATTGATTTGATACAAAACATAGATTTTAACCTAAGAGTAAATGCCCCTACAGTCAATCTCTGGAATAGTTTTAAATAGAATTTTTTCATTTTCATATCCATGGTCTCAAACAATGAGAGAAAAAACCTTTTATATTCAATGTATGTAAAACACAAATTAGCCACATCTCTAGAATAGATCTAAATATAAGTTTTTCATTTTCATATCCATGGTCTCAAACAATGAGAGAGAAGAAAACCTTTTATATTCAACATGTAAAACACAGATTGTCCATAAAAGTTTCCCATTGAAACCATAAGTGATTTGATACAAAACATAGGTTTTAACCTAAGAGTAAATGCCCCTACAGTCAATCTCTGGAATAGTTTTAAATAGATTTTTTTCATTTTCATATCCATGGTCTCAAACAATGAGAGAAAAAACCTTTTATATTCATTGTATATAAAACACAAATTAGCCATATCTCTAGAATGGATCTAAATAGAAGTTTTTCATTTTCATATCCATGGTCTCAAGCAATGAGAGAGAAAAAAACCTTTTATATTCAACATGTAAAACAAAAATTAGCCATAAAAGTTTCCCATTGAAACCAAAAGTGATTTGATAGAAAAAATAGGTTTTAACCTAAGAGTAAATGCCCCTACAGTCAATCTCTGGAATAGTTTTAAATAGAAATTTTTCATTTTCATATCCATGGTCTCAAAAAATGAGAGGAAAAACACAAATTAGCCATATCTTTAGAATAGATGTAAATAGAAGTTTTTCATTTTCATATCCATGGTCTCAAACAATAAGATAGAAAAAAACTTTTTATATTCAACATGTAAAACACAAATTAGGCATAAAAGTTTCCCATTGAAACCACAAGTGATTTGATACAAAACATAGGTTTTAACTGGAAGTAAATATTTCTGGTCATCTCTGGAATAATTTAAATAGAAAAAGTTTTCATTTTCATATCCACTTGGTCTCATGGTAAGCTCGAAAGCACCTTTACAATAATTCAATGTATGTCAACTCTAAGTATTTTATCTCTGAGCTGGTCGAATTGGAAGTTTTCACTTTAGTTTCCATGGTCTCCAAGCCATTCTCAGGGCTGAAACTTTTATATTCAACATATAAAACACAAATTATTACACACTTCCCATTGAAACTGCATTGTTGATGTTATTTGGTTTTAACCTAAGAATGCATTCATTCAATCCTTCTGGAATAGTTTCTAATACAAAGTTTTTCATTTTATTGTCCATGGTCTCAAAAAATGAGAAAAACATTTTATATTCGTGCCTAAAGCAAAATGCTTACATCTCCAGAATAAATTCAATAAAGGAGATTTTTTTCATTTTCGTATCCATGGTCTCAAAAAATGAGAGAAAAAACCTTTTATATTCAATGTATGTAAAACAAAAATTAGCCACATAAAAGTTTATTTAAATACAAATTAGTTGGGCTATACAAGTTTCACTCTAAGACTAAATGCCCCTACAGTCAATCTCTGGAATAGTTTTAAATAGAATTTTTTCATTTTCATATCCATGGTCTCAAACAATGAGAGAAAAAACCTTTTATATTCAATTTATGTAAAACATAAATTAGCCATATCTCTAGAATAGATCTAAATAGAAGCTTGTCATTTTCATATCCATGGTCTCAAACAGTGAGAGAGAAAAAAACCTTTTATATTCAACATGTAAAACACAAATTAGCAATAAAATTTTCCCATTGAAACCATAAGTGATTTAATACAAAACATAGGTTTTAAGCTAAGAGTAAATGCCCCTACAGTCAATCTCTGGAATAGTTTTAAATATAAGTTTTTCATTTTCATATCCATGGTCTCAAACAGTGAGAGAAAAAACCTTTTATATTCAATGTATGTAAAACACAAATTAGCCATATCTCTAGAATAGATCTAAATAGAAGTTTTTAATTTTCATATCCATGGTCTCAAACAATGAGAGAGAAAAAAAACCTTTTATATCTAACATGTAAAACAAAAATTAGCCATAAAAGTTTCCCATTGAAACCAAAAGTGATTTGATACAAAACATATGTTTTAACCTAAGAGTAAATGCCCCTACAGTCAATCTCTGGAATATTTTTAAATAGAGGTTTTTCATTTTCATATCCATGGTCTCAAACAATGAGAGAAAAAACCTTTTATATTCAATATATGTAAAACACAAATTAGCCATATCTCCAAAATAGATCTAAAGAGGATTTTTTCATTTTCATATCCATGGTCTCAAACAATGAGAGAGAAAAAAACCTTTTATATTCAACATGTAAAACAAAAATTAGCCATAAAAGTTTCCCATTGAAACCAAAAGTGTTTTTATACAAAACATAGGTTTTAACCTAAGAGTAAGTGCCCCTATAGTCAATCTCTGGAATAGTTTTAAATATAAGTTTTTCATTTTCATATCCATGGTCTCAAATAATGAGAGAAAAAACCTTTTATATTCAATGTATGTAAAACAAAAATTAGCTACATCTCTAGAATAGATCTAAATAGAATTTTTTCATTTTCATATCCGTGGTCTCAAACAATGAGAGAGAAAAAAACCTTTTATATTCAACATGTATATAGTATTTAGAAACAAAAAGTAATTTGATAGAAAACATAGGTTTTAACCAAGTATATAGTTTTCATTTTCATATCCATGGTCTCAAACAATGAGAGAGCAAAATTTTTTTATATTCAACATGTAAAACAAAAATTAGCCATAAAATTTTCCCATTGAAACCAAAAGTGATTTGATACAAAACATAATTTTTAACCTAATCTAGTAAATAACCCTACATTCAATCTCTAGAATAGATCTAATTAGAAGTTTTTCATATTCATATCCAAGGTAGTTCTATAGGCAGATTCTGTAAAGGGCCAGGTAGCCTCTAGATCTCATCCTTTATGAAAGGTGACATATCTAGTAAATGCCCATACAGTCAATCTCTGGAATAGATCTAAATGCCCCTACAATCAACATGTATATAGTATTTAGAAAAAAAAAGTAATTTGATAGAAAACGTATGTTTTAACCAAGTATATAGTTTTTCACTTTCATATCCATGGTCTCAAACAATGAGAGAGAAAAAAACCTTTTATATTCAACATGTAAAACACAAATTAGCCATAAAATTTTCCCATTGAAACCAAAAGTGATTTGATACAAAACATAGGTTTTAACATAATCTAGTAAATTCCCTTACATTAAATCTCTATAATAGATCTAATTAGAAGTTTTTCATTTTCATATCCATGGTAGTTCTATAGGCAGAGTCTGTTAAGGACCAGGTAGCCTCCAGATCTCATCTTTTATGAAAGGTGACATATCTAGTAAATGCCCCTACAATCAATCTCTAGAATAGATCGAAATGCCCCTACAATAAATGCCCCTACAGTCAACATGTATATAGTATTTAGAAACAAAAAGTAATTTTATACAAAACATAGGTTTTAACCAAGTATATATTTTTTCATTTTCATATCCATGGTCTCAAACAATGAGAGAGAAAAAACCTTTTATATTCAACATTTAAAACACAAATTAGCCATAAAATTATCCCATTGAAACCAAAAGTGATTTGATACAAAACATAGGTTTTAACCTAAGAGTAAATGCCCCTACATTCAAACTATATAATAGATATAATTAGAAGTTTTTCATTTTCATATTCATGGTAGTTCTATAGGCAGAGTCTGTAAAGGGCTAGGTAGCCTTTAGATCTCATCTTTTATGAAAGGTGACATATCTAGTAAATGCCCCTACAGTCAAACTCCAGAATAGATCTAAATATAAGTTTTTCATTTCTCCCATGCATTTTCAATAAATGTAAATTTAATATATATATTTTTATTGAATTTGTTTTTTTTTTAGGGATAATAAAACCATTAAATATGGTTGAAAAATGGAAATTATGCATAGAATTTTCTTGCTATCCCAATCCAGGGAAAACAGTGATTAAATATGTGCTTTCCAATATTGCAACTAGTAAAGTCATCCAAAGGAAAATGAATATACCGGGAAGAACAAAAAACAACGAGGCATATTATATTGGATTGATAGAAGTCTTCGGAACAATGATGGAGTATGGATCAAATGGAATTATAGTTTTCACCAATTCTGAACTTGTGTGCAACCAGATGAATGATGTGTACCAAGTTAAGAAGGAGAGACTAAAAGAATTGCATGGAATAGCAAACAATATTGTTAGTCAATTTCAATCTTTTAGTATAAAGCATTGTACAAATGTGAATAAAATTTTTGCTAATTTATTGTGTGGGGCAATGCAAATTCAAAATTCATCTATCAAAGATGAATTAATAGATGAGTTAGAATTATACGAGGCAATGCCAATGGAAGATTCATCTCTCAAAGATGAATTAGTTTTGAGACACTCTTCTTCAAAAATTCAAGATTCATCTCTCAAAGATGAACTAGTTTTGAGATGCTCTTCTTCAAAAATTCAAGATTCATCTCCCAAAGATGAATTAGTTTTGAGACGCTCTCCTTCAAAATTTATTGATCGAAATTGTAACATATCTTGGATATGTGTGTGTTGTGTACTTATAAATGCGTCTTTTTTAATGAGCATGTGTTTTTTTCAATTATATACCAAGTGTGCTCCCACCATACCATGTAAAGCACAACTTGGTAAACTTCACATTTGCAACAAGTGGTGAACTTCACATTTTTATGAAATTAAAATGCGGGGACTTCAAATTTTTTTTATTTAAATGGAGTTTCACTTATTTTTGAATGACAATGTATTTTTCTCAATTTTATACCAAGTGTGCTCCCACCATGTAAAACACAATTTGGTGAACTTATCATTTTTATAACTTTTTTTTCTTAAATTGAGTTTCACACATCAATTAGTGCTTTGAAAGTTGTGTTTTACATAATTTGTTTACACTAAATTACAATAATTTTATGAAATTTATTTTGAATTTAATTTAAGTTAGTTATTTAAAAAAATAATTGTAAATTTCCATCATAGATATATATATCATGGAGGATGAACGATGAAGATCAACAAAATCCCATTTCTCTACGAGAGGGGGGGATTAGGGATCGAGAGCTGTTCATGGTAAGTTTAAATATAATCTTAAATCTCCATTCATGTGTGTACATATGGAATTGATTTTTTATCAACTTTGTGAGTTAAATTAGTTGTTAATAAGTCTCATTTTTTATTTTTTAGGAGCTAATAAGAAGAGAAGGGTCTCTACTCCATCCATGGATTCCCATGTTTCACCCAGTCGTGGTATGGTTTTAACACAATTTAATCAATGAATATGCACATGTGTTTTTATATGTATGCATGTATTTTTCAATTGATTATAAATTCGTATTTGTTTATGAAGCTTATCTCTCCTCTCGAGAGGTTGGTGGTGGCTCAAATCCCCTCAGAGGGCCATCAATATGTGGTAGCAAGTTTTGTGAAGGTGGTGATATTTATTCCCGCAGAGGCCAATCAACGGCCGGTGGTGCTGGTTCTCAGCAGGGTCGTTCTGGTTCTCAATAGTTTCAGGGTGGAGAAGATGCTAGCCAACCACGTCGAGGTTTCCATCAATTTCAATATTTTTTTCATTGAATTTGTACAAATTTGTTTACATGTGTTTTTTGTAATATACAAATTATATGTATATATATTGATGCAAAGGCTGAAAATGCTCCAAATGTTGGTCAAAATAGACACAAGGCAAAATGCTACATTCAAGAAGAAGGTTGTCTACCCACCACAACTTATTCAGCTGACATTTCTGATATACCATGGGAAAGAAACATGGCGCAACGTACCTTAGAAAGGTGTCAACAACATCATGAAAAATTGCGGAGAGATCTCGTGGCTTTGACTCTACCTGTTGAGAGTCGACAAAGCCTCGAAATAGTTACACATTCATTGGGAAAACTAGTAAATGTGTACAAAAATCTTGGGCCAACGACTGATACATTTGTAGAAGCCATGAGAAAGAGAAAGGAAATAGTAATGGGTCCCGATAAATGGGAGGATGTAAAACAAAGAGTTACAAAAGAAATGGTGAAGTCAATGTTTAATTTAAAGGAAGGGCCAAAAATAAAAATGTTGAAGGTGCAATATTTCAAGCACCCCGATATAGCTCACTATTTGTATGATAGGCACCTTGCGATCTATGGAAGGCTCCCATGGAACGATGAGGTTCCTGTTTATTTTGCAAAATTGTTTTATGCATAGTTTTTTTTGAAAATGAAACCTAAATAAAATGACCTTCTGTCAGAATCCTTTGGTCTGGGGAAAGGTCATTGTGTGACCGTAGGGGCGCTAGGCGAGATGTGGAGTTGCCTCACCCTGAGCCACCATTGGTGATTCGACCTTTTTGGGTCGAAAATTTGCAGTGAGAGATGGATGCGACTTCTAAAATAAGTTGAGAAGCAAGGGATGTCGTCATCGACAATGGTCACAGCGGATTGGGTGGAGTCGATGTTTGTCTAAATCGACAAAGGGAATGTGAGAATGCATGTGCCAATTTTTCGTATTGTACAGATGAAGAGATTGACAACATGAATGTTGAAGATCTCAGAATATATGCAAAGAATTTTCGCAATGGTTGGCAAGACCTAATTCTTCATGAGGAAGAGGGCATGGAAATGGTATGTGTTAATGACCTTAGGGTTCAATTATTTTAACACATACATGTGTAAAATTTGTAATAAATACATGTGTATGTACATGTATACATTTATTTGTATGTACATTAATCTAACGAAAATGTATCATTATATGTTAAAACACCATCTGCAGTTGTCACACATGATGAATGACGAAAATGTTAATATCACGTTCGGGGCCTTTGGTTCAAACAATGAAGATGGGTCTTACCATCAAGATATGTTAACAAATGTTAGTGTTTTTTAAGTGATATTTTTAAAATAAATAATTGTGCACACATGTACATGTACATATATAATAACAAAATGTTTTAACAGATTCTGATTCCATCCGATGTTTTTGGGATGGCAGTACCTTCTTCTTCATTGGGATATGTACCTTCTACATCTTTTGGGATGGCAGTACCTTCTTCTTCCTTGGGAGATGTACCTGCTACTTCCTTAGGAGATGTGCCACATCCACAACAAGTATGGACAAATTTTCACTTTTAAAATCTATGTTTAAGCTATATATATATATATATTCCACCTCAAAATGTTCCATTAAAAATTGATATATATATATATATATATATATATCTTGAGTTATTTTAAATTTTTTGAATTTTAGGTTTTTGGAGATTTTATTTTGGACCCTCTCTTAGGAGATGTCCCAAATTCACCTGCAGAAGTATTCAATTTTTCACTTTTAAATATATATATATGTTTTTGTAAAAGTTATAATTTATAAATTGAAGTTTATTTAAGTTTTATTATAAATTGAGATCTTGATCTTGAGTTATTTTATACTTTTAAAATTTTAAATTTTAGGTTTATATAGAAGATTTATTTAATCCACAGACTCTAGCGACGGAGTTAGGAACATCCACACCATTTCAACCATTTGAACAAGTTGTCTAACTTTTTTTTTAATATTATTGAAAATAAGTTTATATATGTACACATGTGCATTTTCATCTGAAATTTTTTACTATATATATATATATATATATATATATATATATATATATATATATATATATAACTGTAAATGTATATTGTATAGTTTATTGTTGGAGATGTTCCCATGGGGGAAGTTGTAGCAGGCGAACAAATGGAGAGGGAACCTCATGAGGTATTGCATGATTTTTTTTTTATATTTTTTTTTTACATGAAGTTCTATATATTCTCACTCATTTTTAAAACATCAAATTTTAATGTTTGTATGTGCATTGTGTACAGGTTCCCCATGCTTCGCAAGATAGCGTGCGGATTGAGACTCTACTAAGAAAGACACTACCTCCATATGTATTTGATGGACATGATTTGTAGATTTGATTTCAAGATTTCTAGTCTTAAATTTACATTTTTATATATTATCTAGATGCACAATCATATATATATATAACTTGATACTTGATACTTGTGAGATCTACAATTTTTGGACATATTTTATTACTGTGTTAATATAATTTGTTTTGTTCCAAAAAGTTAAGTTTTGGATGGTTTTAGTACTTTTGGCATGTGAATGTGAAGTAATGTTGTTATATAATTTGTTTGGTTTTTAAAACTTTTAAGTTTTGGATAGTTGAACTACTAGTAATGTTTTCATCTATAAATTAATTTTTTGCTTCTGAACTACATTGGGCATGTTATGTAATGACGTGTTATAATTTTTTTTGTTTTTAAAACTTAAGTTTTGGATGCTTGAATTACATTTGGCATGTGAAGTAATGTTGTGATCTATAATTTTTTGTTAAATTAAAAGTTAAGTTTTGGATGGTTTCAATCTACATTTGGCATGTGATATAATGTTAAATGGTTTTATTGGATAGTTGAACTATAATTGGCATGGCATGTGAAGTAATGTTGTGATATAATCAAAAAGTTTTTAAAACTCAAGTTTTGGATGGTTTCAATCTAAATTTGGCATGTGATATAATGTTAAATGTTTAATGTTTTTATTGGATAGTTGAACTACAATTGGCATGGCATGTGAAGTAATGTTGTGATATAATCAAAAAGTTTTTAAAACTCAAGTTTTGGATGGTCGAAGTACATTTGGCATGTGAAGTAATGTTGTGATCTATAATTTTTTGTTAAATTAAAGGTTAAGTTTTGGATGGTTTCAATCTACATTTGGCATGTGATATAATGTTAAATTTTTTTATTGGATAGTTGAACTATAATTGGCATGGCATGTGAAGTAATGTTGCACGATATATAATCAAAAAGTTTTTAAAACTTAAGTTTTGGATGGTTTCGATCTACATTTTGCATGTGATATAATGTCAAATGTTTTTATTGGATAGTTGAACTACAATTGGCATGGCATATGAATTAATGTTGTGATATAATCAAAAAGTTTTTAAAACTAAGTTTTGGATGGTTTCAATCTACATTTGGCATGTGATACAATGTTTAATGTTTAATGTTTTTATTGGATATTTGAACTACAATTGGCATGACATGTGAAGTAATTTGTTTTGATATAATCAAAAAGTTTTTAAAATTCAAGTTTTGGATGGTTGAAGTACATTTGGCATCTTAAGATTTCTTTTGATCTCTACATACTCTTCTCTTGTTTGAGTGAAAAAATTTCCAATGGGAAGAACATAGCTTTTCAATGCAACTAACCATATCAATTGAGCTCTAATTGAAAAAAGAGTAAAGAAAAGTTAACATGCCACAAAACATGTCAGCAAAATAACATTCGTGGTTGTCATTTTTGTTGGAATAGCTAAATCATATTTTAAGGATTCTCCATCAAAAAACAATTTCAATGAAGAGAATCCTTCATATGATTTAGTTATTTCAATAAAAATAACAAACAAGGATGTTATTTTGTTGGCTTTTTGGTTTTTTTTACTTTTCTTTGAAATAGAGCTAAATTGATATGGTTAGTTGGATTGAAAAGCTATGTTCTTTTCATTGGAAATTTTTTTCACTCAAACAATAGTATGTAGTATGTAAAGATCAAAAACAATCTTAAGATTACTTTTAAGTACGATCAAGTGTTCTTGAAACATTTTCCCACATGATGATACCTTCATTGACCTATGAACTAAAGTAGTTCATAGGCTATATGTTCTGCCTCTTTCCCATATAAATCTCTTTAATTTTGATTGGAAATATAAGAAGTAGATATATGTTTGTTGAATTAGGGTCAATGTTGTTAATGCACTCAACTAGGTAGCCTTGTTGATTTATAAATTGGTAAATTGATAGTCCATTCAGTTTTAATTGCATTCTAGAATATATATATTCAGTACGTGAAACATTTTTCATCAATGCACATGGGAAAACTACTTGAACAATTAATTCCATTCTAGAACATATATATATATATATATCCAATACGTGCACAACATTTTTCATCAATGCACATAGAACATATTCGACCATTGGACAGACAAATTTTGTACTAGATTTTCAATCAGGAATAGAGATGTGGTCAAATCCCACCAAAGTCGGAGAAGTGCTCCGAGTCTCTTGTCTGAAAGGAATCCTCGTCTGAAATTATACTGTGGATTATTTATTTATATTGTGGATAATTTTTACCAAAAAATCCCACAAGAAAAACTAGGCATGCATTGAGTTCGTGTATATATCCAGTACATGCAACATTTTTCATCAATGCACATAGTAAAACTACTTGAACAGTTAATTGCATTCTAGAACACACACACACACACACACAAATACACACACACACATATATATATACAACATTTTTCATCAATGCATGTATAGAAAAGCTACTTTCAGTTGATACTAGAGTGTGCATGTACCAAAACAATTTGTACATGTGCAAACACTTGCACAGATAACATAACAAGGCAGCTCAATTTTTAATTGATTACTGGAAGTTCTAGAAAAAATAATCCAAAGAGAATAAATTGTTGGGTAGTTCAATCAAAAAAATTCCAATGGAATACCATCTTCAATAATCCGATAATGATCGTATTTTTACATTTTCCATTTCTTAATTTTCTTTTTTTATTTGATTGAACCTCGATAAACTTTATGCGTGCTGCACACACCAAGTGACTATATTGAAAACTTATGAAATTAGTTTCATAGTCTTCAAAGTAAAAAAAATCCCCACTTTGATTAGTTTTTCTGAAAAAAAAACCTTTCAGTATAATAGATCCTCTTTCATATGGAAATCTGTGATCATTATAGTCTTCTAATAATTTATTTTTTCGTTCAGTGCAACGCATTAAATAATACCTCACATTTTCATCGTTGTTAGTAGGTGCAATTATAGAAAAAACATCTCCTACACAATAAAACAAACTTAACAAAATTATACATATTCAAATTTATTTCTAGATCTTTATCATTAGAAAGCAATTGAAATTTTACCTTATCTAACAAGAACAAAAACTCGATCACCATCGGATGATATTGTAGTCTCCTCTGATTGAATTTCTTCAAACATTGCAACAGACATTATTCCCTTGGTATTTAGCTCTGTGTGTTTCCAATATTTTACATACATTTTGTTTTCACAAACGTCATTGGATTTTGTGTTGTCTATGCAAACATGACAAAAACAAGAATATTTTATTTTATCCAATGCAAACACATTTCTGGATGACTTTGTTTTAATTGAATGCAATTTTCGAGTCCCTTTTATTGTTTCAACGTCATTTCCAATTGATCTATCTGCGTCTTCGATCCGAATATGCCAAAAAAACCTTTATATGGAAAATTTAAAGAAGAATGTAAATATGATATCTAGATACAATCAAAGATAATCATTGTGATAAATGTACACTGTTTAAAATTAGATATCCAATACAAATTAAATTGAATGTACCTTCGCACTTCCCTTGATCGGTTAGTCTCATGGCTTAGAGCAGCGATGCACCATTGAACAAATTCTTTCGCATCCACAAGTCAGCTTGCAGAGGGGTTCATTTGATATCTTCGAAGTGCTTTTTTTATGCATGCCCCTGCACCGTCATGTTCTCCTTTTCCATGGCTAGTCTTAAAGAAATTCCAACAATGTTTAATGTAGGTTTTCTTATGAAGACAACACAACCAAAAGAATTATCGTGTAGATTTGAATTGACCTGCACATCCGTCTGATCATATCCAATGTTCATTGAATGTTATTCCACTATTTTTCAAGGAATCATAAATTTTTCCAAAACAATGTTGTACAAAATATGTATCATGTGTGCGATCGTCACTGATATAAAAGTGATATTCTTTAATAATATGTCGATTTTCACTTGTGATTTCTATATGATCGACGCTTTGTTCAGCATGTATATATAGAATATGGACGAGCATGGAGACTTGGTCAGAATGATATTATTCACTCTGAATTTCTTTATGTGGAACAAATGTGTAGTTTTCTGCAAAATCAGTTACTGACAAAATGGTCCCTAGTGGAAAAACGTCACGGGATTTTTTGAATTGCAAGTCTTGCCATCGAGCTCGATGAGAATGCTTGTTCTATTTGTAAATTTTTGCCTCAAACTTTCTCAAAAATTCTATCACAAAAATGTCTTCTTCTCGTAATTCAATTATTTTAACACTAATTGCACCTTGAATCGATGTATGGATATATTCATATCTCTTCCATTTCACTTTCATACTGGACAATGATTGTTCATTTATATCAATACAATATTTGTTTTGAAATTTAGTCAAATTTCCACAATCATCGCATTTTTTACCACCAACACATTTCTTTTCATAAAATAGTTCATCGCTTTCTCTTTCACATAGAATTTGAGATATGAAATCATGGATAGTAGGAGGAGGAGGTGAATCCTTCCAAAATTTTCTACCAAAATCAAGGAATGTGTCATAATATAACTCAAATTCCACATGATAACGACAACAACAAGTGTCGCGTACGGTGATAGGTTTTACATACCATGATTTTTGTTGAATAAAATCACTGATTTAAACATGAACTTCACGATTTTCTTCTTTGAACTTGTTGAACAGCTCTATCTGAGTGGTTTCCAAGAAATGTTTTTCATGTTCTTCGTACTGGTTTTGTGCTATTCTTCTTCGCATCACATGCCTTGCAGTTGGCGAAACATGTGAACTGTTCTTTCAATATTCATATATTATTTTTTTAACATTTTATCCAAGTCTATCTTTGTATGGTTGCCTACAAATATCTCTCCAAAAAGCGAGTTCATCATTTACTTCTATTTTCAACTGAAATTTTCGATGTTTGCGAAATTTTTTTCGCGAGGTTCCTAATGCTCGTGCCATAGATTTTACCAAGCGATTCTATTTAGTACTTGATGAAACCACTGCCATATGTATTTCTCTACGTACAACTGAAACATTTTTCTGTCTAGATCTTCTAATTGAATTTATAGCACTATTTATATTTTGTATCACATTTTTCTTCATTTTTTTTATCTTTGGTTGATTTTCGAATACCCAATAAAGTCGTAGCTTATTTTAATTTCCTTAATGATAGGAGACCTTTCAAAATTTGTGCTTGAACTGTAACCTTTTCCTTTATGAAATACTTCTCAGAAATGTGGTTAACATGATATCGTATATAATGGTCAGCTTTTTTATCTCCATATGTGTGAGTGTCAACATTTTCTAACATCTCATCATTGGCATTGATTTCATCTGTACATATTCGAATGAATAGTACATAATAAGTTTACATATTAATTAAATAACTAAACTAATAAATATATGTAAAATTTCAATAATATGTGCATGTGTTCAACACACACACACACACACACACACACACACACACACATATATATACCTTGTGATTCAATTTCTTCACTTGAATTTCTTTTAACATTTTCACCATCTTCAATCATTGGTTCAATATCTCTTTCACTTTCTCTTTCAAAATTTTGTATCTCATCATCAATGTTTTGAGGAATATCTCCCTCTGTTTACATTGCAAAATATTTTTCAAATTAGGTCATAAAATAAAAATTAAGCTTCACATTTTACACTAGGGAAATTGTAAATATATCAAAATCATAATATTTACATTTAAATACCTGTTTCAACTTCTAGTTGAGGTTTATTTTCCCCTTCAATATTTGAGAGTGCTTCTATCTTTCTTTTGCAAGATTGTCTCGTATCTTCTCTACATTCCTCAGGGTCTCTTTTTCGATCATATTTTATTGTACAATTCCTTTGATTTCCCATGATAATAGAGTATGAAGTTCAAAAAATTTTCTTCAAAAATTTAGACAAAAACTCAATTAAAAAAAACATCACAAAAGATTTAATTTAAAAAAACTTATTTTAAAAATTTTGCAAAAAATACATACTCAAATCCAAAACACTTACTTTAAAAAATTCAAGAAAAAAATGTCTTATAAAAATGAAACGAAGTTCAAAATATTTCCTTCCAATTCCTACAAAAAAATTTCATTTAAAATTTTACACAAAAACTCATTTTAAAAAATCATTATAAAAGATTTACTTCAACCCAAAACCAAAAAATGTCCTTTCCAAATTAAGCCCAAATCCATACTTTAAAAAACAATGAAGCCCAAAAAACATCCAAAAAACTGTATCACATACCTCTAAGAGATGTGTTTTGAATGTACCTCCAAGAAAAGTCTTCAAAAATGTTTTTTGAATGTACCTCCAAGAAAATTATTTAAACCCAAAACAATTCCTTGCAAAATTAGATCAAATGTACGAAAATAATGTGTCTCAAAGAAAAGTCCTTTGAATGTACCTCTAAGAAAAGTCCTTAAACCCAAAACAATTCTTTGCAAAATCAGGTGAAGAATTTTGTAAAATCAGACCAAACGTGCGAAAATATGCGAAAATAATGAATTATTTCGCGTAATTTGTATTGCCACGAAATGTTTTTTTGGAGGGGCTCGACGGTACTTTCCAGACGACGGAAAGTTAGGTAAAAGTTTGGCCGAAATTTTTAGAAATAGTTCAGCTGAACAACTTTGTCGTTTGATTTAATGGGCTGTTGGCGCAAAAAACTGTTCGACTGAACTAAGGCGTCACCAGTTACGCAGAGCCAAGCCTTGAATACGTTTCTGTAACTTTGGAATGATTACACTCCATGAAACATTTTGAATTAAATGTCGGAAACAAGACAAGCATTTTCAGAATTGAATTTACTTTCAGGAAATATAACTTTTATGGAACTTCATAAATATTTACTAATTTTAATTAATTTTTTAATAAAATGGATGCAAACAATTTCTGAAGGTCATTGTGATTCAATGAAATCAAAATTTTGTATCTTCCAAAATACATTATAAAAAAAATTGAAAAAATTATGGTACATTACATTGGTCCATCGTCTCTAATGGGTAGCTTTTAGATTTTTAGTTTATAACTAATATGTTCAGAAATTTCTTGCATCGCAAAACATATTCAAAATATGCAGTTTTTCATATTGGACCAATTCAAAAAATTCTATTAATTATGATATGCATCCATTAGCTTTGTAAATATGACGAAACCGAGGTAGACTTTGTCTAGATTGTTGTAACACATTTTGTTTCTCAAAAACACAAATTTTCAAAGAATACAACATTGCGTGTTAACATGACTTCTTATGAATCTGTTCATTGTTAAATAACACACACTCAAAGAAATGCTAAGTTGACATATCAAATATATATAAAAAAATTCCAAAAAATAAGTAATAGAAATCTAACAAAATTTCTGACAACTTTTATTTTTATCGCAAAATGAAATTCTAAACAGAAAAATTGTTTTAGCTTGCAAAAAGTTGAAGAACCAAAAAAAATGAAAGGTTTTTCTCAAAAAAGGGCAAAAAGTGTAACCCAAATTCACATTTTCATATAAAATTTTGGTGATTTTTAGGGTAAAATAATTTTATACTATAAAATTGGGCGAATCATTTTTCAAAAAAATGGAAATTGGCGAATCTTTTTTTTTGGAAAAAGCATGGAAAATTAGCCCACCTGCCAATATTAGCCCCTAAAATTTTCCGTGCTCTGTAGGGTCTGATTGAGGGTCTTCACTGTAGCATCCAGATCCTAAGAAAACTTCATTGCCTCATCTTCACATGACCTCAGGTGATCAGTGACAATTTTCTTCTTCCAATGGAGCTCCTTGACTTCATCTCGAAGCACCTAACTAGTCTGAAGGCGGGCCATGCGCTGGATCGAAATGAACGTAGGTAAGGCCTCCTGCATATCGTCGAAGAATTTCTCCTTTGTGCACAATTCTTGATTAATCTTCTTGATAATTGGATCTGTTTTCATAGAGGTCCACAGTCCCATGGTTGTTTCCAGTAGCTTTGAGCCCTTGTCAACATTGGCTGAAACGCTTGTAGATGCATCTTTAACTAGGGCATCCCGTTGTGCGTCCACCTCCAGGGGAGTCTTAGGTTGCAGATTAGCCTAAAATGCTGCAATTTTTTGTTCAAATTCTGCCTTTACTCTCTACATTTCAAGTCTAGAGGCTTTGAGTACCACAACTAGGCTTTCAATCTTAACTTGAGGTGTGGCAAATGTTGGGATGACCACTTCTAGAATATTTCTACACAACCTATCTATTAGGTTCTCTAAGTCCGCCCGATGAGCCACAACCACCTACTACGTTGTTTGAGCCTAGAGTGACTCTTCCATTTTTTCTACGGTTGTCTGCTCGGATTCGCTTAGCTGCTACTGCACACGCGCCTCCCTGTACTCCAGCTCATCGGAAATAAATATCTAGAGAGCGTGTAGCTTTCCAATTGGAAATTTTTCTAGATCAATTCTGATCATAGGGTAGATTTGCACCTGCGCGCAAAATACTGGTTGCTCCATTGTCAGGGCTGTGCCCTAGAAGGGGAATATTTTTCTCTTTGACATTGTGATGATTGTGGTGGTCGATAGGCTCACTTGAATCGACCTCACTTGAGCCATGCTTGCTTGCAAATTTTCTGTCTTCAGTTGTAAAACTTGCAATCCTGATTGCAAGGCCTCTACCACGGCCTTTTACTGCTCTTCCACAATAGTCCATATATCCTCAGACACAGAAGTGAATGTGTCCGTAGTTTTATAGAGGTCCTCTTCTGTTAGAGTAACCTCTGCATCCCCTCTAGCCTTGGACTCATTTCGCATTTTGCGCGAACCTTTTGAAGCTTCTGCGACTCTCTTGGTGCTGTGCGGAGATTTAGCACCATTCCCATCTAACCCATCTAAACCTCTAGGTTCCACCTCAGCCTCACCTCCCATATCATGCTTTGTATCCTTCTGTTTTAGGCTCCTTCTCCGCTACTACCTCAAAGTCCTTTCCGCCATTTTTCTCAGCGCCTGTTTCAACCTCCTTCTTAGTGCGCATCTTGGTTTCTTTCTCTGTGTCCTTTAGATCTATCTCGTTTCCTGATGTAGATGGTGTAATGGACTAGGTGGAGCTATGCCTGACTTTCCACACTTTCTACCAAGTTGCTATGACCTGGTCAACCTTTGCGTCCGTTACCATGAACGACAAGTTATACCATGTTGGGTCCTTGCGCGTCCTAATCTGTACATTGTGCATGATTACCTGGAACTCGACAACGCTCTTGTATTTATCATATACTACTAGTGAGATTCTGGGTCATGAATGGATGGCAGCAGCCAACACACCTTCAAAGAGTACCCAGAATATCTTGTTTACCCTTACGTGTCAAGGATTAGGGAAATTCCACAGATTGGCATAGCCTGCCCCTTCGCATACGCTAGGCTCTATTGCGGGGATGACTGCATTTGTGGAGTCTCCCATGGTACCAGTGCAATGAGAAACAACAACCAAGAGTAGAAGAATTGTTTACCTAGCTCCTGTGCCTCGCGCACATTATGAAAAAATTCTTCACAAAGGTACCGGGACCAGTTATAACTGACCCCTGTCTTGCATTGCCCCACCAAAGAAATGACGAGCGTCAGAACTGCCTTTGGTTGACATTTTTTCATTAACTTACAAAAAAGTACTAGAGTTCCTAGGCACACTCCCTCTATGATGTACAAAAACCCTTTGATTCTTATGCTCCAACCATATAGTCATTTGGTCGGCACCATATTTTCCCTATATGGCTTTAGACTGCTTCCATTGAAATACCCAGAAATACTCTCACCACGTGGTGTGGGAAAGTGAACCAGACCTCCATTAGTGATTTCCTTCACACTGTATGGTCCCAGCCAATTTTTTCTAAACTTCCCTGGGTGGCGCGCAAACTGACTATCGTACAACAAAACCAAGTCTTCCTCCTTGAACACCTTCTACCTAATGTGCCTATCATGCTAAGATTTTTTGCGTGCCTTCTAAACTTGATGATGAAAGTTAGTAATGAACTGATATTCTTCTAAGGCAACAAGTTTCACCAACTGTTCCTCCATAATGTCAGGTTCAACCATTTTAGTGAATGGTGCAATGCATAAGATGGGGACAATATACTCCATCGACATGATTTCT
This sequence comes from Pinus albicaulis, assembly GCA_034641835.2. NCBI lineage: Eukaryota > Viridiplantae > Streptophyta > Pinopsida > Pinales > Pinaceae > Pinus > Pinus albicaulis. The sequence continues at coordinate 1,515,592,868 of CM076579.1, forward strand.
TCTTGCATGTAGACCATCTTGAAGGGTGGCTTCCCTATTAGCTTCTTGCATGTGGTTCTATAAGCCCATAAAAGAGAAGGGATGTTCACTTCCCAGTCATTCTGATTGGCATTAGAAATATTTGTGAGTTCATCTCCAAGATTTTTTTGAAATCCTCTACTGCACCATTTTCTTGTTGGTGATATTGGGTAATCTTCTAGTGATGGATCTGAAATTCCTCTGTCAAGGCTTCAATTATTTCGTTAACGAAGTGCGTATGTTTATCACTCATCAAAATCTTCGTGCATCCAAATTTGGTCAAAATGTGTTAAAAAATGAAATGTGCAGCAGTATCTATAGTACAGTCCTTAACTGACTTAGCTTCTACCCATATGGTTACATAATTAGTGGCAGTGATGATATAGCATGCTCCTGTCTTCTTCCCTCGAGGGTTGATTGGTCCAACAAAATCTATAGCCCATTTATCAAAGGCTTGCAGGGCCATATGTGGTTGCAGGGGCATTTCATCTCTGCGCGAGGGCTTCCCTGTTCTCTGAAATGCATTGCAGGAGCGACATTATGCATATGCATTGTTATGCAGTGTGGGCCACCATAACCCAGCATGCAACACCTTCTACGCAGTGGCTTTTCCAGCATAGTGGCATCCTAACACCCCTCCCTGAACCTTAGCCAAGATATCCTGCCTCTCATGTTCCAACACATATCTCTTCAATACTTCATCTACTCCTAGCTTATACAATTGACCTGCAATCAAAGTAAAATTAGCTGCGCGTGCAACCAACCCCTTCTTCTGTTGTATTGAATATTCAAAATGTGCACTTCCAGTGGTCAGGAAGTGAGTAATATAAAAAAAGGGCTCATCAACCACCTTGATAGAAAAAAGCTGTGCATCGGATAACCCCTCCTCCAGACTGGTTGGTTCTTCCCCATTTTTGATCCGTGACAAATGATCAGGTCCATCATTTAATCTTCCAGGCTTCACAATAATTTCAAAGTCATACTCCTGAACGAGTAGCAACCATATGCAAATTGCCTCCCCGCCCCCCAACACATGCTTATTTACCAGGTATTTTAAAGTAGAGTGGTCAATGAACATTTTGAAATGCCCTCCTAGTAGATATTGCATGTATTTTTGAAGAGCGTACGCCATGGCCAATCCTTCTCTTTCTTTGGTTGAGTAGTTGCGCTCTACACTAGAGACATTCCTAGTGGAAAAAGAAATAGGGTGATCAATATATCCGTCTCCTGGGTACGCTAAAACAACCCCAAGTACTATACCAAATGCATCCACATGCACATGAAAAACCTTAGACTAGTCTAGGAATATCAAGATAGGTGCAGTGAACATTTTCTCCTTTAGAAGTTCAAAGCTCTTCTGAAATTCTTTATCGTAGAAAAATGACACATATTTATTTGGAAGCTTCTCCATCGGCATAGTGATCATAGCATACCCTTTAATGAACTTCCTGTAATAACTAGTGTGTCCTATGATGGAGTATAACTGTTTCTCATTAGTGGGAATTTCCAGTTTGATGATAACAACTATCTTGGCTAGGTCTACTATCAGTCCTTTTTGACATACTATATGCCCTAACAAAATTCCAAAATGCACGTAGGATATACATTTCTTCAGGTTAAGATAAATTTGGTGCTTTCTAGAAGTGTCAAGCATCATGCTCAAGTTTGACACATGTTTCTTAACGAATCCAAATACTATCCAATCATCAAAATATACCTCCAAGAATTTATGCATGAACTATTTGAACACGGATACTACCACGCATGAGAAGATCGTGAGTGCTTTTTTCAACCCAAAAGGAATGACAATGTACTAGAAAGGCCCCCACTCTATTACGAAAGTGGTATTGCTGTGGTCTTTGGGTGCAATTACGATCTGATGATACCCCAAAATTTCATCAGTAAATGAATAAGCTTCTTGTCCTCCCACATTATCTAGGATTTCATCAAAAAATGATGTAGGCGAGGGGTAATGCACACTAGCATCATTCAACTTGCGCAGATCTACACAAATCCTTCTCTCTCCTTTGGTATTCTTCTACTGAACCACCATTGGAATTACCCAATCAGACTGCTCTATAGTCTCAATGATGCTTGCAACCACCATATTTTCTAATTCCTCCTTTACTTTCTGCTTATATTTGGGATTCAATCGGTATGGTCGTTGCTTGACAGGGCGCACGTCTAGCTTCAATGTGATCTTCATAACACCTAGGTCCCCCAAAATTCCCTTCAGCTCAGATAAATTTGTAGGAAAAATATCCTCATACTCTGTCAGCAGCTCCACAACCTTTCCTACTGTATCATCATCCCAGTAATCCCCAATTTTGGCCAACTTGGGTTGCTCTTCTATCCCAATGTTAGCTTCCTTCAATTTCAAAGGTTTAGTTACATACACCATCAACTGTGCGCTCTCCTTCAGATTCAGGGATGTTAAAATTTCTTGGACCATCTTCATTATCCTCTATTGACAGGCTCCTACAGTTGACAATGTCTTGCATCTGCGCATCCCAGGCCAGTGCAACATATTCCTTTCTGGGTCGGCAATCATTGAAGACTAGCATATCTATGTCCTGCAGGGCTTCATCCAATTTATCTGAGCCCAAACAAAGCCAAATGTTTCCAGGAAATCCTCAGTCATCATAGTCCAGTCGCAAGTGCCTTGGTCTAGCTCAGCTTCTAGATACCATGTGGAGGGTACCGGCCCCAACGAATGAATAAACCTATGAACCCACTCGTTCTAGGTATTTTCATCCCATACCTCCATCCACATAGATAGGTGCTTGCGTGAATATCCCTGACCATAAAAATGTTCAATTGGTGTGGTAGCTAGAGGTTAAAAGCACAATTTCATCATTTTTCTATATTCCTCGCAGTCTTGGAAAGCTCCCTTGTGTATCTCCTACCAACGCGCTAGAGTTGCACGCATAGCCAAATCAAGTTCCTATAACATTCCTTCCTCTGGGATGACCTTTTCCAATGCTTCCATAAATAATTTGAGACTACCAAAACCATCAAAATATGCTAGTTCTTTTACCTCTGAGGAGATGCACTAGAAGTTATTCATGATCTTGAGGCAGCACAATGTAAATAAATCGTGCAACCGGTTCTTCTAATTCTCCATCTCGCTATATGAGTCTGCGAAACATGAGATATCCTTCTGCCTATTCAAAATACCATCAACTATAGGGTTGATCCAAGCTTTGTCCCATGCAGTCAGCTTGTAAATATAGTCGACATCATCTCCCTCACATACTGGTTCTGTATATCGTTCCCCTTCTATTAGATCGAGTGGGACTATCACCCGCATACCATCATTCTCAAATATCATGCTCCTATGCTTTAGGTTGATGATTCCTCCCATATAAATAGCCCAATATAATCCTAGCAACGTAGGGTAGGGGTCCGCATCATCCACAATTTGTATTACTTCAAACTTTGTGCATACCTTTAATCCAATAATGTCTACCACGACTTGTGTAAGTCTTCCAAGTGGAATGATGGACCATTCCAACTTAGGTTCTCCCATATTTCTCCAGGTCTGCTTAGGTAAGACATTTGCATCGAACCCTAGATCCAAGATGAATTGATCCATCTCATACTCTCCAATCTGCAGAATCATGTGCATCTCCTGACCAATTCTCTTCTTGTGCTTATAAATCGTGGTCACGACCTTAGTCTCTGTTCGTGGTACTTCTTTTTTTACACAACTGCTTATTAGGGCCTAGAGATTATCTACTGCCTTATGATTTCACATTAGCCTTTGGTTCTATGGTAGACCTTGATGTGGACACTCCTGCAGCAGCAAAATCATTAATGGCTTCAATGAAAGTCTCTTTTTCTTTCTGCAAGTTGAGTGCCTCCTTCTTGTCAGATGGATTTCTGATCAGTGGCTCTGCATCAGCATTTTCCTCATTTCCTCCAGTAGAAACACCACTGCATGTAACTAAAATTAAAATTAGACCATCATCGTGCTGTTCAGCTTTAACCATTTGTATGTTTTTCATAGGAGTCTGCTGATTTTCCTCCACTTTAGCCATTAACATAAGGAAATATTCAATTACATGATAAAATTTCTTACAGTACCTAAACGATTGTCATGTAGTGTTTAGGAAGTCACGCACATAGTGTCTAGTGTCTCCACAGTTATAGAAAATTAATTTCCCTCTTCCTCGACCTACGCCTCCACCTCTCCCCCCTCCCCTGGGATCCTCCCCATCTAGAGGGAGATGCTAGTGACGAAGGGTCCACTTGTACTCTGTAAAGGTTTTCGTTGTCTATCATTAGCTCAAATGTCCGGTAGTGGTGCTCATCATGACCAACTAAAGAAAAAAATATACACCATTGTTGCTTTAGCTCTAGCACATAGTGATCTGAATGCGATCGATTAAGTGTTGAGGTAGTTTGATTAGTTTGTCATTAATATTGATTTTTAATTGAAGAGAGATTTAAAGTGAAAGAAGACATAAACCAACAACAAATATATGATTAAATTACAACATAAAGAAGAGAGAAGAAGAAAACAGTTTATTATGGAGTTCGTCCCTGGTGGACTACATCTCCGGGTCTTCTTTCAAGTGGGCATCCGCTTTATTAGGATTGATATTGAGAATTTTATTTACACAGAAATGAACCAGACTGATTGTGCTTGTAGGCACTTTTGAATACTATAAATAGAAAGTACTCCCTCTTGCCTTTCCAACGCCTATCTCTGCGCTCAATTACGACTCCAGACGGTCGAGCTATCCTGAAAACAAAATCGTCTCTATCCTTCTGAATATGAACTCAAAAACTTCAATGTCCCTCAACAAGAATTTTTTCATGGCTTTATAATTTCCTCTAACCTCCAAATTCAAAATTTAGAAGTGGTTGATCAAATCAAGATGAATGGGTTTGAATCTTTATCTCCTATTAAATTCCTAGGTTTAAGTGATAAGGTCCTTAGCGCTGAATTAAATCCAAAAAACCCAAAATTAAACTTTAGGATAAAAATTTGTCCTAGCATCTAGCTAATTAGGTGGAGGAAATACCTCGGCATGTGATCAGCGTCGACATCGGTGGTTATGGTCTGGCAGTTAAGATCTAGTACCAGTGGTTAAGGTGGCTCCAGCGGTCGCACAACAACTGTCTGATGCGTGGTTTCCATCATGGTTTTACCAACCCTATGGTTAACAACTCTGTCATGGTTAATAAACCTATCACATGCTCACCATTCGTGCAAAGGTCTATTTAACTGCGTGGATAACATTGTTTTAATTTTTTTTTTTTTTTTGGGTTTTAATACATAGCCTGAAAGTTGGTTTTCCATTATAGTTTTAATGCGCTTAGGGTTTTAAGTCTTAGGTATAGGAATTTAGGACCTAGGTTAGGTCTTTAGGTGTTTAAACCTTAGGTCCTTTTTACATTTTTAAGGTAGTTCACCATAAATACAAATAGGACCAATTACACCACAATACATGCCATGAACCTAACCATGATCAACTTGAGGACATTTTCTTCGGAAGAAACTGAGGGAAATGGAAAATTGGAGACTGAACCGGATGTCGAACAAACCAAAACTCTATCGATATATACTAAAAAAGATCCTCCTAGATCAATCCTCATTTGAAAGCTTTTCGACCACGAAAGTTTGATTTTAAGCAGATAATAAGTGACGGTACAACTCCCTCACTTTTCCGATCTCTATCCATTTTTCCTTACTCGGATTCATGCCCTTGAGTCCACTCGAAGATATTCCACATCTCCTTGCCTGGAAGTACGAACTCTTCTATCCAAGATGGTATCTTCCTGCAACTTTTTCATGTACTCAGGTGATAAATCGTCAATAGAAGGGATCTTTGTATCATCCTAGGGATAAAAAATCATCAGAGTTTCATACAAATTTAGATTTTCAACATTCAAAACTGAGTAAATATGCATGTAAGGTGGTAAATATAATCAGAACACATTATTTCCAATCTTCTCAACAATTTTGAAGGGACCATACCTGATAGATTTCAGTTTCTTACCTGCCCCTTTTAACTTGTCTTTGCTGATATAAAACCATACCTAATCGCCGAACTGAAAATGATGATAAACTCGATGCTTGTCATGGAGCAATTTGTATTTGGCATGACTCTTCTCCAACTGATCCTGTACTGCCTCATGTATCTGTTGTATCTGCTGAATGAAATTAACCGCTTTGCTTGAATCATTGCATCCATCCACTTTATCTTCTTCACCGAAAATAAAGTCTATCGGTGACTTTAGTAGATACCCCAAACATGTTTCAAATGGTGATATTTGAGTCGAAGAATGTAAAGCTCGATTGTAAGCATGTTACATAAGGTAAATATTCATCCCACAACTTAGGATGTTTACTCCAATAACCCCGAAGAATATGTATCATGGTCCTGTTCACCACTTCTGTCTATCTGTAGGTTTGTGGATGAAAATTTGTGCTCTTCTTCAGCTTGGTGTCCATGAGTCCCCACAAAGTGGACCAAAATTCTCCTACAAAGTGAGTATCTCAGTCAGAAATAATAGAAGTAGGTAACCCAAAGTGAACCCATACCTGTTGGAAGAAAATTTGTGCCATCTGTTCTACAGTTACTTGCTTTTGACACGGAACAAGAATGCACATTTTGCTGAATATATCAACCAAGACATACATATAATCATGTCCTTTCCTGGACATAGGCAGTCCTCCAACAAAATCCATGGAAATGCTTTCCCATGGTTACAAAGGAACTAGAAGTGGCATGTACAAACCAATCTTTCGATTTCTTGGATTGTTGGTCGAACACATTACACATCCTTTAATGTAATTTGAAATGGTTTCATACATATGAGGCCAATAACAATACCTTTGAATTTGTGCCATAGTTTTGCTTACACCAAAATGTCCTGCTATCCAAGAAGAATGAGCTTCCCGTATGACTTGTGCTCTTTCTGTCTGCGGTACACATAACTTAGCTAGATGATATAACAACCTATCATGAATATGATAATTGATTTCTTCTATATGAGCACCATGAGTTAGTGATTCATAAATTTCTTTGAAATCTTCATCAGTACTATACTATTCTACATAACTTTCATGTTTCAATGAACTATTTTGAAGTATTACTGAAGCATTCAAATATGGTATAGATAGCATATCAACTACTTTGTTTACTATACCTTTCTTATATTTAATTACTAAGTGAAACTGCTAAAGAAATCCCATCCATCTGTAGTGGCGATATTGTTGCAACTTAGTTTGTGATTGAAGGTGTTGAAGTGGCTGATGATCTGTATGAATCATTGATTCCTTACCCATTATGTAATGTTTCCGTTTCTTTACATTTTCTACTAAAGAAAATAGTTCCTTATCATATGTTGGATAATTAATTACTGCCTTAGAAAAGGTTTCAGAATGAAAACAAATTGCCTTTCCATTTTGGAGTAGGACTGCACCCATTGCATATCCACTTGTATCTGTTTCTATTTCGAATGGCTGTTGAAGATTAGGTAATGCTAAGACTAGTGTTGTGACTAATTTCTACTTAAGAGCATAAAAATATTTTTGTTGTTTACTTCCCCACTGGAAAGAGAGTTTAGATCCTGTTAGAGCATGTAATGATGATGCAATCAAAGAAAATTGAGCAATAAATGTTCTCCAATACTGAACTGCCCCTAGAAAACTTATAACTTCAGTCAAATTTTGTGGTCTTGGCCACTTAAGGATTAAATATATCCTAGCTATATCTATATTTAAATGACCACCTCCAACTATGTACCTAAGATAAACCAACGAAGTTTTCCAAAATTCACATTTTGACAGTTTAATGTATAGTTTTTCTTTGTAAAATATTTCAAAAACCTACTTAACATGATTAACATGTTCTTTATTACTTGAAATTAATATTAATATATCATCTAAATAAATGATGAAAAACTTGTCAATATATGTCCGAAAGACATCATTCATGACACGCATAAAATTTGTTGGCGCATTTCATAAAACAAAAGGCATTACTAACCACTGAAATAGTCGTTGTCTAGTTTTGAATGAATTTTTCCATATATCATTTTATACTATCCATATTTGATGATATGTGCTACGTAAGTCCAACTTAGTGAAGTAAACAAAATTTTTGAATTGGCCGAGCAAATCATCAATCCTAGGAAGAGGATACCTGTTTTCTATTGTGATTTTATTTAAGGCCCTAAAATCAACAAACATTCTCCATGTCTCGTCTTTCTTAGGAACTAGAGTGATAGGTGAACCACATGGAGATGAACTTGGTCGAATTAAACCTTTTTCTACCAATTCCTAGATTTTCCTTTTAATTTCTTCATTATCTGTTACTCACATGTGATACATTCCAACATTAGGAAGAGGGGGATCAGACATTAACTGAATCTCATGTTGTATTTCTATTTTTGGAGGAAGATGTTTAGGTTCTTTGAATAGATTTTGAAATGACTCTATCACTTTAACCAAACTATCTTTAAACTGAACATCACAACCTGTAAATGCATCTTGCAGATCTTTATGTTGTTCTTTAACAACCATGAGAATGTATCTCTTACTCGAAATTATTAAGTGCTTCATCTGATTAGCATTAATTAAGTCCAAGTGTTTTTTAGTTTTATGTGCCCTTACGATATATTCAATCCCATATTTCTTGAGATGATACTTATGTTATTTCCTATAAAATACTGCATCACGATCATATAGATAAGGGCTTCCTAAGACAATTCCACCTATGTCTAACGATATCAAATCTAGATCCACTTCGTTGATATAGTTAGTTGTGATTGCAAATTCTAACTGACACTATTTGGTAACATTAATATGAGTTTGTTCCTTTAACCAGCCTAAAGGATATGATTTTGGATGATTATGTGTTTTCAAACCCAATTTTTTAACCAATGATTCAGAAATAGAATTTTCTTGTGATCCCATATCAAACAATGTATCTATCTTTGTATGTTTTGAAGTTACCCTTATATGAAATAACTCGACTCTTTTATCTTCATCCAATTGTTTGATGTTTGAAGAAGTAGAAGTACTAGCTTTAGAAGTTTTACATGTTGTAACCATAGCAGTGATTTTACCTTCATCACTTGAATTGGATCCCAAGTCCTGCTGAACTGCTGCCGAAGCCTTCTTGTCACCCTTCTTCTTTTGGAACTTTTTTGGCTTAAGTTTCGATGAAGTTTCCAACACCTAGCTTAAATATGGCTGATCCTTTGGCAATGTGTACAGGTAGGTCTTTCATCTTCCTTCTAAGCTGTGGCAGTCTTCTTTCCATTTGACTTGCACTTATTTTTGCTGTCTTTGGTTTCCAACTGCTTGGATGTCTTTAGTGTAAACTTGAAAGGTCTACCACCTGACTCGACATGAATAGCTTGAACACAAACTTCGTTAAAGTCATTCGGATTGAACATTAATAATGTATGTTACAAATATGAATGTAAACTACTAATATACTTCAACAAAGTTTCTTTTGTGTCCAAAGGAATACTGGGCACTAACAATTTCTTTCTAAATTCCTGAGTGAACTCTTGAATATTCTGTCCCTTACCTTGTCTCAAGCACTGCCAATCAATAACAACTTGCTGTGTGTAACCCAACGGATATAATTGTTTATTTAGAGATTTTAAAAACTTAGTCCATGAGGTGATAACGTTTCCTTTACGCTTTAAATCTATCCGTGTCTTGCTTTCCCACCACGTCAAATCAGTACCCCCCATTCTAAGAGTAGCTAATTGGATCTTTGTCTTATCATCAGTAATATTTTGAATACGAAAATAGACTTATAACTCTTTTACCCAATTATCTAGTTTCTCAGGGTTCATTTCACCATTGTACACAAGTAATTCAAACCTAACATCAAGTTTCAAAAGTGGACTCTGAGGTTTCTTTTCTTTTTCAGATTCAGAACTAGAAGAAGAAGAAGAATATGATGATGATGGAGTTGATGGAGGAGAAGGAGGTTTATTTGCCTTGCCTTTACCCTTATCCTTATTTGATTCCTTCGACAATGAGGCTGCATCTCTCATCTTATTATCTTCATATAATTATGCCAACATCTCCTGCATGATTAAAAACATCTGATGGATTTGATTCTCATCCATGGGTTTCGATTTAGAAGCTTCAAGAGTCTCAATGTTCTCAGTCCATGTCATCGTCGATTGATGAACGAATTTACGCTTTCCAATCTCTGGATCGATTTCCTCAAGCTTGCCTTTTCCACATTGTAATCCCAACCTGGTTAACATCCACTAACAAACAAACTACAAAGCACAACCTTCTCTGATACCAAATAAATATGATCTGAATGTGATCGATTAAGTGTTGAGGTAGTTTGATTAGTTTGTCTTTAAGATTGGTTGTTAACTGAGGATATCTTTAAAGTGAAAGACGACATAAACCAATAGAAAATATATGATTAAAGTATAGCATAAAATAGATAGAAGAAGAAGAAAATAGTTGATTATGGAGTTCATCCCTAGTGGACTACATCTCTGGGTTCGCTTTCAAGTGGGTGTCCGATTTATTAGGATTGATCTTGAGGAATTTATTTACACAGAAATGAACCAGAATGATCATGCTTGAAGGCACTTCTAGATACTGTAAATAGAAATTACTCCCTCTTGCCTTTCTGACGCTTATCTCTGCGCTTAATTCTGACTCCAGATGGTCGAGATATGCTGAAAACAAAATCGTCTGTATCCTTTTGAATCTGAACTCCAAAACTTCAATGTCCCTCAACAAGAAATTTGTCATGGCTTTATAATGTCCTCAAACCTCCAAATGCAAAACTTAGAAGTGGTTGATCAAATCAAGCAGAAAGGGTTCAAATATTTATCTCCTATTAAATTCCTAGGTTTAAGTGATAAGGTCCTTAGCGCTGAATTAAATCAAAAAACCCAAAATTAAACTTTATGATAAAACGTTATCCTGGCGGCTAGCTAACCAGGTGGAGGAAATCCCTCAGTATGTGATCAGTGCCAACATCGGCAGTTATGGTCTGGCGGTTAAGATCTAGTATCGGTGGTTAAGGTGGCTCCGGTGGTTGCGAAACAACTGTCACATGCGCGGTTTCCATCACGATTTTACCAACCCGAAAGTTAACAACTCCATTGCAGTTAATAAACATGTCACATGCTCACCATTCCCACAATGATCTATTTAACTATGTGGTTAACACTGTTTTAATTTTGTTTTGATTTTTGGGTTTTAATACATAGCTTGAAAGTGGTTTTCCCATTATAGTTTTAATGCGCTTAGGGTTTTAAGTCTTAGGTCTACAAATTTAGGACCTATGTTAGGTATTTAGCTGTTTAAACCTTAGGTCATTTTTAAATTTTTAAGGTATTTCACCATAAATAAAAATAGGAGTAGTTACACCACAATGCATGCCATGAACCTGACCATGATCAACTTGTGGACATTTTCTTTAGACGACACTGATGGAAATGGCGGATTGGAGACTCAAACAGACATCAGATGAACTAAAAATTTGTCGATCTATACTAAAAAAGATCCTCCTGGATCATTTCCATAAGAGATCCACTCACAACACAAGTGAGTGTCAGGCTAAGCAATCGTTGGTGGCCGAGATGAGGGCTTCTAAATCAGATGCATGCTCTAACTTTGAATCAGAACCCGACAAGGGGAATGACAAAGGGAAGTAGAATATTGATGCGGAGCCCAATGCCACCATTACCACTGCGAAGATCTAGAAGGAGGAACCGAAAGATCCAGAGGAGGAGCAGCGTCTCTTCTAATCCCAAATGTGGGTAAAGGGTTCCCCGCTACAGTTCATTGTCAATAGTGGGAGCCAAAAGAACCTCATTTGAATAAACGTCGTGAAGTGGTTGGGCTTGCCGACCACAACACACCCACAGTCATACACCATCGGGTGGCTTCACCAAGGACGTGATCTTCACGTCAGCCAACGGTGCCGCCTTCCCTACAGCATCAATCCCTTCACATATGAGTTATTATGTGGCATTGATCCTCTTGATGTTTGTGATGTATTATTAGGTTAACCATACTTGTGGAAGTGACATGTTGTGTATGAGTCTTGGCCTCACATTGTTATTGTTACTTTAGGAAATAAGTTGTATAGGATACCAAAGGTACCACCGCCTGCCGCTATTATCATTCTATAATTTATAAGATTGGCAAGACTAAATTATAAATAACAACATCAAAACCACTTAAAGCCTAGGATCTAACCCTCCTAGACTCAGAGAGGGAACTCTCTATAATATTTATATTTTTTTAAGCTTTCTGATATTAGGCTAGTTAAATTAATTGTGAGAGTTGTTTTTGTTTGATTTTTCATGGTTGGATTTAAGGGGTTCCTTTAAACAGTTTCCATTGGGCTATGGTGTCTAAATAAGTTGGGTATATGCATCACATTCCAGAGAAAATGCAAGGCAAGCTATTTGTGAATACTGGTGCTTATAACTGAGTGGAATATAAAATGGAGAAGGGTGTTTCAGTAATTAATTAAGAGCAACTAAGAATTCTTAAACCATACATCAGAAGAAAACATTGAAATTGTAAAGACAGTCAGAATTCAGGTAATCTAAATAGTAAATCTTAATCTAACCTTCCTATTTTACAATTATGATTTTTAATGATGCACATGAAAGATTACAGTGGGAAAAAATTAAACATGAATAAGGAAAAACATCACTAGTACAACACAACACATGAATCTTGTAGACTGATCTCTTTATTGATGCTCCAGCTTGAAAAAATTACAAGTACTTGCAATGAAAAGCACTTACAAAACCAGTGTACAACCCCTGATACTGAAATAAATTCTACATTTAAACTATTTTCAATGGATCATTGTTATCAGAAGGGAAATCAGTTTGTTTATTATAAAGTAAATGAAATTTGGCTTGTGCATCTTATGCCTGGATGCGTTGTAGTGACTTTGTAACAGATGTACAAACTCACTATGAACCGTCACTCAGTGTAACGAAATTTAACAAATGTCGAAACTCATTACACAAGTCGTTATCCAGTGTTGTATTGGTCTACTATGCTGGCAATTTCGACATGGATGAGTTGTTCTGACACACTGGATCTGATGATGTAGATAGTCTGCTGAGCTACCTATTTTGTCACCATGTGGAGTTGTCATCCTCCCTGGAGTCCGCATAAATTTCTCCATTCCTCTTGAGTCAAGATATTAGTTCTATTCAGCTTTTTATAGACTTCATGAGTCTCGGTGTACTTCACAAATGTATGCCTCAACTGAAAGATGTGCTTAATTTCATGTTGTATGAAGACATCATTGCTGATAACTTCATAAAATGCTTTCCCAATCATAGTGTTATTCATATTTGTAAGCTTGGATGTCTCCCTTGAAATATCTATGATCCTTTTTTGCTTAATTAGTCCTAGGCATCAGCTTATCATTGATAAAGAATAAGGAGGGAAATCCCCTTTTGTTCAGTGGCTTGATCCTATTGAAAAACCTACTCACTCCAATCTCCAACTGATGGCATCTTTCCTCTAGCTGTGTAACTATAACTTTCTTTCTCAACACCTTTTTTACCTCCAGTATGGTGGTTTTTCTCTCTGCTACTTGAATTTGTTCCAATTCATGACTACTTTTAGAATTAAGGAATCTGATGATATTGTTGGTAGTTTGGGGCTTGTCCCCAAGTTCATCATTTGTTTTCTCAATGGAAAATTTCAGTAAATCAATTAAATCCCTCTGTTCAAAAATCATTTGAATTGACGGCCATATATCATTCATGGATTCAATTATATCCAACCAAATAATTTTCTAACTCTTCCTACCATGCTTCCAATAGAGGATTCCTGAAGGGAATTCTACAAAACTTCAATTGGCTTTTTACTGATCTGTAAATCTGAGGCATGTGCTGAATATTTCCTTTTAAACTACTCGTGTAGGTCACTGAGTTGATCTTGCAACCTTTTAATTTCTGTTGTCTGTAAGGATATATTTTCCATGGATTTAGAAAACTGCTCAGTGCCTTCACCTGGTGTACCTGTTGTTGTTGTAGGTGATGGAATCACTGTAAGCGGGACTTCCTCCAGTGGATCATGGCCTTAGCTACTTCCTTCACTGCATCTCTTATTTCTTTCTGCCTTTCTTTTATCATTTTCTCCATCTCACCCTCCATTTTCTTAATCTGCTCTGTTTGTTTGACAACCAATTGCATCATTTCTTCCTTTTGTGTTTCATTTGCTTCTATATCCTTGACCATGGGATCTCCTATCACTAGAATCTTAAGCTACCTCCTCAAAGCAGCTATGTCTGCATTCTTCTTCCTCATAATTGTATCTGCCACTTCTATGTTTGATGGATTGTACTCGAGTTTCATCACTAAATCCTCGAGAGATTTAATCCTTGAGTATTTAGCCATGGAGGAGATCCTTTCCACCTACAACTGTGACTATGTGTTGGATAATGTCACTTGCAATTTTGAGAGACTCATGGCTGTACTAGTTAGTGTGGAGGAGATCATTTCTCATGTCTACTTGTGCATCTCCATTTGGTCTATTAGATGAATGTTCTTTGTGTCAAAATAAAAAGAGGTATTCTTGTAGTCTGTTGCACCTTTGGGCTGAGGAATTTGTGCTTCTAAGAAGGCCATCTTCATCCTCCCCTTTTCAGATTCAAAAGCTGAAATAAGCTTTCTTTGGGAGCTTCTTGTTTGTTTCCAAAACTGATTATATGTGTTGGTCGTTAGAACCTCATTCCTTCTTTCGATCTCCTTGAATGTGTCATAGATATCTTCCTCTTTTTTTCCTGCAATGGATATAGATGTTGGAGTCTGCACATTCTGTTGTTGGAAAGGAACAATGGCAGAGGATTTTGAGAAAATTGTTTGGCCACTTGCTAGAGATGAGCTTGGGGAATCTATGATTGTGATAACTGTCTGGTGATCCTTCTCATTGCCCTGGTCAATTTCCATGAGGATTCTAGACCTCTTCCTGTACTTCAATTTGGATTCTTTAGTGGAGGGATCAATATCCATGTCATTTTTGGGTATGTGTTATATTCTTTCCATGATTAGTCACACGTGCACGGGTAAGTTATGTTCTTTCCATGAGGGATCAATATCCATGGTTTTGTTCATGGGTTTGCACATGTTTTTGGGGCATGATGGTTTTCAGGCCCTGGTATTTTGTAGATCTGGTCAAGGGAACTATGGTTATGTTATAATCCAGGGTTAATGGATTAGGGTTTATGAATGCTTCAGCATATATATATGTGTTGTAAGAGTAAAATGAATATAATGAAAAATCAAGCTGGTAGTCCTGATTTTGGATCTAGGGGAAAATTTCTGTGTATATTTATTTTATGTTTTATTCTATCACTATTGTTTATTTTTTGTTTTTAAGATTCATTTGTAGATAATTTATGTATAGGGTTAAAACCTACATTTGGTATTAGAGTTGTTTCAGCTTCAAGGGGAAGCCTTTGATGTTGAGGGGTTTTTTTCTCGAGCCTGTGGTAGACCCTGTTCAGTGGGAGATCTATGGGATCAATTCTTGTGGTGAAAGAAGATGGTGAGCAGTGGAAATATAGAGATCAAGAAATTTAATGGTCAAATTTTTGAGTTGTGAAAGCTCAATATGGAGGATCTGCTAGTGGATAAAGATCAGTGGATCACAGTAGATCTGAGTAATAAACCAATGGTAATGTCAGATGAAGACTGAAAGAAGTTGGATCGAAAGGCAAAGAGCACAATACTGTTGTGTGTCTCAGATTCAGTATTGTTTACTATATCTGGGGAAGCTACGACGAATACTTTCTGGGACAATCTTGGGACTTTGTACCAATCTAAGTCTCTGATGAATAAAATTTTCTCGCGAAAAACATTGTATAACCTGAGGATGAAGGATGGAGACTCGGTGACAGAACATCTAAACACCTTCAATACTATGGTAAGTAAGCTATTATCTGTTTATATTAAAATCTCATATGAAGATAAGTGCATCAGTTCTTTGTGTTCTCTACCAGATTCGCAGGACAGTCTGGTTATTGCAATAGGTAGCAATACAACTACCTTGAATTTTGATGACATAGTCTCAGCCTTACTGTTGGAGGAAATGAGACGGAGAAATATGGAGGGAAAGAATGTATATGCCTTATCTATATGAGGAAGGTCCCAGAATAGAAGCAAGAATAAGGTTTCGAGTGGGAGATCTAAATCTCTAGGAAAGCTTGTAAAAGTGCTGGAAATGCGGAAAGGAAGGGCACTACAAAAAGGACTGCAGAACTAAAGCTCTTGAGAAAGGAAAGGGATTTGATGATGCTCCTTCTTCAAAGGAAAAAACCATCTCAGATGAAGGTGGGGATGTGTATTTGGTTTATTCTTCAAATACACATGTAGATCATGATGCATGGTTGATTGAATCAGGTGCATCCTTTCACTTCACTCCCCATAGGGAGTGGTTCTGCGAATATGAGAAGTATGATGGTGGTGATGTATTCTTAGGGGATGATAGTGTTATAGCCTAAATCTACCTCAGGCTGAGAAAGGCAGAATCTAGGGTAACATCAAACCACGCTTAACCTGGTAGCTAGCCCTACCAAGTCGGGAGAGGGCTCTGTCCTTGTCAATCTCAGAAAAAATGATCAATGAGGCTTGAGATGACTTGAATGAAGATTGATTTTAGGCTAGGTATCTGTGCAAAAGAGTTTTATTGATTTTAAGAGTGTTTTGTTGGCTCAAAGGGAAAGGCAGATTTTGGGTCTGGGGAATGAGGCTCAGTTTTGCAGAGATCTGAATGGGGCAAGCTAGGTAATTGATTTGACACTTCAATTTGAAAGAAATGGAAATTTGAGACAAGTGAGGAGTTGAAGAGGGCAAGAAACCTTCAGGGATCCTCTTCAAACAGCTGAAAACATAGAGAATTAAACAAACCCTAGGTAGAGTACTGCAAATTCAATGAATTCTACCTTTAACCTTGTTTGTTTAAGTTAAGAAGAAATAAGAGATAAATTAGTATACATAAAGCATCAGTAGACTTACATATACAGAGAGAAACACACTATCAAAGAAAAATACCACATGAATCCCATAGAGTGTTGCAAACCCTGGTCTATTCCTTTGCCAAATTGCAGAGATGAATGTACAATGATGCTCAAAGAATTCCCATGAGTCAAACCATGCTAATGAATGAAAAACCACAAGATATAGACAAACAATAACTCATCCCAGCCTCTAGGGGTCAATCTCACAAGTTTAGGAGCTGTTCCAACAAAATCTAAACTGAGAACTAGAAAGTAGGCAGTGGAACAACTTGCCTCTATAAACTAGGAAACTGATTCATTCAGTTGCAAATCTGTTAATCCCCTATATTAATAGTGTAGTCCCTTATTATGTTAGTATAACCCCACTTATTGTTATTGTTGTACCCCTATAACCCCCATATTGTTATTATTGTGCCCTTACATTATTATTTTTAGGTCGGCTAGGATTACATTGTGGCCCACTAGGATTACATTGTGGGCCCATGGACTCCTATATATAGAAAGGAGGTTTTGTCATTTGTATCATCCAAGAATTTTTCATTTATGTAATTTATTGTAGGTTTTCCCCTCGAAGTGGCTTATTTCTAAGGCGTTGATATCTCTTTTCTTCTATTTTTGGAGCTGGTTACACAACATTTGGTATCAGAGCTTTGGATTCTAGGGTTTCGCACAGGTCATCCTGGCATTTTCGCTATAACTTTTTTTATACAAAGTTTCAGAAGCTGAAATTTTAAGGGTGTGAATCTGAAATCCTAAGGAATAGTTTCTAAACATTTCAGAGCTTGGTTCGCAATATTTTTGGAGATATGATCTATGGAAGTTAGGTCTTTTTTCAGGCTCCTAAACAAGTCATCGTGGCATTTGCACTATAACGTTTTTTCTACGAAGGTTAAAACTCTGAAATTCATATGGTGCGAAGCTAAAATCCTGAGGAAATTCATCAAAAAATTTCAGAGCTTGGTTCACAATATTTGTGGAGATATGATCTGTGGAAGGTAGTGCGTTTTCAAACTCCTGAATATCATCTCAAAGAGGTGATCGTGGGAAAAGTTCAATATCTCTCTCTTTGGGCATCGGATTGGAGTGCCGTAAAAAGTGGTCGCAAGTAAATAGACTATAGTTTCATGGCTATCAATTTCAGATACAAAGGATGAAACAGTGACACGTGGCAAGTCGTACAAGTTCACTCTACTGAACCAGTCCATAATTAGGTCATTGTGGGAGATTGGACACAACTTTGTCTTGTAGAATCAAAATCAGGTCAGACCTGTGGCATTCGAAAGATAATTCAGAGGGCTACGTCGGTACCAAAATTTAGATATTGAAGTGCTGCAATCACAGAGATAATCCAATTTCAATATCGAGCTCCTCCAAAGCAAGAAAAAGGTGTGTATTTTTTTCCGAATTGCATAAGTCTTGTTTGAAGAATCAAGTGGAATTGATTCCAAGGGAATATTGAAGAATTTTTATCAGTAATGGGTTATATTATGCATCCAAAAAATAATTCCATACCCATTAAGCCCTCAGAAAGCTATACTATGACGCATGAAAAGGAAGAATTGCAGTATGAGATATCAAAATTACGGTACCAAGTGCAACAAATTTCGATCTTATGAAGAGCAACCGAAGATGACATAGATGGTTTAAAAGAAAAAATGAAGGCTAATTTGGATGGTTTGAAGGATCAAATAAAATCTACTATGGATGATAAAGTAGTGGAATATCACATCAAGCATCAGCAATAAGTTCTCCAACTCTCAAAGGATAACCTAACTTTGGTGCAAAAAAAAATGAAACAACCGGAAGATCAACATCACATCGAAAGAAGTTCTGAAGGAGTCACATAAACAAGAACACGACAAGTACAATCAATTTCAGATTATCTCAGCAAGTGGAAGAACTTTCCTATAGAAGATTCCACATGGGAGGATGAGAATTTTATACAGAAGCATCAAGAAATAATCAAGCGTTGAGGACAACACTTGTTTGAAGCGTTGAGGACAACACTTGTTTTATGTTAGTCTAACCCCACTTATTTTTATTGTTGTACCCCTGTAACCCCCATATTGTTATTATTCTGCCCTTACATTATTATTGTTAGGTCGGCTAGGATTACATTGTGGCCCCATGGACTCCTATATATAGAAAGGAGGTTTTGTCATTTGTATCATCCAAGAATTGTTCATTTATGTAATGTTTTGGAGGTTTCCCCCTCGAAGTGGCTTATTTCTAAGGCGTTGATATCTCTTTTCTTCTATTTTTGGAGCTGGTTACACAACAAAATCACCTTTTGATGGATGAATCTACCTCCATGAGTGAAAATTTAACAAAATTACATCAAGATCCATCAAATTACATCCAATTACATCATGAGTTTTAAATTTGGAAGTAAGAAAGTCAAAATGTCAAAAACTAGGCGAAAAATAGAGTTTCTGGGTCAAAAATGAGTAAAATCCTCCAATGTACCGTGCTTGATTTCCCTATGCGTTGTGCCAGTTTGCAGCTGATTTTGGAGGCCTTCTCAGTGTCCAAATCTGCTCCAAGTGGGATTTTTGGAATGTTATTCGTGTCTACTTTCCAACACAAGTGGAATTTCTGAATTTGGCTTCCATTTGCCCCTCCAAAACGGATTTCTCCCAACACTACTTCCTGTGTGTCAAAAAAGGGGCAGAAAGGTCATTTTTGGGGTGTTTTTGACCCTTCTGGAAGCCCAAAACCTGTCAAAATTTCTTGGCCATAGGTATGCATGCATATTTTTCCATGAAAAATCCAAAAATGTAGAGTTTTCACCAAAATGAGTCCCCCATCTAAAGCGAGCGCCAAGTTGCGCGACGCATAGAGCTGAAAACTCTGTTTTTAGGCCAAAAATTTTCAAAAATGCAAAAAGTGTCCCAAATTTTTTGAAATTTGGGCTGAGTGTTCTTCATTATGTGATATGCTGGGCCAAGGAAGCCTCGACCAAGATCTAAAGTCTATCATTCCTTTTCCGACGCTTTGAGGCCTTCTTCAACTTGGCCTTCAAGATCTTGATTCTTGCTTTGCAAACATAGTTTCTCACCCAATAATGATTGGCCATGTTCCTCAACATATTTTTCTTAGTGTTGGCCTTCTCTAGCATCCTTTCCCAAATGCAATTTTTTTCTCTCAAGCCAAGATTCCCGGTCATGTTCAATCTCTTGCTCATACCCATGATCACTGTCTCTTTCCATTGTCCTTTGGTTTTGAAAAATGTGGTTGTACATGGATGGTTTTGTGGATAACAATGTGAAAATATGGTGGAGGAGTGAAATGGGTAGAGTGTATGGAAGAGAGTGTAAAAATGTATGTCTGAACAGAGTTTAGGGATGTGAGTAGGGTTTAGGGAGTGTATGGTTTGGGAAATTATATGTGGAGAAGGGGATTAAGGGGAAAATGTATGAGGGGAGTGGGATTAAGGGGATAGGGTATACAACCATTAGTGCAATGAAGAAAACTAGGGTTTCAGGGTTTTGGGGATAGGGGAGTAGGATGAGTGGAAATGAGAGGGGGAATGGGAAATGAAACTAGTGAAATGTAGTGAAGGGGATGTGAAAGTGGTAGAGTGGAATAAGACAGAAAAAAATGGCAATTTTGCAAACCCAAGGCAGATTTTCAATGAAACTATGCAAGGAGCTAGGGTTTTATTTTTCACCTATTGAAACACCATAAACACTGATGGAAACTCATATATTGGCAATATGGAGGTGTTAACTTAGTTGTGGAATGAAGAATTTGCAATTTTTGATCTTTTGGAGGAATATTTGAATGGATTTCAGGATATTTAGCCCAATGTGCCATGCCATCTCTATGCGTCGCGCCAGTTCATTTTTTACACTGCAGAGGGCTGCCCAATGCGCCGCGA
Source organism: Pinus albicaulis (assembly GCA_034641835.2). NCBI lineage: Eukaryota > Viridiplantae > Streptophyta > Pinopsida > Pinales > Pinaceae > Pinus > Pinus albicaulis. The sequence continues at coordinate 1,515,613,781 of CM076579.1, forward strand.
ATTTCTACAGGAGACATTTGGAGACCTTATTGATGTCCAAATTGGGCATAGGATAGCTCGTTGGAAAGCTTATTGAGTCTACTTTCCAACCCAACTGGAATTTTTCAATTTGGAGTTCATTTTCCCTATAAAAGAAATTTTTAAAAAAAAATTTAAAAAAAAAAAAAAAAAGCAAATATCCCAAGACTGGTCAAAATGTGAAAAATGAGGCTGCCTCAAGGCAGAGTGCTGTTCCAGTCAACTTTTGAAGGTCTTAATCAACTCCAAATTGAGCTCATGATTGCTCATTGGAAATATATTTGTGTCTAGTTATCATTTGACTCATCAAGCAAATCATTTGGCCAACCAAGCTAGGAGAAATCTTGATCTTCCCAAAGTCACTTCAGAGGTGCATCAATTCTCCTGAGGCAACTGTATTTTTGACATTTCTCTAAAACCATGACACTTGTGTAAAACGTGAAGGAGGTTTTTCTTCCTTGGCCTATTTTGGACAAAAAAATCTCTCATTTTTCCCAAATTCATCTTTTATTGCTCAGAAACATCATTGGAGTAAAACCTATCCCGATGTGTGGAACAAGGGATTTGTCAAAATGAAGTGAAATGAAGGGGATAAGGGGCTTCTAAATTATTGAGAAAATTTTGGGAAGTAGGGAGGGATGTTAGGAAGCAGGGGAAAGTGTAATTTCAAATATTGAGTGAGGGGAGGGGGTCCAAAAGGGAAAAACACAGGCCTAGCCTAGAAAATTGCCAAGTTGTAGCAAGAAACTAGGGTTTGTGTGAAAATGAGGAATTTGGGAGATCTTAGTGATGGGAAGTGTTTAATAAAGTACATTAAGGATAGGGTAAGGTGTATGAACATCAGGATACAAGTTTTGCTAATGATTTGACCATCCAAGAGAAATTACCTCTAAAACCCTAGGAGAGGGAAATGAACCTTACCTAGGCACAACTTAAGCATGAACAAGGTGTAAAATGACCCTTTGGAATCTGGCATGATGATGACAACCCTTTGAATGATGGTACACTTAGCCGAATGGTGACATGGACCGACATTTGGACAACTTTAACAGGAGTAAAAGCAAACCCTAGACCTAATGCCTAGTGACCAAATTTTGCTTGAAGACCCACTGAAATGACAAAATTTGACCTTGACACCTTAAAATCACTTTGTAAGAGCATGTTTGATCACTGGAGGAAGGCTGCAAAGACTGACACTAACATTGGCTCCAATGGGGATGGTAGCTCCTTGGAGGTGCCAAGAACGGTAGATCTTTGGGAGAGCAGACAGTGCCTTCATCCATCGGGCAATGGAGTAAAAAACTCAAGCTAAAATGCATGACTGAAAATTGATGACTTGACGACACAAATTGACTCTCACTCAACTGAAAACTGATTCGATACTTAAACACAATCGATAAGATGGAAAATATGCTCAATATGAAGCTTATTCATCAAAACCTACTCTAACTGTTCTATTTCACCGCCAGATCAAGTGAAATGGAACAACCAATGCAACCATGTAAGCATCTTGGCTGCTATTTGAATTCTCTACAAGTGCTCGCTTATGAAAAACAAGAGAGAATTATTGAAAGGAAACTCCCATGAAAACTTGTGAACAGATCCGTTGAATACTAGGGATTCTCTATCCGCCTCCAAAAACACTGCATAAGGATCTTGAAGTTAATGCACACTGGGACTTAGCTCATCCAATGGATTACTTATCTTCTTCTCATACCATGAATGCAAACTTTGTTTTGAGTTTTGTGATGAGACTCCTGCTAAAAATGACAAAGAAACCAGCTGTCGAATCAAGTTTATATCAGCACACGTTTCAAGCTCACATGTAGTCAATGGAGAAGGACTTTGACTACAGACATCATCCAACACATCAGCTATTGGATCGTGAAAAACTTGAAAATACTGCTGCAACCCATTTTCTATTGGTTCCGATGAGATTACATGATTTCCTACAGGCTACTCATTTGAAGATAAACTATGCAATTTACCCTTCAAAAACTGAAATGATTCAAAAGAAAAGGGTACAGAATCATCTTGTATCATTTGATCATATGTACCAAATTCTGAGTCCTCATCTGCAACTTGATAATCAATGGCATTCGGGGGCTGAAAATCTGGATATGAGAAGTATTGAACAAGGTTTTTATTGCCCTCAAGATGGTCCAGATCAAGACTTGTCGACAGTCGATTTCTGATTGCATGGAAGTTGTCTCTGATGAACTGAAACGAATCAAAACAAAAAGGAAAAGATCCTTCACTTACTTCAAAATTTTCTTCACTTTCCTCGTCATGTCCATAGCTGATATGTGATGGTTGAACATTGTATTCGAGCTGCTGAAAGTGAACTTCTTCCTCCTAGAAACTAGCTGTTGATTTGTCTACAATATTAGCTTCTGTTTGGAGAACATAATCATCATCATACTGATCAAACTGAGGCAAATCATCAATATAAAACACATCATCAAGAATACATGTCATATCAACAGATCTCTCTTCTCCAAGATGATCTACAAAACAATCATTATCAGATCTATGACAACTGGGATAAGAAATAAGATGTTTTGGATCAGCAAATTTTTCTTCTTCAATTAGCGAGTGATGGGTTTGAACATTATACTCATTCCTTGTGGTGATATTTTGCATCATATCTTCCACTTCACTTACCAAAATGTCAAGCTTTACCTCTAGAGATTTCGATTCCTCCGGATCTATGTTTTTCATCTCTTCTTCCTTCAACTTTGCCCTTTAGATCAGCAAATGAACCTCTACATCTACTGCACTATTCTGCATCTCTTCAAGTGTTGCAAGATTCCTTTCTCTTAGCTGAAACTCCATTTCTGAATCAAAGGCACCTGGGTAGTGCAAGAGAGCGGATCCAAGAGGAGGTCTTTTATTAACTAGAATCGAATAATAAACTTGGTTAAATCTGGAAGAAAACTGTTGTACTATCTCCCCTGGCAGTATTTTCAGCTGGTTATACTCTTCTATAATCAAGAAAGGGTTTTGTCTGACCACCCACTTGTTGAGGAAAACTTTGACGAACTACTGGAAATTTGAGATGCTTGCATCAAGCAAGGTTTTGAACCAACTCTTGACTTTGCCTTGCAAAGAAAGAGCAAAAAGCCTAATACTAACATCCTCTTCATCAACTTCAAAAAGGTCAAGAAAAGACTCAAAATTCAGAACATTTCTCTCAGCAGTGATGTTGTCGCGTTCACCATCAAATCTTGGTAGATATAGATCATGATTTTTAGGGAAAGCATGGGATATAGGAGATAAAATCATAGGCTTGTATCGATCTGGAATTTTACAAGGTATAGGGGTATGTACAAATGCTGCAGAATCAGTCTTGGTCTCTTAAGGTTCATCGGTTTGAATATGGTCATCACAAGATTCGAAAGAAAGGTCTTGATCAAGCTCAAAAGCATGCAAATCTTTGGCATTCACAATATTCAAAGGGAAGGAATCAAATGCAGGCCTAGGATATTTTCTCAAATACAATATACTTTGCAAAGCCTTCTTGACATTCTTGGGAAAAGAGAAGAAATAATTTATGACAAAGAACAAAATGTCTTGGATGAAATTCCAACTTGAATACCTGATCTTTCCATATTGTCCTTTCATGTTTCTGCTGGTCAGGTTCATCCTCCAATGGATTCCTTGGATCTGATCTCGAAACTGATTTAGAGTCGCCAGGTGAATGATTTCAGCCTTGCGGTGTCTGATCATTGTCCACCATCAACAATCAGATCTGAACTTGATTACATTTTACTGAGGAAACTAGATGTTCATTGCATAAGCTAGACCGGAGATTGACTGAAGCATCATTCATCTATTTTCGCTAATGCAAAGCAAGAGTGTTTCGAAGGCTACCTGGCTAAATTCAGGCTCCGTCTGTAGTTTATAAAGCAAACAACAAAATTTTCTCCCCAGTATGGTCACCACTATGTTATAGCCTAAATATAGCTCAAGCTGAGAAAGGCAGAATCCAGGGTAACATCAAACCACGCTTAACCTGGTAGCTAGCCCTACCAGGTCGGGAGAGGGCTCTGTCCTTGTCAATCTCAGCAAAAATGATCAATGAGGCTTGAGGTGACTTGAATGAAGAGTGATTTTAGGCTAGCTATCTGTGCAAAAAGAGTTTGATTGATTTTAAGAGTGTTTTGTTGGCTCAAAGGGAAAGGCAGATTTTGGGTCTGGGGAATGAGGCTCAATTTTGCAGAGATCTGAATGGGGCGAGGTAGGTAATTGATTTGGCACTTCAATTTGAAAGAAATTGAAATTTGAGACAAGTGAGGAGTTGAAGAGGGCAAGAAACCTTCAGGGATCCTCTTCAAACAGCTGAAAACATAGAGAATTAAACAAACCCTAGGTAGAGCACTGCAAATTCAATGAATTCTACCTTTAACCTTGTTTGTTTAAGTTAAGAAGAAATAAGAGAGAAAGTGGTATACATAAAGCATCAGTAGACTTAAATTTACAGAGAGAAACACACTATCAAAGAAAAATACCACATGAATCCCATAGAGTGCTGCAAACCCTGGTCTATTCCTTTGCCAAATTGCAGAGATGAATGTACAATGATGCTCAAAGCATTCCCAAGAGTCCAACCATGCTAATGACTGAAAAACCATAAGAAATAGACAAAAAATAACTCATCCCAGTCTCTAGGAGTCGAGCTCACAAGTTTAGGAGTTGTTCCAAACAAAATCTAAACTGAGAACTAGAAAGCAGGTAGTGGAACAACTTGCCTCTATAAACTAGGAAACCGATTCATTCAGTTGCAAATCACCTTTTGATGGATGAATCTACCTCCATGAGTGAAAATTTAACAAAATTACATCAAGATCCATCAAATTACATCAAATTACATCAAATTACATCATGAGTTTGCCATTTGGAAGTAAGAAAGTTAAAATGTCAAAAACTAGGCGAAAAACAAAGTTTCTGGGTAAAAAATGAGCAAAATCCTCCAATGTACCGCGCCTGATTTCCCTATGCGTCGCGCCAGTTTGCAGCTGATTTTGGAGGCCTTCCTGATGTCCAAATTTGCTACAAGTGGGATTTTTGGAAATTTCTGCCTGTCTACTTTCCAACACAAGTGGAATTTCTGAATTTGGCTTCCATTTGCCCCTCCAAAACTGATTTCTCCCAACACTGCTTCCTGTGTGTCAAAAAAGGGGTAGAAAAGTCATTTTTGGGGTGTTTTTGACACTTCTGGAAACCCAAAACCTGTCAAAATTTCTTGGCCATAGGTAGGCATGCATATTTTTCCATGAAAAATCCAAAAATGTATAGTTTTCACCAAAATGAGTCCCCCATCAAAAGCGCGTGCCAAGTGGCACGGCGCATAGAGCTGAAAAGTCTGTTTTTAGGCCAAAAATTTTCAAAAATGCAAAAAGTGTCCCAAATTTTTTGAAATTTGGGCTAAGTGTTCTTCATTATGTGCTATGCTGGGCCAAGGAAGCCTCAGCCAAAATCTGAAGTCTATCATTCCTTTTCCGATGCTTTGAGGCCTTCTTCAACTTGGCCTTCAAGATCTTGATTCTTGCTTTGCAAACATGGTTTCTCGCCCAATAATGATTGGCCATGTTCCTCAACATATTTTTCTCAGTGTTGGCCTTCTCTAGCATCCTTTCCCAAATGCAAGTTTGTTCTCTCAAGCCAAGATTCCCGATCATGTTCAATCTCTTGCTCATACCCATGATCACTGTCTCTTTCCATTTTCCTTTGGTTTTGAAAAATGTGGTTGTACATGGATGGTTTTGTGGATAACAGTGTGAAAATATGGTGGAGGAATGAAATGGGTAGAGTGTATGGAAAAGAGTGTAAAAATGTATGTGTGAACAGAGTTTAGGGATGTGAGTAGGGTTTAGGGAGTGTAGGGTTTGGGAAATTATATGTGAGAAGGGGATTGAGGGGAGGAATCATTAATATGCAATGAAGAAAACTAGGTTTGTGGTTTGGGGATAGTATAGGGAATGAGTGGATATGAGAGGGGGAATGGGAAATGAAACTATTGAAATGTAGTGAAGGGGATGTGAAAGTGGTAGAGGGGAATAAGACAACAAAAAATGGCAATTTTGCAAACCCTAGGCAGATTTTCAATGAAACTGTGCAAGGAGCTAGGGTTTTATTTTTTACCTATTGAAACACCATAAACACTGATGGAAACTCATATATTGGAAATATGGAGGTGTTAACTTAGTTTTGGAATGAAGAATTTGCAATTTTGGAGCTTTTGGAGGAAGATTTGAATGGATTTCAGGCTTTTTAGCCCAATGCGCCGCACCATCTCTATGCGCCGCGCCAGTTCATTTTTTACACTGCAGAGGGCTGCCCAATGTGCCGCGCCATCTCTATGAGCCACACCTTTTTTTAGGAGACTTTTGGAGACCTTACTGATGTCCAAATTGGGCGCAAGATAGCTCATTGGAAATGTTATTGAGTCTACTTTCCAACCCAACTTGAATTTTTCAATTTGGAGTTCATTTTCCTTATCAAAAATCAAATCTCCCAAGACTGGTCAAAATGTGCAAAATGAGGCTGCCTCAAGGCAGAGTGTTGTTGCAGTCAACTTTTGAAGGTCTTCCTCAACTCCAAATTGAGCTAATGATAGCTCACTGGAAATATATTTGTGTCTAGTTATCATTTGACTCATCAAGCAGTCATTTGGCCAACCAAACTAGGAGAAATCTTGATCTTCCCAAGGTCACTTCAGAGGTGCATCAATTCTCCTCAGGCAACTGTATTTTTGACATTTCTATAAAACCATTACACCTGTGTAAAAAGTGAAGGAGTTTTTTCTTCCTTGGCCTATTGTGGACAAAAACCTCTCTCATTTTTCCCAAATTCATCTTTTATTGCTCAAAAAAATCATTGGAGTAAAACCTATCCTGAAGTGTGGAACAAGGGATTTGTCGAAATGAAATGAAATGAAGGGGATAAGGGGCTTCTAAATTATTGAGAAAATTTTGGGAAGTAGGTAGGGATGTTAGGAAGCAGGGGAAAGTGTAATTTCAAATATTGAGTGAGGGGAAGGGGTCCAAAAGGGAAAAACACAAGCCTAGCCTAGAAAATTGCCAAGTTGTAGCAAGAAACTAGGGTTTGTGTGAAAATGAGGAATTTGGGAGATCTCAGTGATGGGAAGTGTTTAATAAAGTAAATTAAGGATAGTGGAAGGTGTATGAACATCAGGATACAAGTTTTGCTGATGATTTGACCATCCAAGAGAAATTACCTCCAAAACCCTAGGAGAGGGAAATGAACCTTACCTAGGCACAAATGAAGCATGAACAAGGTGTAAAATGACCCAGTGGAACTTGACATGATGATGAAAACCCTCTGAATGATGGTACACTCAGATGAATGGTGACATGGACCGACATTTGGACAACTTTGAAAAGAGTGAAAACATACCCTAGACCTAATACCTAGTGACCAAATTTTACTTGAAGACTCACTAAAATGACAAAATTTGATCTTGACACCTTAAAATCACTTTGTAAGAGCATGATTGATCATTGGAGGAAGGCTACAAAGACTGACACTAACATATAGGAAGGCCAAAATCGTCAAACGTGGAAAATTCAACCTGAAGCTGCAAGGTGGAAGGATTAGAACACTTCTTGTTGTTCTCCATATTCCTGCATTGGCCAGAAATCTGATTTCTGTAAGCAAGATGGATGGTGCAGGTGTAAAAACAATGTTAGAGAAAGATACATTCAATATGGTTTTGGGAGAACTAGTATTAATCCAGGGAGTTCAGATTGGAACTTTGTACAAGCTTTATGGTAGCATTTTTATTGATGGGTGCAACAGTTATATGGTTCTTGAAAGTGGAGCGGAAATCCTAGTGGTCTCTGGAGAAAATACCATGTTATGGCATCAAAGGATTGGAAATATTGGAGAGAAGGGCCTTCGGATATTGCATGGAAATGGTATGGTAGAAGGTATCTCAAATTTCTCTCTAGATTTCGATTTCTGTGAACATTGTGTATATGGGAAGCAGAATCAGGTGAGTTTTCCTTCTGGTGCTAAGAGGGAGAATAAGATATTAGTGCTTGTGCACAGTGATGTGTTTGGACCTGTGTTGGTTCCATCACTGGGAAAATCTATGTACTGTGTCTCATTCATAGATGACTTCTCAAGGAATACATGGATATATTTCTTGAGTAAGAAAACTAAAGTCTTTGACAGATTTAAAGAATTTAAGGCTCTGGTGGAAAACCAGACAGAGAAGAAGATAAAGGTGCCAAGGACAGATAATGGTGGAGAGTTTTTCAAGAAGGATTTTGAAGAATTCTATAAGAAGTGTGGCATAGCACAACAAAATACTAATCCATACACACCTAAGCAAAATGTAGTTGTAGAAAGAATGAACAGAACATTGATGGAAAAGGCAAGAAGCATGCTTAGTAGTACCGGGTTAGGACAAGAATTCTGGGCCGAAGTAGTGGAGACTACATGTTACCTGGTTAACAAATCACCTTCATCAGCGTTGGAGGATAAGACTCCACATGAGGTATGGACTGGTAAGAAACCTTTCTTTCACATCTAATGGTATTTGGATGTGATGCATATGTACATGTTCCAAAGGAGAAAAGTACCAAGTTGGATAATAAATCTGAAAGGTGCATCTTTATTGGGTATAAGGATGGTTTAAAAGGTTACAAGATTTCGAACCCAAAAACAAGGAAGGTTGTGTACATCCGAGATGTGGTGTTTAGAGAGGTGAAAGATGTTGTTAAACATGATGTCCTACCAAAGGAACCTGAGAAGATAGAGTTTGAGCTAAAGGAGTATGAATCAGATTCAGAAGAGAAAGAGCCACAAACTCCAACTATGAGAAGATCAGTTTGGGAAAGAAAGAAACTAGAAAGGTATACTCCATCTGCTTTCTATTCAAATTTTTCTTTGAATATAAATGATGATGATCCCAGAAATTTTAGGGAGGCGGTAGATTCATAGGATGGAAAACTCTAGAAAGAGGCCATGGTTGATGAAATGGCATCCTTGCACAAAAATGAGGCATGGGATCTAGTGGAGTTGTCGGCTAGAAGAAATCCCATTAGGAGCAAATGGGTGTTTAAGAAGAAGATGAATGTAGAAGTCAAGGTGGAGAAATAAAAAGCTCAATTGGTAGAAAAAGGTTATCCCAAGGTGCCAGGAATTGATTTTAAAAATGTTAACAAATACCATTGGGATTTAAACCTTGACCGCGTGGAATGCTGTAACATGTGATAAGGCTTGAATTTAATGCTGCGGAGATGTCAATGGTTATTTCATCAGCATTATAGTAGTTGTAACCATAACATGTGATCAACAACCACGGGGCTGCCAGCGGGTTGGGACTGCCCTCTGTCACCCCCCCACCCCCCCCCCCCAACTTAGAAAACTTTACAACATAAAATTATGCGGAGTTGTATATGGGTAGGAAATAATGGATAGCAGAGATGGTGGAGGTATTTGCTAGCGTACCGGAGGTCGCGGGATCAAACCCCCCGGATCTCACATATATTTTGATCCACCGTACAGGGGACACGTGGCAGCCTCCAGGCTTGCCACATATCACCCATCCATTGGTCCTTCAAAAAACTTCGTACAAACAAATCAAACACCCAAAAATAGCCACGTGGCACGATCTGATTGGGTTTGAGAAAATGGAATTTTCCAAGTATATGCCACCTGTTAACTATACCTGCATGCTGACTGGGCATCCCAGTCACCCTGTCACAAAAATTTTAGCTATTTAGGAAAACAAACAGAATGCAATATCTTCTTCATATCACATGGGTTTTTCAAACCATTCTCGGCACCATAATCGCAACGACGAGACATATCTGATTGCTCATGTTCAGTATAGTTTCAAACACTTTCAATTTTGAGCATAACACATGATCTCCTGATCACAACTCCCCATTGGGAAGCTTTTAGACCCCAAAAGACTTTAATTACCTTTTCATAAGATGAGGGTACAACTCCCTCACCTTTTCAACTCCCATCCACCTTGCCTTACTTGGTTTGCTACCCCTGAGCCAAATTCAAAGATAATCGACACTTCCCCTCTTAGAAGTGTGTGTCCTCTTGTCAAGGATGGTATCCTCCTTGAGCTCATCCAGAAATTCTGGTGAGAAATATTCTATAGTTGGCAGTTGAATATCACTCCCTTGATCATCAATCAAAGGAGTCTCATACAAACATAAATTTTACACATTGAAAATGGAATGAATTTTCATATACGAAGGCAAGTCAAGTTGAAATGCATTATTACCAACTTGTTTGATGATCTTGAATGGACTATACCGAATGGGCTTGTGCTTTTTACCTTATCATTGCATCCTTTCTTTGCTTATGTGCAACCATACTTCATCTCCTTCTTGAAACTTGTGATCAACTCTATGTTTTTCATGCCTCTCCTTGTATTTTCTTTGACTCTTCTCAAGTTGTTCTTGAACTTGTTGATGAATAATCTGAATTTTCTCAATGAAATTTCGAGCCTTGTTAATATCACTATGCCCATCAATTGCAACATCATTCTCAAAGATGAAGTCTAATGGCGATTTCGGCAAATACCCAAAGTAGGCTTCAATAGGTGAAGTATTTGTAGAAGAGTGCTTTGCCCGGTTGTAAGCGTGATGAATGTAATGTAGTTGTTCATCCCACAACTTGGGATGTTTGCTGCAATATCCTCTCAATAGATGCATAATGGTTTTATTCACCACCTTGGTTTGGCCATCAATTTGCAGACGAAACGCAGTACTCTTTTTCAACTTTGTGTCCATCATCTCCCAAAGATTGGACCAAAAATTCCCAACGAACCTGAAATCCTTGTCACTAACAATAGAATTTGGAAAACCATAATGAACCCATACATGTTGAAAATAAAGTTAAGCATTTTGTTCAACAGTAATCATTTTCTTACATGGCATAAGTATACACATTTTACTAAATCTATCCACAACTACATAAAGATAATCATGTTGTTTTCTTGACATAGGTAGACATCCAACAAAGTCCATGGAGACACTCTCCCATGACCATGATGGTACTGCTAGTGGTGTGTACAACCGAAGCTTCCTATTGCTAGGCTTTCTTGTTGCACACTGTTGAAGCCCCGAAAATCGGGTCTACAACAAGGGGGATACCCACCCGATCCGGACCTTGGTTAGCAGCTCCTTTTCCGTTTGGTGTAGTGGGTCCGACTGGGGATAATGGGACCAATTTCCCAATATGTGTGTGTGTGTGTGTTTGAGATTTGATATTTCTTTTCTAAAATTCCTAAGTAAAATGCTTTTAATCTATTTCTAATCTATTCATATGCAAACTGTATTATAAGAAATATCTAACTCTAAAACTAACCCGGGATGTAAATCTTTCTATTTATGCGATCTAAAATGATTTCAGATAACAATCGATAATAAAGATCATTCAATTATTATGAGAAAAGAATTCAATAAAGATAAACCATTTCATATAAAAAGTTAGATGAAACAGTTGTGAAAAACATATCACATAATAAGCTATTCATACATCAAGCACAAATCAATATTTGTCACCGTACAAAAGTGCCAAATGATAACTCAAGCATTCAAGCATCAATATATGAATAACTGAACATAAGTATCACTTTTAACACAGAAACAGAAACAGTTAAGAGATAAAAATACCATTTATAACTGGTTCTACTCATGTGCTAGAAGCAATAATGATTTATCTCTTTCTAATCCAACATCCATTAAGAGTACAGAAATGCAACATTAATAACAAATAATAGACACAGATATCAATAAATCTCATTCCATTCATTCATCAAAACCTCCTTTGAGGGTGCAGAAGTGCATGTTATGAGGATAAGTTTTTGACAAATTTTAGGACCCTTCTCTAAATGCATGAGAAGGGTTTAAATACTACTAACTAAATCTAAAAATAGTTTATTACAAAAATTTAGGATTCGGTTTAAATGACCGTCCTTTTTCTAGGCAAAAATAAAGTAAAACTGAAACTAAATCTAAAATTGAAAACTATCAACTAACTACTTATGAATTTGATCTCTGAATTTGCAAGCATCCAGCATTATTTTGAGAAGAGGTGGATGGCCGACTTCAGATTTCAACTGCCCCGAAAAGACAGAATCGGCAAGTGTAAGCACAATCTTCTCAGCAGAATTAATGATGCAATTAAGAGTGCTGCATTGATTGTGTGGTTTTACTAGATATGTCCAGTAAGAATCCCAATTTAATCTTGTCAATCCTTGAATTGATTTTTCTTTTTCTTCCGCCTTTCGTTTCCACTCTGTTTGCAATTGTTGTGCCTGTGGAAGATATCCCGGAACAATTTCTGAAATCAAATTAACCTTGTGAAAATTCTCATTTACGCAATCAGTAATATTGCCTGCTGCTGTAGCTGACTCCTCTGCCACTTTTTCTGCCTCTCTGATCTGTGCATCCCAATTATTGAAAAGTATTTCTTTACGACTGTCATTGATAATTGGTGCACCAGCTCTTTTTCCTTCCTCTGTCTTTTGCCATGCCAAATAATTAGTAACTCTTTCATTAGTTAAATCATAATCATGTCATAATTCTACGACATGATTAGTGATTTTATCACTTTCTATACAAAAAGAGTTCCATTGCGAGATTTTCTGGCATAATACATCTTGTTGTTGCAGTAGTTGGTTGTTTAAAGAAATAGATTCTGAAATAAACTCTGGAAGTTTGGGATCATCTTTGTGCTCTTCTCGGATAATCTGTATTTGTTTCTCTTTATCGGCCAAACTTTTTTGTTATCCGATTTGCATCTCTTGAAGCTCTTGCTGTAATTTTTCAAGTTTTACCTGTGCTTCACTGCTAGCATGAGCTTGTTGCAATTGCTGTTGCAGAACTTGTATCTGATCTTCTTTTTCATTTAATAATATTCGTACCTCAGATGCTTTGTCAATAGTTGCAGAGGCATAAGCTCCTGTAATCTGAGATAACTTGGTATGATTCTCAGTAGGATCCGTAGTAGGATCTTTCCATAAGACATCTAATTGTTCTGCATTAGTAGAGATTTCACTCTCTAACTTTCTCGTTTTCCTTTGCTTCCTCACTACTGCTTTATACTGCGGGCTGTAGAATACATCCAGAGGAGGAATGTCCTCTATATTAAGTACAATTTCAGAGGAGGGAGTGATAGTTATATGCTCAGTTTCTGTGACATTGCCACTTATTCCCATGCTTAAAACTTTTGTTGTCTGTACAGGGGTTTGTGTATTATGTCCTTCAATATTAAGCAATTCATTAAACGTTTCCCATTATTTATCTAATTGAATGCTGGTGGATGGTTGCTATACAGTGGGAGGTGGAAGATTCAACTATGGAGTGGTTGAAGTCTGTAGTTGTGAAAGCTCTTTTGACTGAGCTGTATCTTTCACTGAGCCTTCATCTTTATCAGACTTTTGAGAATGTTCAGAAGTTTCTTTGTCAGACTTTGACTTACACCTGCCAGTATCTGAGCTACCACTAAGACTGAAACTAGGAGTTGGTTCCCTTGCGGGTTCCAAGCGTAAATTTTCCAAAGGGATAATGGTCAATCTTCTTTCTCGGTAGATTTTAAATTCTTGAAATACTTCTGGGGAAAACTGTGTTTGAGCTAAATGCAAAATTTCTTTAAATGAACATTTTTCTTGAAACATATCATCAAAAGGATCTTCTTCTCCAGAAAATACTCTCACCTTAACTGCGGTGGTGAAATCTTTGACAACATCATATGGATCAAATAGCCTTCTCAAAAACTTGAACAGTTGTAAGCATGTAATATTTCTTACCTCTTTGAATGCATGACCAACATTAAACAATGAAAATGCTCCACAGGCTACGGGAAATTGTGGCCAGATGGCCTTCTTCTTATCCTTTAATTCCTTTGTCAAACCTCCTTCACCACAGGTTTGGTATGCAATTTCTCGAGCTATAAGTTTATCCGGAACATACAAGGGTAAAACATGAGGAGAAGAAGAGCTTCGAAAAACCCTCACATAGGTAAACCACTCTTCTCCAAACCATCGTGCGACAGGGAGAATGTCGACTTCTGCTTCCGGGGAAAACCTTGGTGCATCCTTATTATACAATGTTTTGTACAGTGGCAACATTATGCCATGGAAAATCTTGTAAAAATGAGGAACAAATTTTGATTCCCACAGTTCTTTATGATACACATGAATAGGCAAAGGATCATGAATTGTCCATTGCCAACCCATTAAAGGGAATTTAGAAATAAAGAAGATAGAATCCATAACATAGGCAGATAGATAAAAGGAGGATAAATCCTCTGAGAGACAGTCTGTTTAGACCGGTAATTGAAAATAGCAGTGGCTAAATTATCAGACAGTATTTTGGCCCAGTCTACAATGGTAGCGTTAACAGCAACATTTAATAACGGAAGCCATTTAGGCAAGACCTTATTTATGTCAGGCTTTCCAAAAAGCCTACATAACATAGCAGCAGCAAAACAATAGGGAGAGGTGAGTGAACCAGTACTCTACATACCGTGTTTGTCTTTCTTCAATGGTTCATCTCTTTTGGTCCATTCCTTTGTGCATTCTGCCAAATTTGCATTTTCCCTAGCAAATTTCTCCATAAATTGTTTGTTGTAAGTCGCCTGAGGCTCCGTCAAATGATACATAAGTCTCAAATCTGCTGTAGTGAATGACCCGATGAGCTCTTGATCTGGAGTTCTAAATTTCCTGTCTGAAATATCGGTGCTATCCAGCACCCTTTTACCATATCTGTATACGGAAGAATTCTCGGTCTTGCTGCTATCCAGTGCAAAAATGAACAAGCCAATTCTGTAAGAGATGCTTTAGATGAATTACTTGAACCTACAGTAGTCGCGACTTCCATTACCCTGGGATTTTCTTCTTCGAGCAGATTATGCATTCCCTCCCAGGTGGTGATACCGGCATCCTTGTTGCAAGCAATATCTGCATATAGGGAAGCCATCTCTTTGTTTTCAGAACTTGGAGTTTTCTCTTTCTTTCCCATAATACTCTGTGAATGCTTTGTATAGTCTTCTGCTCCTTCGCACCTGTGGTTTTACGAATTAAGTGAGAGTAATGACATGAGAAAGGTGACGTGATAGTTTTAAATGCTGAAGGCGGATGAAATATATTATTTTAACATGAAACAACCTTTCAATCAAAACAAAATCCTTTTTATCGATAATTGATAGTCCATTCATTAATTCAATCATTAAAGTGCATAACAGATATTGATTTATGAAAATATTTTCTTTGGACAACGAGCTTTTAAGAATCTGCGACATTGCGATCTGCGATTTGCTGTGCAATATCACAATATCGCAGATCGCAGTTTTCGCAAATCGAAATCAACGCAAGATCGCAATTATCACAAATCGCAATATTCACGTATCGCAGTATTTTTTTTTCCACAGAAAAAAATCGAACCTTCTATTAAAAAGAGGGTTACATAGCATATGCCTTGCATTCCTTTCCCTTTTCCAGGGAAATAAAACTACACTGCTGTGTGATTGTTTTTTTTTTCTAAACAAGAACCACCCAACAGCTCTGTCCAAATAAGACTGAGAACAACAAAAAACCAAAAATCTGGAGTAAGCAACCCCCGGCTTCCATTAAGGAAAAACACCGAAACAGGATTGCTCACCTCCACAAACTGTCCACAAACCAGCTAGTAAAAACTGTGCTGGCTGAAAGTGTTGTTTTTAAACAAAAATACATCATCTCAGGCCTCCGACAAAGGGAAAACAGCACTGAAGATTTTACAGTTTTACCTTCTAATGATTTTTCACAAGTTGCTTTTTTTGTTTTTTTTTAAAAACATATACAAACTGGACTTTAAACTGGAAAGTATGAACATTAAAAAAACAGTAAAAAGAAAAATGAGCTGTTGGCAGCTCACCGACTAATCAAAAATAGGGGGAGGGAGTCTCCTTGTTCTCCCTTCAGCTACTTCCTCTACTGACCATTGGTCCAAAACCTGCTCAATGCCTTTTTTAGAAAGGTTGTCTGCTTCTGCATTTCTTTCCCTGTAGATGTGAGATAAAGTTAGATCGGAAAAAATACTTTTAAGACGAATAATTTCAGACAGCAAAGGAAGTAAAAGAAAATTTCTGCAATGATGTGATCCATTAGCCCACTTGATTGTATTCAGAGAATCCCCAAATATCTGCACCTCCCTCACATTGCGCTGCAGTAACCAGCACAGCAGTAAATGTAGTGTTTTGAGCTCAGCGTAGTTATTTGACCCAGTACCCAGTCTAATGGAGGCTTTGAGCTTAAGTCCTGTGGGATAATTAATCACCAAACCTGCTCCACAATTGTTGTTTACGTCTGATGCTCCATCGAAATAAGCCCACGGAATTGACCCTTTTATTTCTTCTACCTGCACCGGTCTTTCACTTTTAGTATTTGAAGGCTGTGGAATGCTTTCAAAGATGGCTACTCCTTCGGCTGCTAGTCTGTCAATAGGGAAGAGAGAGTCTTTGAAAATTTGGTGGTTCCTGGCAAGCCAAACTCCCCATACAACCAGCAGAGGCAACATTCTGACTTTGTCATTTGGGGCCTGCTGCCACCAATTGTTCTAGGCTTCGGCTATGTCCTCCCCTCCCCAACAGAGGGGGACCTTTGTGAGTCTTAACATTTCATTCCAAAGACTTTTAGAGAAAGGACATGCAAGGAAAAGATGCTGGGATGTTTCCTCACTCTCCTTACATAGGGAGCACCAGCCTGGGCCAATCTTCCCCCTTTTTTGGAGTGCATCCCATGTAGGTACTTTTCTTTGTAGAACACACCAGAAGAACAACCTGGTCTTTGCTGGCCCTTTCAGCTTCCACAAAGACTTTGCCCACCAGATTGGTTCCCCCCACCCCTTTTGTAACATAAGCCATTCATATCCCATCTTGGGGGAGTAGAAACCTGTTTGGGCATACACCCACCGCAATTCATCTGACTCATTTGAATACGGATGTGGGATTGCAACAGTCCTATGCGAAAGGTCCCCCACTCATCGTGCCACCTCTCTTCTAGTGCCAAATCAGTCGCTGTGAGCCAGTCCTGTCTCCAGATAGAAGAATTTGCGCTATCAGCAATTTGGATGAGTGAGAAAAAACCTCTGGAGTTTAAATGTTCAAGCAGGCCTCTTGAGAGAGCGAAAGAGTCCGTGCAGCCCACCCACGGGTCCCTTCCTAGCCTTATTGAACTCCCATCTCCTACTCTCCAAGCCAATCCTTTTTCGATAATCTGGACTGCTGCCACCAAAGCTTTCCATACCACCGAGGAATTCCTTGTAGATTTTGAGGGCTGTCTTATCCATTCAAGGGGCGAGGCTGGGTCAATGTACTTCCTCCTAGTCACTGCGGTCCATAAGTTATCAGAAACAATCAGCCTCCACGCGAGTTTTGCTGCTAAAGACTGAGCGAAAGGGAAAAAATCTTTTATCCCCCACCCTCCCCATTTTTTCGGGCGGGCAATTTTCTCCCAAGCAACCCAGGGAGCAACATAATCCTTCTTCTGTCCAGCCCATAAAAATCTGCTGCAAATTTTCTTTATTTTCAACAGGATACATTTAGGCACCCATATAAGGCTAGCCCAGTACACTGGGATGGCTAAAATCACCGATTTTATCAGCACAAGCCTGCCTGCCCTTGACAACCATTTAAAACTCCAGTGATTTATTCTTTCCTCAATTTTCGCCAACAGCCAATTCCAGTCTTGAACCCTGTAGGAGTCAGGTTTCAGCTTAAAGCCAAGGTATTTGAACAGATCCGAAAGAGACTTTAGATCAAAAGAGAGAATCTCCTTTACTCTATTTGCTTCAATGGGAGAGAGCCCTGCAATTGTAACAGAAGATTTCTGATCATTTATGGCCAGTCCCGTAGCTTTCAGGAAGAGGTCAAGAAGCCTTTTTAGACAGCAGCAGTCCTCCCGACTCCCATTACTAAAAATAAGAATGTCATCAACAAAGAGGAGATGTGTCACCCATAGGTTCATGCCTACTTCTATTCCTTTCAATTCACCCTGTCTCTTCGCCTCTTTGATCAGTAAGCTAAGTCCTTCAGCTGCTAGCAGAAAGAGGAGGGGGGAGAGAGGGCAGCCCTAGCGAAGCCCCCTCTGCGGTTTAAAAAAATTCGAGGCAGCACCATTAATCAGAACTGCAATCGAGGTAGAGGTGACACACGCCATGATCCACCTTACAAAATCATGCCTGAATCCCAGGTGAGTTAAAAGAAGCCTTAGATATATCTAGCTGATTCTATCATAAGCCTTTGAGAGATCAATTTTTATGATAGCCCCTTTTTTCCGGCTTCTTTTTAGACTGTGAAGGGTTTCTTGAGCCACTCCCACGGCCTCATGAATTTGTCGCCCATCCAAGAACCCAAACTGTTCCTCAGATATGCTTTTAGAGAGGAAAGGTTTCAGCCTGGAAGCAATTATCTTAGCAATAACCTTGTATAAACAGGTGCAGAGAGAGATGGGCCGAAAATCATTGAAAGATGAAGGTTGGTCCGACTTTGGAATGAGAGTCAGGAATGTGGCATTAAAGGGCTGATAGACCAAGCCTGAGACCCTTGATTCTTCCACCACCGCTGTCAGGTCAGCTCCCAGAAATTCAAAGAAGTGAAGGAAAAATTCCACAGTCCAGCCATCAGGGCCTGGACTTTTCTCTTTTTGCATCGATTTGAGGTTTGCTTCCACCTCCTCCTTGGACACCGGAGCCATCAAAAGGTCATTTCCTTCATCTTCAATGTACCTTGGGAAAAACTGGGCTACGCTTATGACTTCAGCAATTGAAACTTCTGCAGGGGCCTTAAAAAGGTTTTTGAAGTAATCAACTCCGAGGGATGCAAGCTCTTCGAAGGACTGTGCCTTTTCCCCATTTGCTTTAGGCAGTTCCCATATGGTGTTTATATTTTTCCTCCCTTTAGCGTAGTTTTGAAAAAACTTTGTGTTGTCATCCCCCGCCTGAAGCCATATGGCTCTGCTTTTCAATCGCCAGCTCTCCTCCTTATCTTGCAGTAACTTCCTTCTGGCTGCCTCCAAAACCCGAATTCTGTCACGAGATTCCACTGTGGCATATCCCCTCCCATCCGGGGCTTCCAGGAGCTCAAGTTCAGAGTTTATGGCCCTTAGTTTTTCGTCTTCGAGGGATGCCTTGTGGGAAGCCCAGATTTTAGTTTCTGCTTTCAAAGCCTTCAGATTATCCATAAAAGCCTTACTTCGACTTAAAACCCCCTCCTCCCTTATTTCATCCCTCCTCCAAGTGGAATGTACCAAGGAAACGAAGGAGTCGTCAGACAGCCAAGAAGCATTGAATTTGAAGGGGGTCCCTGGTTTTTTGAGAGTTCCTTTTGCCTCCAGTAGAATCGGGAAGTGGTCGGACACGCCCCCATCCCCCACCCAATGTCGAAAAATGGAAAGTTTCTCAGATAGGGCTTCTCCCAAGAGAAAGCGGTCCAATTTCTTCCCAACCCAGTCATTTCCAACTCTTTTGTTGCGCCAGGTAGGCCTAATCTTGATAGGAGAGAGGTATATCAAATGGGATGAGGCAATCTGAGAGATAAAAAAATCAGTTAAAGGATCCGGTCTGGCATTTGCTCCCCATGATTCCAGAACCCCAAGGGAGAAATTTAGATCGCCTCCAATGATCAAGTTATGGTGGGCCAGAAAAGACTTTTGGAAGAAAGAGGACCAAAAGCGCTCCCTTTCCTGGCAGGGCCCGTAGACGTTCATGAGCAGTAAGGGAAAACAGAATTCCTTGGAGTAGAGCTCCACCGCCAAAGAGTGTTCAAAACCCCAGGAGGTAATTTCTTTAAAGTTTCCAGCTCTATATCCAGTGACCAAGCCACCAGATCGACCATCTGCGTCTATGGCCCGAAAGAGCCAACCAGGCAGCAATTTTAAAAGGAGAGCTATGATTTCTTCTCCATTACCAAGAGTTTCTTGCAACATAAGAATATCCGGATTATATTGACTGACTAAACTCCTGAAAGCTAGTTTTTTGGGTTGACTAGCTAACCCTCTACAATTGAAAGAAAGCAGGATCATTTCAACGATACAGAGGGTGGCTTTGCTGCTCTAAGCACCCCAGTCAAAGATTTTTTCTTCCCATCAACTATATCAATGATTGCCTTCTGCTTGGCCTTAGACATACTAGATTTCCTACCTCTGGATTTTCTAGGCCCTATAGGCACTAGGTCCTGCTCAAGACCTCCAGGAGCAGTCTCTTTCCCATTACGAAAAGACAAAGATCTCAAATTATAGGGAGGAGCAGTCAGAGGAGGGGCAGGGTCCAAGGAAGAGCAGGGATGACTAGAGGCAGACAGGGAGGGCAGGGGATCTCCAGAGGGCGAGGGAACCGTGACCACAAGACTATCAATCGATTGAGGATTCACATTTAAACAAGAAAACTCCTTCTGGAGACGCCCAGAAGAACCAGACAACATAATAGCAGAGACATTTTCCATATATGAAAAACATAAAGAAGAGGGGAGGAAATTTGGCATACCCGTCTGTGGCTCCGCCACAAACTCAACAGTCGAGGTAACCTGTGAGGCTGCCTGTGCATGAAGCTGCTCGTGAGGCTCCACCGCTAGCCCAGCAGTCGTAGGAATGTGAGGGGCAGTCCGCACAAAAGGTTGCTCAATGGACCGGGCAGGGATGAACTGCTGCAAGGGGGCTTCAGACATCACCTCCTCCGACCCATCCTTTGCCTCCTCCTCCATTGGTTCATAAGAGGGATCCGAACCAGAGTTTGATATAGGAGCAACCACCGACTTTCGGGCCATCTTGAGAGGATTCCTTCGACGGCGATAGCCCAAAGGGCATTCTTTGGCCAGATGCCCATAAGTGTGGCAGCGATGACAACGAAAAGGCAAATTTTCATAGTCCAGTTTTTGCACGAACTCCAGCTCCCTGTACCTTAAGGTCATTGCCTCTGCAAGCCCCTCCCGAGGGTTTAAACTGACTAAAATCCTCGCCACACTCATATCATCTGAATGCTCAAACGAATGATCGAAGTCCAAAAACTTCCCCAGAGTATCTCCAATGGACTTAAACACATAATCAAACCAAAATTGAAGGGGTAAGCCTGGCAATTTTACCCATACTGGAGACTCGTTCAGCTTCTCAGTCTGAGCGTCAAAAAAAGGCGTCCATCGCTGAAGAAGGAGTGGCCGCTTACCAAAACTCCAATTCCTGTCAAGCACCCAGTTTACATGGTCTTTATGGGCAAAAAGCATGGTGAACCATCCTCTCTCCAGTACTTTAATCTCCACGGGCTGCCCTGGTGCATGTTCCCATTCCGAAAGAACCCATCTCCGAATGTAATCTGCCGAAAACTTTCGGCCTCGCACTCTGCCTATAACCCTTGTCTCTGAGGCTGCCATAGCCTCTTCGACTCGAATGTCCACTCCAACAATGCAGCAAGGCTGGGGCTCCTTCTTTTTTATGGGGCCCTGCTTCTTTCGTTTCCCCCCCACCTTGATAACCAGCACCACACCTTCTCCAGAATCAGAGTGGTGTCGGTCTACGGGCGTCCCTTCCCCTGCCGGGTCTTGTGCCTTTTCTTTCTCCCTGTCACCTCCAGAAGCTGGCTCCTTTTGCAGACTCTCCTTCCACCCCTTTTCCGGCAAAATCGGCTCCTTTGGGTGCTCTCCTCCGGCGCCCAGAACACCCACTGGGGGGTCAGTCAGAGGTAGAGCCCAGCTCTTCGTCGCCGAGGGCCCAATGTCAACTTTGGGGCTTGGATTCAAGCTTGACCTTTGAAATGGGACCCTGGTTTCACTTTCAAGACCCCATGGGGGAACTACTTCGGAGACAGGCCTTTCCTCTGTCTTATCATTTACTAATCGAGGCCCTTTCGAACCATGCAAGCCGCAATTGGCTACCACATCCGCAAGCCCTCCAGATAGAGGCGGAAAACTTGTGAAATCGGAGAAATCTGGCCCCAAGTTTGAGAAAAAAGACCCGGTTACTTCAGCAACATTCTCCACAGTGCTTTCACCTACAGAACAAACCCCCTGAGAGGGAAAACCAGCACATTCGCCCTTTTTAGGCTTTGCCCTTTCGGGAGGAGCAGATCTGAGAGAAGAAACTGTCGCCTCAAGATCGAAAGGTTTCACCTCTTGCTTCACAAATCTCAGAGGGAAGAAACGCTCCAGGTTTTGGACCGATACATCATGGCCCCAAACAGTTAACAGGTCCTCAGGTGCCGGCTCCAGATCAACCAATTCGCTTTCAAGACCCATTCCTGCAAATAAAACAGAAACCCTAGCCCGTCGCCCAGAAGCTAGAAACCCGTGACTTCTCCGATCCGGTGGAAAACAACTAACGGAAAAGAAAAAACGCTAACAGACCGAGACAAAGGTTGAAAAAAACAAAACCTATACGCGGTAGCCACATGGTAAAATTGCAGGAAGAAGGTGTGGGGTGGCGAAACCACGGCGGAAGGGACCACTGTCCCATCACCCATCTGTGTGGCACAAGAGACGATGACCTCACGGCAATGCGTCCTGCAGCGAAACCCTAGCTACGGGAGCGCCCCAATTAAAGCCAGCTCCCAGTTGGTATGTATGTTGGGCACCTGCATACATCCTTTTTGTCTTCCACGTATCGCAGTCTTATAGCATCGCGAAATTGCAATATCGCAAAATATAATATATGAAAAGTATTTGTTAAACATCTTTTCTGCGATATGCGGTTTGCGATCAATATTTTAATGCATAGTTTTCTGGATCGCGCTATCGCAATATCGCGAAATCGCAATTTAAAAGATTTTGCCTTACAAAGGATGTCTACTTATTGCGATGGATGCGATATTTTCTTCAAAGAAAAGATTTTATTCTAATTTATCATAAACTTAAGTGTATTTAATGATTTCCTAAGGAATTTCCATAAGTTATGATAGTAAGTTTTATTTGAGAAAGGAAACAAGCACTAATTAATTTTTTTGGATTTTTTGACTAAGGGTCCCCTCATATTTAGTATTATTACTAATACTTAAATAAAAAGGGGGGTTGTTGCTGGCCACAACACACACATAGAACAACCTCTTATAAAACTTGACACACTATCTATCATGCGAGGCCAATATCAATACCTCTTTCATGCTTGTTGTTTTACCCCAAAGCTATCCAGCAGCTAGAAGCAATGACCTCTCTCATGACACTAAGTCTCTCTCCTTGTGATATACATATCTTTTACAAATGAAATAGAAAATTTTTATGCATGTGATAATCATTTTCTAAACTTGACTCATTATCAAGCTATCATGCACATCACAAAATCAACTTATCAGATGCATACTCTTCTATGTATCTCTCATGTAAAATAGAATCATTTTTAAGTAAAGTAGAAACACTTATAATTGTCCTTGAAAGAATTTCAGCAAATTTATTGAAAATACCTTTCTTTAACCTTATAACCAAGTGAAACTGTTGAATAAATCCCATCCACCTGAAATGTCGTGATTGCTGCAATTTTGCTTGCGACTGCAAGTACTGTAATGGTTGGTGATCGATATGTATAATCGTCTCTTTACCCATCAAGTAGTGTTTCCACTTCTTGACATTTTGTACCAATGCATAAAGCTCTTTTTCATATATAGATAATCAGTTACAACACCATTGAATGTTTCAGAATGAAAAGCGATAGGCTTACCATGCTGCAAAAGTACTGCGCCCATGTCATAATCACTAGCATTGGTTTGTATCTTGAATGGCTGTCTCAAATTCGGTAATGCAAGGGCCGGAGCTTAAATAATCTTGATTTTAAAGCTTTAAAATATTTATAATATTTTCCTCCTCATTGGAAGCCTTTCTTCACACTTGTCACTGCATGCATAGGAGCTGCTATGGCAAAAACATTAGCAATAAAATTTTTCCAATACTGAGTTGCGCCTAAGAAACTTATTACCTCGGTTACTAATTTGGGAGTGGGTCAATTCATAATGGCTTCCACTTTAGAAGGATCAATTCTCAACTTGCCTCCTCCTACAATGTGTCCCAAATAAACTAGAGAAGTCTTTCTAAATTCACACTTTGACATCTTAAGAAATAATTGCTCTTTCTTCAAAACATCAAGTACCATTTTCACATGCACTAACATGTTCTTCTATTGTTTTGCTGAAAATAAGTATATCATCTAAATACACAATCACAAAGCCATCAAGAAATGGATGCAAAACGTTATCCATAACACGCATGAAAGTTTCTGGTGCATTACACAAACCAAACAACATAACCAACCACTCAAAGAGTCCTTGTTTGGTTTTGAATGCAGTCTTCCATATATCACTTTATGAAATTATTACTTGATGATATCCACTTCGTAAATCTAACTTAGTGAAAAAAATTTCTTCTTTCAGCTGATCTAGCAAATCATCTATCCTTGGGAGTGGGTATTGATACTTTACCGTTATCTTGTTCAAGGCTTTCAAGTCGATACACATGCGCCAAGTCCCATCTTTCTTCGGAATCAAGGCTATGGGTGAACCACATGGCAAAGTGCTTGGCCTTATGAGTCCCTTGTCCAACATGTCCTTGATTTTCCTCTTTATTTCAGTATTCTCCATTATCGACATGTGATACATGCTGATGTTTGGAAGAGTACAATCTTCTTGCAACTGAATCTCATGTTGAATCTCCCCTTTTTGAGGCAATCCTGTTGGCTCCTGAAACATCTCATGATGTGCATCAACTACATTGTATAAATCTAATTTCAACTTAGGATCACAATCCTCAAATGATTCATGATTAACATCATCTTTAGGCTTAATCATTAGAAGAACAAAATTCTTACTTGAATTCACCAGCCTCTTTACATGTTCAGCATTTACCATTGCAATATTTGTCTTCTTGCGATGTGCTCTAACAATGAACTCCTTTCCATATTTGAATAAATGGTATTTGTTCTCATGGCGATGGAAGATTTCTTTCCTATCATACAAGTAAGGACTGACCAACACAATACCTGTAATATCAAGCGGAACCACATCTAATTCAACTATGTCAACAAAATGTGTAGTTATTGCAAAGCGCAATATGTACTTCTTTGAAACCTGTAAATTTGCATCCTTACAAATCCACCCAAGTGGATATGTTTTTGGATGTGGAATGGTCTCAAGATTAAGTTTCTTGACCAAGTATTTAGAGATTAAGTTTTCTTGTGACCCACTGTCAAACAGTGTGTCAATATTGGTATGTTTGGATATGACTCTCACATGAAACAGTTCAATTCTCTCTTCTTCATTTGGAGCTTGTATGTGACAATTTGATGTACTAGTACTGGTTTTGTTTCAATTTCTTTACCTTTCATGTTCTTTAACCCCATGGTTGTAATTTTATTTTTCATCACCTGAATCCTCTCTTAAGTCATATTGAGTTGTAGTTGCAGTTTTATGCTTCCGTTTGTTATTGTTATACTTGGGTCTCTTTTCAGGATGTAATTTCCAATAATTTTTCTCTTCATGGCCTTCTCTTGAACAATTTTTACAAACCACTTTCTCTCCCTCTTTCTTGATAGATGCATTCTTTGTTCCCTTACCTTTTGAGGTCTTCTCTTTTTTTTTCCCCTTAAAAGGTTTCTTCCTACTCTCACCAGTAATATTTTTCCCTCTAGCTTCTAGATGTGTGGCCTGAACAAAAACTTCATCTAGAATTGTAGGGTTAAACATGAGAACAGTATGTTTATAGGTAGATATGTAACCCTCCTATGTACTCGAGAAAGTATATTGGATTTGCAAATCTACCCCTAATAAGAGAGCTCTTATCCTAAATTATTGGGTGTATTCTTGCGCAGTCTGTCCTTTCAATTGTCTAAAATTTTTCCAGTTCATTATGGCTTTCTGCATGAGAGATACTGGATAAAATCGTTGTTTATTGCAGTAAGGAAATCAGTCCATGATAGGATAATCTTACCATGTTTTTTTATCTCCTCCTTTGTCTTGGCTTCCCACCAAACAAGTGCTGCACCTTCCATTCTCAATGAAGCTAGTTGGATTTTGGTATCATCGTCATGAAGGTTTTGAATTCTCAAATAGACCTCCAATTTCCTAATCCAATTATCAAGATTTTCTACATTGACTTCACCATTAAACATTAGCAATTCAAACTTAACATCAAGTTTTAGAAAAGGACTTTTACCAGTGTTATTTTACTTGTGTGACTAGTGTATTGAAGATGAAGTAGAGGATGATGATGATGAGGGTGAGGATGGTGACTTTCCACTGCCTCCATTTCCTCCCTTGCCCTTCTTTGACTTATCTTCATCATTGTGACCTCATGATGATCCCTAACCTTCCTTGTGAATTTTGGATCCTTCTCCTTCTAGTCTCTCATTCTTTTCTTGATAAAGGACTCTCGCCATTTCAGTCATGTTAGGGAATGTTTTCCTGAACACTCTTTCTTCTTCTTTGGGATCCACCTCTTCATGGATTTATTCTTCCTCTGGAGACATGCTTAATGCTTCTTCTTCTTCTTTTGGAGGTGAAATAGGTGGTGGAGAATGTGGAATTCTTGCCCTCCTTTGTTGTGGCTCACTTTGAGAACCTCTTTCTTCCACCAATTTTCCTTCTCCTCTCTTAAGCTTGAGCCTAGTAAGCATGTGAACACTTGCCAACAATTAAACAAATATTTTCACACAACAACACCAGAGAATAAACTCTAGCTCTGATACCAACCAAATATGAAAGGAGTGTATTAGTTTGTTGTGATAAGTGTCCTTTTAGTAATAAAAACATGTACAATTTGTCTCCATTTTGTTTGCTTAAGGAATGAGTATTTTAACCATGAAACATACATGAATTTGTGAGCTTTAAGCATGAAAATAAGCCTAAATAATGTTGTACAATAGTGTATAACAAATAAATAACATCACACATAAGTTTTACACAGTAGGCATGATGAATAAGTTCACCCCTCCTAGGCTACATCTGTTGGTCCAGCTCCCAATGACATGTCCCTCTCTGTCATTATGCTCAAAATTGAAAATACATGTGTTTACAAGCCTCGAATGGTTTTTTCTCTACACCAGTGGCTCTAGAATGCTCAAATTAGTCTAATTAGACTCTTCTTTCACACAAATTGGTCGAAAATTGACCTCCTGAAGCTTTTTCCCAATAACTCCTACAAAACCTCCACTAAAAGTGGATAATTGCCACTGTCTGTGGTTAAAAATAGAAAAATTTCCCAAATCTGGTGGTGTGCTTAACCTCCTCTAACTGTAAACCTTTGTATTAAATGTTTGGGTGGGTGGCCACATGCCAACCCAACCCTTACGGTCCACCTACAACCACAGGCGGAACCCCCGGTAGACCACGTGGAGTAGTTTTGGAACCTGAGTTTGAAAATGTTAACAAATAACGTCGGGTTTTAAACCTTGACCACACTGAATGTTGTAACATGTGATAAGGCTTGGATTTAATTCTACAGAGATGTTGACAGTTATTTCATCAGCATTATAGTATTTGTAACGGTAACATGTGATCAACAACCACGGGGTTTCCGTCGATTTGGGACCGCCGAAGGTCCCCCCTCCCCCCCTCCCACCCCCCCCAACTTAGAAAAATTTACAACATAAAATTATGGAGTTTTATATGGGTAAAAAAAAATGGATAGCAGAGATAGTGGAGGTATTTGCTGGCGTGCCGTAGGTCACGGGGTCGAACCCCCTAGACCTCACATAAATTTTGATCCACCGTACAAGTGACACATGGAAGCCTTCGGGCTTGCCATGTGTCACCCATCCATTGGTCCTTCAAAAAAAATTGTAAAACCAAATCCATGGCCCAGAATAGCCACATGGCACAATCTGATTAGGTTTGAGAAAAGGGAATATTCCTAGTATATGACACCTGCTGACTATACCTGTATGTTGACTGGGCATCCCAGTTACCCTGTCACAAAAATTTTAGTTGTTTAGGAAAGCGAAAAAAACGCGATATCTTCCTCATATGACATTGGTTTTTCAAACTGTTCATGACGCCAAAATCGCAACTACGAGACCTATCCGGTCACTCAGGTTTAGTACAGTTTCGAGCACTTTTAATTTTGATCATAACACATGATCTCCTGATCAAAGTGCAGTGGGTAACCTGATGTATGCAATGGTTTGTACTAGACTAGACATTGCACATGCAGTGGGAGTATTAAGAAATTTTATGTCAAAACCAGGGAAGGAGCATTGGAGAGAAGTGGAACGGGTTTTCAGATATTTGCGTGGCACTAGTGATTATGGTTTGTGCTACCATGCAAGACCGAGATTGGATATAGTTTTGGACATCCATGGTTTTGTTGATGCAGACTCGGCTGGAGATTTGGACCAAATAATATCTACAAGTGGGTATGTGTTTAGCCTATTTGGAGGTGCAGTCAGTTGGATGAGTAAAAGATAGTTTGTAGTGGTTGTTTCAACTACAGAGGCAGAATGCATGCCAACCACTCATGCAAGCAAGGAAGAATCTTGGTTACAGAGATTGTCTTCAAGTATGGGGTTGGTGCAACGAACTATAAGGATAGACTGTAATAGAAAAAGTGCAATTTTCTTGGCTAAGAACCTTGCTTATCATTCAAAGACAAAGCACTTTGATGTTCAATATCACTTCATATGGCTGATGATAAAGGGCAGCCATGGTAAAGGAAGGGACACTTTGAGAATTGCTATGGATGTATCAGACTAAGTCTGGAGCAGACCGTGTTTCAGGTAGAGAAACAATGGAAGCGCATCCTGACTAATGCTTTGGTGCCTCCTATTCCCCGGAAAAGAAACAAAAGTGTAGAATGTTAGTGTTATATTCTTTCCACAAAAAATGCATGCCCAGGGGGTCATTTTAAGGTGGACTCGCCCAGGGTTTGTTAATTAGTTGCACGTGGTTTTGGGGCATGATGGTTTTTGGCCCCTGATATTTTGTAGATATGGTCAAGGGAGCTACGGCTATGTTCTAATCTAGGGTTAATGGATTGGGGTTTATGAATGATTCGGCATGTATATATATGTGTTGTAACACTAAAAGGAATATAATGAAAATTCAAGTTGGTATTCCCAATTGGGATCCAGGGGAAAATCTCTGTGTATGTTTGTTTTATGTTTTATTCTCTTGCTATTGTTTATTTTATGTTTTTAAGATTCATTTGCAGATAATTTCTGTGAAGGGTTAAAACCTATAGTTGGTTTGATCTTCCCTGGTCCTCTTGCTTCCTATCTCCTTTTTAGGCTCCTTTGCTTTATCATCTTGAACTCCTGTAGCTTTCCTTTCTTGTGGTGTTGATGTTTGAATTCCTGAAGTAGAGATGAACTGCTTTTCTGCCTCCTAGAGTGTGTCTGCTGCCCATTCTTCTTGGTTCATGTACTTTTCTATCTCCATTTTGTGGGTATGAATTTAGTGTATGTACTTGTTCTCCACCCTCTTCTTGGAGATGATCCCCATTGGATCATAGGTCCAAGTGAAACTATGTGCAAACTTCATCCCCTTTAACATTTTATCTACCTCATGCCCTGCTGCTCTATTCTTGCAAATAAATGGACCAATTTGGGATTTGATCCTGAATTGTGACTTCTTCTTCGCTGAGAAAAAATGCATCTCATCTGCATTTATCATTTGTCTGATGTATTCAAGTGTAAAAATTCTCATAGAGAGATACTTTGGCAGTTTATAGGTGGGAAATTCAATGCCATAAACCTTGATCTCTATGTAGTTCCGGTAGAGGTACCAATCTGTTCTTCTGATCTACTCTGTCAACTACATCACCTTCTTTATTTCCTCACTAATCCTTGGCTCTATAGTGCTACTGAGTGCATTGATTCCTGGATGAATGAAAAAGTCTACAAAGCTCTGTAGGAGTAATTATTTTGCTCCTTCATCAATAAAGTAGTCCATAAAATCACTAATTGGGGCTGAGAATCTTCATTCAGCTTCATCATCTCAAACTAAAATTTGTTGGATTGAAAATAAACAAACATGTATACCAACACAGATGTGTATTTGAAAACCTCCTCTATCTAAAACTTCAGGAACTGCTCATGAATTGCATCTATAAGGAACTATTCATAGTTGAACATGATTTTGGGCTAGACATCTGAGGAAAGAATAGACAAGAAGCCAATCATGGCTTCATCTACCCATTGATCATTGTGATACCCAAATAAGTAAGATAAAACAATGATGATGTGTTTGGTCCTATCAGGAAAGATGGATGAAGGGTATGGGGGATTTGTGGTAGGCATTGGGGCATCTTTGGCCAAAAATAATTATAAGGTTTTGGTCCTGCTAGCAAAGTCAATCTTATGGTATAATTCTCTCAGGGCTTCATATGAAAAAGGAATGGTATTCTCAACAATGGGGACCTGCATAATTTCTTGAATGGATTGGGAATTGATGGAAAATATTATTTCTCCAGCAGGGTTCACTATGGCTCTCTGGTTAATGTCATAACATGATTGACATTTTCCGATCAGCTTAGGGTAGCTATGAGTTCTGGGAAAGTTGAAATAAGGAAATTTGGTCTCTCGAAGGCCTATATCATCTACTTATTGAAGGAATTTGTCCTCAAGCGAGTAGTAGACATCGAAAAAGTCGAAGTGAGACTCTGTCTTGTGGATCTTGTAATCTCTGTCCACCAGGGGTATGTGATATAATTCTACCTGAGGGTAGACCATGGGGTTGAAAGGTTGTTGGTCTGCCTTTGGGGACATTTTATGTCTTCTGTAAGTTAGTTCTCAATCTAAAATGAAGAATGGGATGTAAGAAAAAGGGATCAGAGAAGAGAAAATGATATAGATCAACACTGGGGAATGGATATGATAGAAGGGATTGAGATTGGAATTGAAAATTCGAAAGGAGAACTGTAATATAGTTCACAGAGCATCGATAATTTCTCCTTTGATGAACAATAACCCTTCAAAAATAGTGGCTAATCTTTGATTTCTTTGTAAATATCCTGACATCCAACACTTGCATTAATTCAAGAGGATCAACAAATTGAACTCTGATTTAGTGGCGAATTTGGGTTTTAGAGGATGATTGGTTGACCGTTGAGGTGGCGCAGGTCCGTTTGGTAATGACCCGACCATTTATGGCACAATGTGCTACTGGAGGGAAAATGATATGATAGGGCAGAGTGAGCAGATGATGGCGAACGTGGCGCAACATCATTGGTAACATTCAAACGGATGTGGTGGTTTGGTTGATGGTGGAAACTGCTTTTCGGAGGGGGTCGAAGGTGGTCAGTTATCAGGGGAGGGTGCAAACTCTTCTCGGCATGACACGTAGCAGGAATGATGATATGGGATACTTCCCATTTCAGACCCCCCCGTTGTTATAGTTAGGAGAGTGAGGGGAGGCCGAAAAGGGTTGAGGTGTGTTGGATATGAAGTGATGAGTGGGGATGTCGGGAAAGGTGCGGGATGGTTAGTCAATGTTGTGACATGGTGATGGGATGGTGGGGTCGGAGAATATGTATGTTGGAGAGTAGAATAAATTTTAGGATAAAATAAAATGTGAGAGTTTGGAGGTTAGAACAAAGGGAATATTAATACTTTGGAACTTAAGATAAACTTTAAACCTAAAATATGCCCAAATTACTTTGAACATAAATTAGTTCCAAAATTTAGAATCGGATTCCTTTTTCAAACCTTTGAGTGTGAAAAATATCTGTTTTGATTTTCTTCTTGCAACATAGGAAAATCACTAGTAAAAATGATGAAATATATGACTAAGTGACTAAAAATGTTAGTCACCGCAATTATTTCAAGTGAATTACTACAAAATTTGAGCAATTTTAAGTGACCGAACTAAAAATGACTAACTTAAATGAGTAATTTAGTCTTGGAATAAAATATACGACTAGATAATAAGTGTCTAAACTAAAGCGACTAACTTAAACGACTAATTTAGCCTAGGGATAAAATATATGACTAGATAATAAGTGACTAAAGTAAAAGCGACTAACTTAAATGACTAATGTAGTCTAGGATTAAAATATATGACTAGATAATAAGTGACAAAATTAATAATGATTAATATAAATGACTATTATAGTCCAAGAATAAAAATATGGCCAAATAACAAGTACAACAAGTATATGAATTAGTCGTTTATGTCAATAATTTTCAATTGTGTCACTCCACAGATGGAAAATTGAAATTTTGGTACCGAAGTGTTACATTTCACTATAGGTGTCTCTGAATCCATTTGCAGTGTTAAAATTTAGAGACAAAGGAGTCTCTAAATTTAGAGTGTTAAAATTATGAATACCCTTTTGTCTCTAAAGTTTAACAATGCAGATGGATTTATCTACAATTAACACAATTTCATGTATCCTCTATCAACTTTACATGAATGCCTTCATTATAATTTTAGTAAAGGTTATAATATTAATTAGATAGCCAAATTAATATGTATATTTATATTTAATATTTGGCCATAAAGTTTAATTTTTAAACTTCATTGATTTATATTAAAAGTGTGAGTTGTTTTAAATCTCAGGTTAAATCTTCATATTTACCTTTAATAAATATATAAATATAACATTTCTTATGTTAAACATGTGAGTTCATTTAAATCTAGTATTAAATTGTCATATTTACATTTGATAAATACTAAAATATATATTTATAGACCTATTTACTAAATAGGTATGAAAATTTGTTAATTTAAGTATGAAACTTAATTAATTTTTTAATGATGTATTAACCTTTGTTTTTTTTTAATTCAATTTTATATTCATGTAAGAAAAAATGAGTCCATATATCCAGTTACAAAACAGGTGGTAAACCTATACCCCTAAACCCCCTAAACCCTAAACCACTAAACCCTTAACCCCTAACCCCTTAAATCCTAATTCCCAACCCCTAACCCATTTAACCCCCTAAACCCCTAAAACCCTAACCCATTTAACCCCCAAACCCTAAACCTCTAAACCCTTAAACCCCTAAACCCCTAACCGCTAAACCCCTAAACCCATAAATCGTTAATGCTTAACCCATAACCCATTAACCCCTCACCCGTAACCCCTAAAATCCTTAATTTCTAAATCCCCTAACCCCTAAGCCCCTAATACCTAATCCCTTAACCACTAACTCATTATTCACCTAGCCCCTAACTGCGCCTAAATCCCCTAACCCCTAAGCCCCCAATCCCTAATCCCTTAACCACTAACTCATTATTCCCCTAACCCCCAATCCCTAACCCCTTAACCACTAACTCATTATTCACCTAGGAAACCCGAGTGGTCTCAATGGTTAAGAACTTGTGATTTCTCTTGGGAGGTCACAGGTTCAAAACTGGTGGGGGTTAGGGTTGCCTATGGCTCATCAATGACCAAGCTAGAGGGATAGACGCCCCCATTGCTCGATGCCTCGATCCTTGAGAAGTCATGAGTTACTGGTATATGTGGCTTGTGGGCTGTTACATATACCCAGGGAGGTTACTTAGTTCCCTGTTAAAAAAAAATCATTATTCCCCTAACTC
This sequence comes from Pinus albicaulis, assembly GCA_034641835.2. Lineage (NCBI taxonomy): Eukaryota > Viridiplantae > Streptophyta > Pinopsida > Pinales > Pinaceae > Pinus > Pinus albicaulis. The sequence continues at coordinate 1,515,647,275 of CM076579.1, forward strand.
CAATCCCTAATCCTTTAACCACTAATTCATTCTTCCCCTAACCCCTAAAAGTGCCTAAATCCCCTAACCCCTAAGCCCCAAATCCCTAACCCCTTAACCCCTAAGCCCCCAATCCCTAACCCCTTAACCACTAGCTCATTATTCCCCTAACCCCTAAAACCTAATCCTCTAACCCCTAAGCCCCTATTCCCCTAACCCTTAAGCCTCTAATCCCTAATCTCTTAACCACTAACTCATTGTTCCCCTAACCCTTATAATAGTCCTTAAAACCTGTTGGGATTAGCCATTCCAAATGAGAGCAGTTCTAGTTGGGACCTATGATTGGGTTAATTCCCCCTTGTTTGCAATGTGGAATACCATGAGCAAAACCATGGGTTGCAAAAAACTAGAACCCAAAAACCTTTACTAAATTTACTAATTTATCTCAATTTTATTTTAATAATTAATTAATTAATTTCTTTAAAGACTCTTCTCGATAAATCACATAATTTTTTTAAGGTGAACGCCTTTAGAACCACTCATTCTGTGGTTCATCATCAATTTTTTTAAAATAAATTTATTATAATGAAATTGAATTGATTTTTCGAGCTTCCTTCTAAATCAATTGTTGAACTTACAAGGAATCACGGAGTGCGCTCAACATCCATCAAAACAACAATGGGTATGATATTAAAAATGATATGAATCACTGAGTGCGCTCGACATCCATCAAAACAACAATGGATATGATATTAAAAATTATATTTGGAGGGCATAATATTAAAAATTATGTTTGGAAAAATGGAGGGAGGGAGTATTCCTTTTTTGTTTAAATTTTAAACCTTTTATGAGTTAAAATAACATTTCTCCCCCCCAAAACACATCACTTTGTTTTGTTCACTCCCGCTATTTTTTTACCAACAAAGAATCATCTCTCAGATTGAAATAGAGAGATAAGGAGTGGCAGTCAAAGCCTCTTTCCCATGCATATTACAAATATAAATTACTGAAAAGAAAGCATTGAAATTATGATCTAAAAGCAAGAGTGCAATGGATCTTTATGGAGTATAGCCAACAAGGAAGAGGCTATAACCTAGAAATCTTGGTTTTCCTTCCTCATTATTCCTATTCCAACAAGATCAGTTCCACCATAAAGCATATAACCAAAGCAGTAAAGATCAAATGCATAAACACAATTTCTGGTTCATTTCTTAACCTAGAAGGAAGGGGATCTAACTTAGATACTTTGGTTGACCTTCCCTACTTAAGCCAATTAATGAAAGGAAATCATTCAAAAACATAAATGAACATGACGTATATTGAATATATTTAGAAAATATTCACAATAAGCTATAAAGGAAACAACAATTGTTCGTTTGAGGGGTCCTGACCCAGGATCAGACTTGAGTTTTACCAACAAAACCCTATACTACTAGCCCTTTCAGAAATGGCCTTCTTGCACAAGTCAAGGCCTCACCTGAAGTAGTATGGGAGGGTGCTGGAACCAAGTTTCTACACCCTGAGAGAGAGAGAGATTTTAATGAAGTGCGTACCTTCAGATATAAAATAGGTCTACGTCAAGGAAGCCCTAACTAGAAACCCTTAACAATATACTTGACTGAATAACTTGCGCAAAGCTCATAAATCATAAGATAACTAATTAACAGAAGCAATATGACCAAACATAACCATATCTAGGAATTTATTCTTTCAAGTATCGCATCCACGTGTGCATCAATTAACTAACAGTATTCAGTACACACATGCAACTCGAAAATCATCATATAGCGCAACCCATAACAAAACATAGATATACAACAAAAGGGTCTTCTCAATTATAATGCTTTAGATTCCACTTACAGACTCATTCATACACCCGCACACACAACCAACAGGGTTTGCACACAACAGGACTTAGGGTCTTCGCACACAGAGCCAGCAGGAGCCCTTACCCTGATAATCTGCACAACAAGTATCTCAGATCCAATGCCCGCATCCATACTTAATAACTTCCTTTTTAGACTCGATCTTATTCATATATTTATACTATTTTAGCCTGCGCTACTCTATGGTCTGAAAACTGTGGTTTGCAGACCCTTTGTCTACCCTTTTACCCATTAAAATTCATTAGGGATTTTGACCTGCCCCAAAGCCCCTGCATTAGACTAAAATATTACAAAATATTAAAAAAATATATCAAAATTGCATGCAGGGGACCCCGCTCCAACAGGCCTCCAACACAATCTTATGACTCATCTCGAGTCACAGTGGTAGTGGGGTCTTCATTTTGAGCTCGAGCACCTTGATAGCCATAGCAAAAGGGGTCAAGATACCTACACTTTGGGTTGCGACACTTTTCATGGTTTCAACCAAATATAATGATGGAGGCCCTGCAGCAGCCAGAGTGACCTCCTTCATCGTTTGGTTCAAACTGAAAATCGTAGCATCAAGGTCCTACGAGAGTTGCATGGCCTCCTCCGCACAATGCATGATGTGATCAGTGACGATTTTCTAGCTCACCTTGCAGCACTTGGCTGGTCTGAAGGCATGCCCTTCATTGATCAGGGATGAGGGTAGGGAGAACTTCTTATAAGTCATCAAACACCTACTCTTTCGTGTGTAGCTCCTGATTGAGTTTCTTGACTAGAGGATATGTCTGCACTGAAGTCCATAGCCCCACAGTTTTATTAAGAAGGGAGGAGCCATACGCGACAGATGCTAATATTCCAGCCACCGCGTTCTGGATTATAGTTTTTCGCTATGCGTGCACTTCGGGGGGAGTCTCAGGCTTCAGTTTCGCCTGAAACACTGTAATCTGCTATTAAAACTCTGCCTTCACTGATTGAAATTCTGAACATGAGGCTTTGAGAGCTGTGACTAGGATTTAGACTTTAACTTGCGGGGCGGTCGAGGCTGGGATAGCAATGTCGGGGATGTTTCCAAATAATCGGTTGATGGCACTTTCTAATTCCACATGCTGAGCTAACACTTCCTACTATGCTATCGAAGCGTGCTTAGGTTCTTCTGCATTGGTAGCTGCGACATGCTCGACCTTGCCGACCTGCTACTGAGCATGCACCTCCCTGTCCTGAAGATCCATCGAAATGAAGATGTGCAATGCGTGGATTTTCCCACTCAGCAACCTGACTAGGTCAACGCCGACCTCAGAGCAGGCGCAAACTTGCGTGCATAAATATGTGGGATTCAAGGATACTGCAACACCGGAGAGGGAATAGTTTCTAATTCTTGTGGATGTGAAACTTGCTATGGAGGGCAGGCTTGTGGGTACTAGACCCGATTGATCTAAGCTCGCTTGAACCGGCATCACTTGATCCACACTCGCTTGCAAGGTATCAACCTTCAGCTCTAGAACCTATAAACTGGACTACAAGGCTTCTATCACAACCTTGTGTTGAGTCTCTATGGTGCTCCATCAATCCTTAGATGCCAAGATGACAACATCAATAATTTTGTCAAGGTCCTCCTCGGTCAGAGTAACCGCCTCCTCTCTGCTTGTTTGGGACCCTTTCCTTTTCTTGCGTGGTCCCTTAGAAGTTTCTCCTCTGCACTTGAGGCCACGCAATGATTTTGTTCCCGCTCCATCAAACCCATCCAACCTAGCAGGGTCTATCTCTGTGTGGTCACTGCCCAATTCCTAATCTCTCTCTGCTTGGATGGGTCACCTCTCGCGGGTCACTCCGTAGAATTTTGTCTGGGAGACAGAACATTCTTTGAGGAGGTGTGGGGCTTAGACGTTGCCCAATTCAACACTTTTCCCTTGCCTTTCGCCTTCACCTTCACCTTCAACTTCACCAGGGTGGATGCAACTTCCTCCATCTTCGAAACCATTTCTCAGACCTCGTCCAATTCTTCCACCATAGATGTCGTGAGGGGCGTCGAAATCTCTTATGCAGGATTGGTGTCTGTCATCTTGGCTCAGAATATGAATTCGGGGTTACTGGCATTGGAAGGGGACTCACAACCAGACATGCAGATTACCCAAGTAGCCAAAGAATAGAGCTTATAGAGGATCATGGTGTGCCAATTGTTAACATAGTAAAGGGGCCATCTAAAACCCCTGCCCTTCTTATTATGAGCTGCCCATAGTAAAAACAATCGGGCGACTATTAAATGCCCGAAACTGCTATAGGAACGGTAAAAAATCTCCCAAGATTGCTTCATTAAATGCAGCCAGGCCGCCATTCCCAATGAAAATTCTATTTTCCTCCCTTGTTGCATGGTTCCAATAGTTAGGTTTCCTAGTCGCGTGCTACCTCTGTGCCTCCGTCGCACCTTCCCACGTTTTCTTACCTGTGCACTACCGTTGCGCTCCCGTCGCACTTGCATGTGCCTTCCCTTCATAGTGCGTGAAACGTCTTTAGTGCAGCTACTCCAGCTATATATTCATTTGGTAGGCATCGGGTTTTCCCTATAAGGGTTTAGACGGCTTCCATTAACGTACCCAGGTAGGTAGTCTCTGCGCAGCATAGCCAAATGCACCGCACCACCATCTGTAATCTCTTTTAAGATATATGGTCCCAACCAGTGCTTGCGGAACTTCCCTGGGTGGCGTGAAAATTGACTATCATAGAGAAAAACCAACTCTTCTTCCTCAAACACCTTCTTTTGGATGTTCTGATCATGCCAAGATTTTCCTCGTGCCTTCTGTACCTACTGATAAAATTTAGCAATGAACCGATCTTCTTCCAAGGAAACCAGCTGCACCAAGCATTACTCCATGATGTTAGGTTCTTCCATATTTGTAAAATCTGTAATGCGCAGGATGGTGACAATATATTCCATGGGTATGATGGCCTCATTTCCATAGACCATCCTAAAAGGAGTCTTCCTGATCAGTTTCTTGCATGTAGTTCTATAGGCCAATATAACTGAAGGGATGTGCATGTCCCAATCACTCTGATCGGCATTACAGACCTTAGTTAGCGCATTCTCCAAAATTTTAGTGAAAGCCTCTACTATGCCATTAGCTTGTGGGTGATACGGGGTGCTTTTCACATGGTGGATCTAAAATTCCTCTGTCAAAGCTTCAGTAGTTTCATTAACAAAATTCCTACCTCTATCTCTCATTAAGATCTTTGGGTAGCCAAACCTGGTCAGAATATGCTCAAAGATGAAGTGCGCATCGGTATTTGCAGTACAATCCTTCACAGCCTTTGTCTCTGCCCATCTGGTTAAATAATTAGTGGCAGTAATTGTTACACCAATTTTTGGTCATCTAACTTGTTACTATCAGATGGACTAAAGTACACCATGTAAGACCAATTTTACCATAGCAAAATTTCTTTCACTATGAGAAATAATTTAATAACCCATATTTTATTAAATTATTTCTGATCTAAACAGGGAACCCCATGAGGAATAACTAAATAAATCCTTATTTGTTTTATTTTCCTCTAGGGATAATTAACTAAACCACTATTTAGTTAATATTCCTGGTCATATTTGACCCAAAACATGAGAATTAATTAGATAAATCATTATTTATCTTATTATTTTCTAGGAATAATTATTTCAATCATTATTTAATATATTCTTTATTAAATTTGACTAAATCATTTATAAATAATTGAATAAATCATTATTTATTTAATTATTCCTTAAACTCATCCTTAAAATAATAAATAAATCATTTATTTATTTATTACTTTCAAATAAATGGATTTAACCAATTCTAGATTCCTTTTCCCTCCACCAAAAATAATAAAATATTCCAAGCTAGTTGGATCTAGATTTGGTTAATAATATTTAATTATGCAACAATATCTAGACTAACTCTATATTTTGCTATAAATATAAGGGTTTTCCATTCATTCACTACCTTTTGTTACCTTAAGATCACCTTTTGATCTATACTTTCAGTCTAACTTTGATCCTCCATCATTTTCATATTTTTTCTACTTTTTACTTGTGAGCTCCCTTTGAGTTTCGTTTTGTCTGGGTTTTTTTGCACCATCAAGAGAGAGAGATCTTGGATCTGAGGCACTGAGGACATAAAAGTACCCATCCCATTGAGGGGAACTGGTAACATCTTCCTGTGTTCCCCTTCCATGTGTCATAATACAAAAAAATATTTATAAATTCTTATCTTGTCTATTGGATGTATGGAGCAATCCTTGTTTATTTTTGTTGTTTAATGTCTTTAACTGCATAGATCTAGATTTTTGTATCATCTATTCTGATCACCCACTGCAGATATAAGGAACTTGACAGCCACATTTTATGTTAGGGTAGTTTTTTATGCACAGCTAAAATGAGTTTTTTTCTTACACTTGTGATTAGAATTCACACTAACAATTGGAAACTGCATAAGGGTTTTTTAATTACAATCGCTATCATTTTCAGATCCCTACATGACCAGCTGCTTCAGCCCCAAGGGTTTTTCTTCAAATTATTATTTTTCATTCCTTGATGTTGTTTTCAACCATTTTTACCCTAAAACAGTAAAATTCTAACTTTTGTCTGTTTATGGGCCATTTGCGCAGGTAATAGGTATCACCTGCAACAGAGATGACACTTTTTTTGAAACTTGCTCCCAAGACAGCCAAAAGTGCGAGTCGCACTTTTTGGCCCAAAACCTATGAACTCAACTCTCAAGTAGTGGATAACTACCCAAAAACTGTGACCTTAGCGAAAAACAGGACGGAACCTACGGCCTGTACTTTTTTGTGGGATTTTTTTTGCTATATTTTTTAGGGTTTGTCTGGGGCACTGTTCAGGGTATTCTGACCTCTTTCTTTACCCGTATTGGACCTTTACTTACTTATTTTTACTCATTTAAGTAGGAACCAAGTCCCTTAGGGCTTTAATATGCTTCAACCTTTTTAAGAGGAGTTTAACTGAAGCATGTCTTCTGTGATTTTAGTGTTTTTCAGCCATTTTTTCAGATCTGAATCTGCCTTTTCAGATCCATTTCAGATTAGTTATTTGTCCATCCAAAACACCTCTTTTCATATTTTTTTCTTCCTCCCTTTAGGGTCCCCTATATTTCCGTTTAGGTTCTAGCCTTTTGCCACCTATATTTAAGCATTTTTCCCTCTGATTTCTTGTTGTTTTCTGCACCACCTTTCAACAGATATCACCTTTAGATCCCTGTCCTTCTTGATGTTATATCTATGTTGAATTCTTAGTTAAACTGAGAGGGGGGGTGAATCAGTTTAACACATACATGAGCTTTTTAAATTTTTCATCAACTTATTTACAGCTTACTTTTATAACCAACCTTAGTATATGAACAGTCTTAATATGTTGTAGCAAGTATTAAATTAATGTGACATCAAACTTATTATGAGTGCCGCAAGAATTAAGCAGATTTGGTAAATCATATCAGCACACAAGCAACACAGATAGAGACAGCAGATATAAGTGGAAACCCATAAAGGGAGAAAACCACATCTTATTATTGTTGTGATGCAAAGGCAAGGTCCAACTCCCTCTCACCACTGTTTTTCTGCAGGCACCAACCTACAGGAGGCTCCAACCTCAGTCAACTACAACTGACAACTATCAAGCTTCAACTTGATAGGGAAGCTTTGTTGAGATTGCAACAAGATGATGAGCTTAGTGGAAAGGAGTTGCCTTCACTAAGTGGGCCCGCAGGCTATTTTTGGCGCAAAGTCTATTTTTAGACTATGTCTATTTTTAGACATATGGATCATGATTCTATGAGTTGCAGGATTCTATTTGTGGAGGGTTGGTCAAGTTGGAAAAATAGATGGACTTCTATTTTTAGACATATTGGGCGGAATCTATTTTTAGATTACCAGTCTAAAAATAGGGATGTCAAATATTATTAGCTCTTAATAATATTCAGACTCTAAACATTATCTTATTCTATTGGAGCACTTCAGTTTGATGCCTAGAAGTGGCACATGTAGCTGACAGAAGGAATTACGCAATTCCTAGGGTTTAGTGGAGCTATTGCATGGAGGACTTCAGTTAGAAATCATGTGATAGAGTTTGGTGGAGTTGATTGAGGAGTTAATGGAGTTGTGTTCAGTTTAACTAATCTAAACATAGTTGAGCTATTTGTATTCAGTTTAACTAATTGATACAATTAGTGAGAGTGGTGTGAATTAATTATTAATTAATTCACTAATTAAATACTCATTAATCAACTAAAGAATACATCAGTTAACTTCAGTGCATGGATAGTTTTAGTGGAGACCAGTGCAGGAATAGGTGAAAGAGCAGATTAACTATCAGTTGTGACTATACTGTTTCTATTTGCAACACACAGATAGGTGGAGTAAGCCCATGAGGATTGCGCAGTTCAGGCTGGTGGTTTATCTATATAAAAATGCCATCCCATAGCATTGAAACATGCAATAGAGGTTGGCTATCAAGTGGCAAAAGGTTGGAGCATGAGTTTTGCTAGATCTAGCTTGATAGTGTGTAGCAAGTGAGATAGTGCTGAGAGCTTGCAAAGAGCTTTGTACTATGATTGTTACATGATCTCCATGACATGTATAATATACAGATAGTTGGGGTTTTCAGCTTTAAGCTTTCCCATGAAATACTGTGTTCATATGTGTGATGGTTTATGGTTTTAATGTGTGCATGCAATTGATTTTATTTCCGCATGTGATGATCAATGGTAGAAGAGATTATGTATTATGCATGAAGCTAAAATAGTGTGTAATCAGGATAATCTCGATGAATAAGTGATCTATTATTCAAATTTCTACATGGTATCGGAGCGTTATTGATCATTGGTTCAATTGCAGTACATTGAAGCGGTTGAGTTTTGTGCTGGTGGAATTCGAATTTGCAGGAGGGTTTTCTTGCTGTCAAAGTTGAGATGTCTTTCAACGAATTGCGATTGGAGTATGCCCTTGAGGGCAGCTTGAATTATATTGCATGGAAGGATAGGATGGAGGCGGTGCTGGATGATAATGGGTTGAAGGAGTTCATAGATGCTGAAGTCCAAAAGCCTACTTCTAGTGATGCTGCCGCACTTGACGCATGGCAAAAGAAGAGAGAAAAGTGTCGAAGGATTCTGTTGGAAGGTGTGAAGGATCACATAGTATCTAGCCTTCATGGTAAGGCTTCTCCATTCTTGATGTGGAAAGCTTTGACAGATTTGTTCCAAAGCAAGAGCGATCAGAGGAAGTTGGCGCTCAAGGATAAACTCAGAAACATAAAGATGGAGAAAGGAGACAGTATGCCCAAGTACCTCACGAGGTTCATCCAATGCAGGGATGAGCTGGGAAGTGTGGGGGTTACTATTGATGATGAGGACTTGGTGAGCTTGGCTCTCCTTGGGCTTCCGAAGAGTTGGCACTCCTATCAGGACTCTGTCAATGGTCGGGAGAAATTGCCAGGATGGGAGCGACTTTGGTCGGATCTTGTGCAAGAGGAGATAAGGCGGAGTACCAGGGACGGATCATCATCAAAGAACTCTGATGAAGAGAATTGCACTGTTCAAGCTGTTCTTTGCCTCACACAGCCCAGAAACCCCAACATTTATTAAAAACCTCATCCATATCACTTTACTAGCCTAAGATTAGCATTCCTTATCGGTCATCTCAGCCCCTTGAAGATCCTTTTGCTGAGTTTGACCCGGAGAGAGCCCTCTCCTGTCCTCGTAGGGCTAGCTACGAGGCTTTTCATTGTCACCAACACGGACATTATGCCACTAGTTGTCCATAGAAGAAGAAAAATAAGCAGGCTGCTGGATCTGCAGCTGGAGAGGCCTTAGCCTCGCAGTTTGAGCTGGATTTTTCACTGATCGCATGCTTGGTCTCAAGTGTGATGGGTTCAGTGTGGTTTCTTGACAGTGGTGCATCTTTTCACATGACATGAGATCGAGATTTGTTTACTGATCTGGATGAGAAAGATCTTGGAGTGCACATCGAGATGGGCGATGATGGTAGATACAGTGCGACCGGTATCGGTACCATTTCCTTTGAGAGGGAGTCTGGTAAACCCTTCGTATTGAAGGAAGTGATGCATGTTCCAGGATTGAAGAAGAATCTTATCTCTGTGGCGATGTTAGAAGACAAAGGATATGATGTTGTCTTTAGCGAGGGAAAGGCTTTCCTGCGCAGTAAGGCAACTGGTGAGACCCGGAGGATAGGGGTTCGAGTTAAGAACCTTTATCAATTGCAGGTAGATGGCTACGCAGCAATGGAAGGCAAGGCAGAAGGAGTGGTGAGCTGGGATGATGGCGAGTTGTGGCACCGGAGATTGGGCCACCTTCACCATGGAGCTTTGAAGATACCGTGTTGCTTCTACCGGGCTTCATAAGGGTACAAGCGGATCGTTGCAAGGGATGTACCTTGGGAAAATTTGTGAAAGCCACCTTTCACGAGAAGGATAGTCGCGCCACGACGATCCTTGAGAGAATTCACACAGACGTGTGTGGACCTTTCTCAGCAACTTCGACAGCAAAGCACAGGTATTATGTGATATTTGTTGATGATTTTTCTCATAAGTGTTGGATCTTCTTCATGCAGAAGAAGAGCGAGACATACTCAAAGTTCTGTGAGTTCAAGGCACTGGTTGAGAAAGAATCGGGGAAGTAGGTGAAGGCTCTTAGGAGCGACAATGGTGGTGAATTCATCTCTGTCGAATTCAAGGACTTTTGCAGCGCAGAAGGAATTCGAAGAGAGCTCATAGCACCTCATAACCCACAATAGAATGGGGTTGCTGAGCGGAAGAAAAGAAAGATCGTGGGTGCTGCACGGGCGATGTTGCATGATCAGGGCCTTCCCATTCACTTATGGGTGGAGGCATGCAATACTGCAGTATATGTGCAGAGCCGTTGTCCTCACAGGATACTTGGCATGAGTACACCTGAGGAGGCGTTTTCTGGTAAGAGGCCTGATATTTCCCATTTGAGGATTTTTGGTTCACCTGTTTACATTCATGTGACGAAGGATGCCAGGAAGAAGCTGGAGCCGACTACGGAGGTTGGGATATTTGTGGGGTACACTAATACACCCCAAAACTATCGTGTGTATTTTCCAGACAGTCGCAAGACTGTTGTGCAACAGGATATAAACTTTCAGGAGGAGAAAGCCATGAAGTGTTCGCTTGAGAGGGATCCAGACTTGCATGCAGATGAGGAGCGATTAGTTCCTAAGGATGAGCCTCAGGATGTGGATCAGCCACAAGAGGAGGTTCATGGAGTGGAAGAAACCACTCATGCAGCGCCATCCATCAGAGGGCGGAAGCGCACTACAGAAGCTGAGCGACTGGCTCAAGATGCAGAGAAGGTTGTAGGAGCACCTACATCACAGCGTAGAAAGAGACAGTCACCGTACTGGTATACTGGATACATGGCTCTTATGAGCAAGTATATCGTGACAGAGCCATCCTCTTTTGAGGAAGCTGTGGAGGACCCCGCATGGGTAGATGCCATGGTGGAAGAGTATGATTCGATTGTCAGAAACAGTGCATGGGAGATTGTCCCGAGACTGGAAGGGAAATTAGTGGTGGGTTCAAGATGGATCTACAAAGTGAAGCAGGCAGCTGACAGGAGTGTGGAGAAGTACAAGGCAAGATTTGTTGCCCGAGGCTTTTCACAGATTGAGGGGATCGATTATGAGGAGACCTTTGCACCTGTCGCAAGGTATTCTTCCATACGAACGATTCTTGCTCTCTCAGTGCAGATGGGGTGGCACATTCATCAGATGGATGTGAAGACTGCGTTCCTCAACGGAGTCATTGAGGAGGAGGTGTACATAGAGCAGCCCGAAGGTTTCGAGATCTTCAGCAGCGAGTCGCATGTGTGTAGGCTCAAGAGAGCGTTGTATGGGTTGAAACAAGCACCTCGTGCTTGGTACACACGGATAGACAGTTATTTCACCGGACTTGGATTCTACAAGAGTGAGGCGGATCCGAACCTATACCAGATTGTGGTGGAGGGTAAGTTGCTGATCATTGTACTTTATGTAGATGATTTGATTTTGACAGGTGATGAGCTGTTGATACTCTCATGCAAGGAGGATCTTGCAAAAGAGTTTGAGATGAAGGACTTGGGCCTCCTTCATTATTTCCTGGGATTGGAAATTTGGCAGCACAGTGATGGACTGTTTGTTTCTCAGGGTAAGTATGCCCGGGAGATACTAGAGAAGTTCAACATGCATGGCTGCAAGCCTGTTGATACTCCTCTTCCTGGAGGTTGGAGGAAGGAGGATGCTACTTCATCGGAGGTAGTGGATGCCACTGTTTATCGACAGTTGGTGGGGTCGCTTATGTATCTGGTCAATACACGACCCGATATATGCTATGCTGTTAACCAGCTTTCACAAGCTAAGGTTAAGCCTACCAAGCTCTTCTGGAAGGCAGGAAAGCATGTATCGTTGCTATCTCAGAGGCACCTCGTAGATATGGATTATGGTATGTATAATGGATGAGTTGAGGCTATGTGGCTTCACAGATGCAGATTGGGTAGGGAGCCCAATGGACAGAAAGAGCACATCTGGAGGGATTTTCAGTATCGGGTCAATCACAGTTTCTTGGTACAGCAGGAAGCAGAGATCCGTGGCACTCAGTTCAACAGAGGCCAAGTATATGGCAGCAAGTTTGGCTACATGCGAGGCTATATGGATGAGGAAGATCCTGGTTGGGTTGTTCGGTTCACACTTGGATCCTACTATGATTTATTGTGATAATCAGAGTTGCATTAAACTCTCGTTCAATCTAGTATTTCATGATAGATCTAAACACATTGACATCTGGTATCATCATATCGGAGATTGTGTGCAGTTGAAGATCATGTTACTTTCATACATTCCTACGGAGGATCAGGATGCTGATATCTTGATGAAGGTGCTCACCAGGAGAAAATTTCGAATACCATAGAGGCAGGATAGGGGTGGAAGATAATCCTTATCTTGTTGAGAGGGAGTGTTGAGATTGTAACAAGATGATGAGCTGAGTGGAAAGGAGTCGCCTTCACTAAGTGGGCCAGCAGGCTATTTTTGGCGCAAAGTCTATTTTTAGACTATGTCTATTTTTAGACATATGGATCATGTTCTATGAGTTGCAGGATGCTATTTGTGGATGGTTGGTCAAGTCGGGAAAAATTGATGGACTTCTATTTTTAGACATACTAGGCAGAATCTATTTTTAGATTGCCAGTCTAAAAATAGGGATGTCAAATATTATTAGCTCTTAATAATATTTAGACTCTAAACATTATCTTATTCTCTTGGAGCACTTCAGTTTGATGCACAGAAGTGGCACATGCAGCTGACAGAAGAAATTACGCTATTCCTAAGGGTTATGTGGAGCTATTGCATGGATACTTCAGTTAGAACTCATGTGACAGAGTTTGGTGGAGTTGATTGAGGAAGTTAGTGGAGTTGTATTCAGTTTAACTAATCTAAACATAGTTGAGCTATTTGTATTCAGTTTAACTAATTGATACAATTAGTGAGAGTGGTGTGAATTAATTATTAATTAATTCACTAATTAAATACTCATTAATAAACTAAAGAATACATCAGTTAACTTCAGTGCATGGACAGTTTCAGTGGAGACTAGTGCAGGAATAGGTGAAAGAGCAGATTAACTATCAGTTGTGACTATACTGTTGCTATTTACAACACACAGATAGGTGGAGTAAGCCCATGAGGATTGCGCAGTTCAGGCTGGTGGTTTCTCTATATAAAGAGGCCATCCCATAGCATTGAAACACGCAATAGAGGTTGGCTATCAAGTGGCAAAAGGTTGGAGCATGATTTTTGCTAGATCTAGCTTGATAGTGTGTAGCAAGTGAGATAATGCTGAGAGCTTGCAAAGAGCTTTGTACTATGATTGTTACATGATCTCCATGACATGTATAATATACAGATAGTTGGGGTTTTCAGCTTTAAGCTTTCCCATGAAATATTGTGTTCATATGTGTGATGGTTTATGGTTTTAATGTGTGCATGCAATTGATTTTATTTCCGCATGTGATGATCAATGGTAGAAGAGATTATGTATTATGCATGAAGCTAAAATAGTGTGTAATCAGGATAATCTCGATGAATAAGTGATCTATTATTCAAATTTCTACAAGCTCCAACTTCCTCAATTTATCAAAAGAAATGTTTGCTGATTTACCTCAGATATTAGCTCTGTTCTGTAGCATCTCTTTCTGCTCCTCTCTTCCTTATCTTTTCTGCCTCAATCTTCTGTACTTTGCATTCTCTGTCTTTACACTCTCTAACCTCTCTATGCATATCAAGATGATATTATTTATAAATATTTTCTTGTGACTGTCTATATTCCTCTGAGAATTCGAAATGGATAGCCATACCTCTTAGTCTTCTGCCTTATCATTTCTTTTCCAGCTCACTAAGAAAGATATAACTGAGGTACTAATTTTAACATTACAGTGGGATATTTTTTCTCTTCCGGAGACTTTCCAGTGCATCACAAACAATATAAATCAATTAAACCATTTACATTTAATTACAATGAGAGCTCTAGCTCACTCATTCGGCCTCTTGGTTCACTGCGCTTGTCTTTTCTATAACTGTGTTTTGTCCCTTTCGGCTCTGTTTGTTTTCCTGTTCACCATCGCAGTGTAACTGCCATATGCCATACATATGTAACTACACTTTTTATATATAACACACTTTCAATTCTCGGCATAATTATACAGAGTTTTAACATTCATACTGCCGTGTTATTTAGCTCTGATACCTCTTGGAAAAGTAACAATAATGAATCATTTTAATACATAAAATTCCCTTTTCGGGCCCACTTGACGAACTTTCTGATACTATGTATCACTCTTCGACTACTTCCGATTGTGATTGATCGCAATCGCAATTTCCATTTAAATGTACCGATGCTCTGCTCCTTCTTCAATGCGATGTATCATCCCTAGAATTCTTCCGAGTTGTGAGTTCCGATGCTCCGATGCTCAGATGCTCCAATTCCGATGATTCACTGTTATGCAAGAACTCAAACATATATCAATCATGGTTTACAAACCCATCGAGTCCGGACTTTCATCGCAATTGCAATTTTTTTTAACCTGTTCCGCTGTCAACTTTTCTCCAATGCGATTGGTGAGGGTCCCACAGTTTAAGTCTTTGGTTGTATTAGGCCCGAGCTATATAGTACTTCACATATATGTATATATATACATATATACTTCAACCCTTTGTTTAAAATGCGCTACCCATATATAAAGCGCTGCATATAGGTATATATGTATACTTTGCCACTTTGGTCTTTAATGTATCCACCAGCTGGGGTAATGATTCTCAGAATTTTATGTGGGGTCCCACTTGCATATTAACTTTGGTTATATGAAAGAATTTACATAATTTTTTCAGTCATCCACCTTATATATTCACATACCAACTCATTTTCAACATACATGTATGAAGTCAAACTTTAATAGTTCAATAACCCAAAGGTTCTCACCTTGGCGAAGTTCAACCCACTATATGTGAAGTTTGACCCACTATATACATAAGCCTAAGTCAATCTTCAACCATGGCTTTAACCCTCGGCACATCAAAATTATATATATATTCACATATATATACTCTTACATGCACATGGTTTCATCATAATATATATATATATATATATATATCAATCATATACATATATTCGTCAAATCAAACGTTAAGAATCCCCTAACAAACCTTTGACGTTGTGTAAAGCACCAATAACTATAGCTCGTTCGGCCCATATCAAACAATGTTTATATATATATATATATATATCTATTCCCCACTTCAAAGGTTACAACATTAACGTGCCGCAGACTTATATTAAAAACCCAGCAGTAATATATATATATATATATATATATCCATATAACCTTTGATTTTATCGTAGTTATTAACTTCTAGCTTCCAAACAAACCAAAGCATCATGTTACAAAGCATCTGGGCCCACAGCAACATATTACGTACCTTGTTTAACGTGTACACAACTCCGCTTGGATCCAATGATTCACCTGCTCTTGCGCTCCATACAACCAATCTGACGGTAATTGCATTGCACACTTGCATGATATATAGTTCTTAAACCCACGCAATGAAACTGGGTCCCAGTGTTAACCTACCCATCTCATCCGACGGTTAATAAACTATCGCGCTCTTTTTGACAATCCAGCGGTGGTCATGTAATATCTCGCAAATTAGATGCACGGATGTTATTTCTCCAAAGTTGCGCGATAAACCTGGTTTTGTAATATCGCCTTTGGACACGTGGCGAGTGAAGACTCATATCGCGTTATTTCATAAAAATCCGCTTACCATTTTATCTTTCACGCGATACAGCCGGTTTCTGAGGGTTGAAACCACGGTTACTGTTCCTTCACGGTTCCACCTTCATTCAAGGTTCCACCTTCGCCCCTTTTCTATGGGTTCATTCACTCCTTTCACATATTAACCATTGTTTCATCAACACTTCAACATGGCACTTCCACATATTATAATGCACGGATTTACTACCAATCTTCTGCATTTCGATTCATAATTTCTTAACACAAGGTTTATTTTTTATTTCTTCAGCGCTTCAATATATGAAGCCTATTTCATTATTACGTTAATTCAATGTTGATCATTTCACTGTTTGATAACGGCTCTGCCTTTGCCTCTACTGCTCGATTGTTTCTCTACCTCTATGTTTTCTGCCTCTGCCTCTACTGCTCTGCCTCTTCTGGTTCTGCCTCCTTTCTCTGTCTCTGCCTCTCTTTTTGCTGCCGTGTCTCTGTAAATAAACTCTCCCTTTGTTCTTCTCATGCTCCCTGTAAACGTTACCTGCTATCTTCCCCTTTGCTTCTACTGTTGTTATTTATCTGTCTCTGCCTCTTCTTCCTCCTTTGCCATCAATGACAACATTTCCAACAAGCTATTGGCCATATTGTGTGTTTGGAATATATTTCTCCCACCCTTAGACTAGTTGTTTGGAAGCCGTCCTTTTTGGGTTTAAATTTATGCATCTTTAGCTGTTTATTTTACTGTCACTTTCAGTTTCATTTACTATTGCTTTCAGTTTTATTTACAGTTATAAAACATATTTTTTCTTTTTTCTATACACATGTCTGGGCTTCATTAAAATTAACACACTTATCACACACACACACACACACCTAAAACAAAGAGCGCCTGGTTTACACTACCAGGGAAAGACTAAAACATTGTAATTAATTTATCTGCACCTTCGTGCCCTTGTTTACCACTCTTTCTTATTGGCTTCCATGTATATTTTCAATCATTGCGCCCCCAAGGCATTTATCCCAGAGACTCTGTTGGCTCCCCGTGATTTGCGAGATTGGCAAGAACAAACTCTACAGGGAACAACATCAAAACCACTTTGGATTCCAAGGACCTGGCCTTCCTGGACTCAGAGAGGGATCTCTCTTATATATGTGTTTTCAAATAATATATCTTTATGCTTTTGTTTATGATTTTAGGCTAGTTATGAAGTTCTAAGGAATTTTTATTTTTGATTGATTGATTGATAGTTTGACAGATCAATGGTGTGATTAATTAAGGGAATGTTTCAGCTAAATAGATGGACTATGAGAAACATTAATCCATTGGGCTATGGATTCATAAAAGGATTTAATTGTTCATCAACTCTGCAAGGGTTTTCATAGGGCATGCTAACTATATCAAGTGGATCTCTTAGATTAGATGGCATATGAAATGACAATAAGTTGTGAAGACAACAAAACTATAGTCAGTTAAGAATCTTCTAGCTCTACTTCAACAAGAAAATCCTTTTACGTAAATGTTTGAGGAAAACCAAAGGACAGGGCATACCATAGACTTCTTTGGCCAGAATTTAATAAGCAAACTTTTAAGACAACAATCCAGCAATCCTAGGATTACTTTCAGACAAAGAAAAAATTTAAGATAACAGTGAGTGCAACTAAAGAGCAATTTAAACCTGTCTTTTTTAAGTAAACACTCTAAAGACCTTGAAAGCAACATTTTCAAAGAGACCAGAGGACATGGCATATCATAGACTTCCCTAGTTTAAAATCTACTAAGTATACTTCAAAGAAAGGCCTCAAAAAACAATATTTCAAGCTACACCAAAGGGCAGGGCTTACCATAGAATTCTTTGGCTTGACTCTATTAAATCATTTCCAAGACAACAAGCTAGGTGGAACTAGAGAGAAATTAGGAATTCTCCAATCAGACCTTGCAGAGGAAAACATTAAGATAAATAATGCAGACAGAAATAGGGTGCCAAGACATCATATCTTAATCTAAAATTTATGTTCTATTATTAGAGAAATAATGGACAAAATGGAAAATAGAAGGAAAACAATGACAAAGAAGGAAAACTTCACCATTAACATAGCTCAAGAATCCTGTGAACGTGCTTGTATTACTGATGTTCAAATCAGTTACATTACTTCATGTACAAGATATCTTTGCAACTTAGAGCTTTCCCAAGTCTAGTTTAGAAATCCATAAACTAGCTCAGCAACTAATAAGTCCAATAACTACTCGACCAACCAACAATAATTGTGGATCATACATGCAATATTTAATTGCAAAATGAGGAGGTGAACCTATTCTAGGGCTTCTGATTATAGTTATTACAGAGTAAATGAACTCTTGACCTTTGAGACCATGCAAGGCCCAAGGAAAGATATGACAGACAATCTATCTGCAGTAATAACTCTTAACTTAATTGTTTGACCTAACTTGTATGATATTTTTGACTTTATGGCTTATATTAACTTCTGCAATAACTTTTGAGCTATTTAAAATATCTCTGACTGTTTGTAATAACTGTTCATGTCTTTATTGGCAGAAATCATGTTGTAGGTGGCAAAATGTGCCTCTGAAGAAGTCATTGCCTTAGGTTTAATCATTCGAATATGTTTTTGTGCTGATATGCCTCTGTTTTATCTTTTCAACTTAATTTATCTTTGTTGTTTGCTTTATCGCTGCCTTCTATCCTTTCCTTTTAATTCTTCCTTTATCTTTGATCTGTGACTAACCTCTTAATTTGTCCTTTGATCCTTAATTTGATTATTTAACCCACTGATCTTCACCTTCGCAGTCCATTGACTATTTTCTTCTCTTCACTGTGTCATTGTATACAGTTTTCTGTGCAGTGGAGCAATCTTCTGCTACTGGAGGGTTTGAATAACACCAATGATCATGATTCATTGCTGTGAATGTGGAGATCTAGCGCCCTCGGTCCCTTTAGTAGAAAAACTAGCTGGATCGCCACCTAGGAAGTTCATATAAATGTTTTTTGAACCTTTGGAAAGTCAATTACGCCTTCCTGTCATGAAACCTGCACAAAACCAAACAAATTAGTTTAAGCACCCTGCAAGGAAGGATTTTTCTACGTGTATTTGGGATTTTGTGGGCTTTTGAGAATTTGCAGAGGCGGCGAATGGTGGGTGGATCAGGGCTTGGTTCCATAGGCGGAAACCTTCGCGAAGTTTGAGCGAGGGGTGTGGTATTGGAATTTGGCGGGAGGAGAAAAGTGGTTTTCGGGAGTGAGAAGGAGATTTTCGCACAGATGGAGGGGCGGTAATGGTATTGGGTGGGCGAGTACGATTCCATACAGGGTTTGCCTTGTGGCAGAGGGTATGGGGGTAAAAACCACCCATATCGAATATTTTAAAAATTCTAACCTCCGTGCAAATAGATTTGCGACGAGGGCTGCGGGCCGTCAGATCTCAGGGAATGAGATCGAAGGTGGTCGAGTGATCTGGGGGTGACGAGCAGGTGAAACAGTGGGGTTTGGGTGGACAGATGGAAGAGTTTGAATGAGCGTAGGGTTTTAGGGGAAAGCGGGTGGAAGTGGAAAAGGAAAATCATTTATGGACTTCGTCGGGGATCCCTTGTAGTTTCCGGTTTTAGGCAGAGGGAGGGCGAAATCATATCATGCTACCACATTGCTAAAATAGGTGGCCATTAATACTGGACTTCCCCCCCCCCCTTTGCGTTAACGAGAAATGGGCGGAGGGTGGGCGAAGTCACTCTTCGCCGTAGATCTGAAGAAATGAAATGATCTGCCGTCAAAAGTTGCGATTTATTTAACCTTTCATTTAACTCCCTTTTTCATTTACCTGATTTTATAATAAAATCAAAATGCACTTATTTTTGGGACAGAGCCAAGGTTCTATGGGTGCAGGGTTAGGTATGTGTGGGTGGGGGCTTAAGAAGAAGGGGCCTAGGTCAAATAAACAAGCGGATGTTTTTTGTTTATTAAGGTAAAGGGGGAGGGTTTTAAAAATTTGAAGGAGTCGAGTTTATATTTAAAATAGGGTCTTTTTAAATATAAAAGGTGGGTCCCAAAAGGTTGATATTTTGATCTAAAATAATGTAAAAGAGGATCTTTTACAGTGTTTAGATGAGATAAGGGGAAAAAATGAAGGTAAGGGGGGTTTATGGGGCTTTTTGGGATGAAAGTTGGTTTTTAGTGGGGGAAATGAGGAAATGAGGTTTTATAATGGGAAGAAGGGTGAGAATGAAGGAAATAGCTCCAACATGAGTTCTTTTAAGAGCAGCAAGGTGTTTTGAGAAGGCAAAGATGAAATATAGTGAAAAGGTTTATTGAGGATAATGAAGGTAGTGATATTTCTAAAGATAACTGATAGGCAAAGAATGTTATCTTTAGCTGTTTGTGGAAAATCAATGGCCACCTAGTGAAATCTTTATAATATAGGAGGATAACAGTGGCTCCAACTGGGGATGGAAACTCCTTTAGGAGGTGTCAAGAACCTCAGAGTTCAAATCTTTGGAAATTGTAGATCAGTGCCTTGATTGTACTTGGCAAATTTCTCACTCTTTAATTGTTGATATGTTGTTGTTCTTTATAAATCTAACCTTTAAAACTTGAAAAACATGATTGTTGCAACTCAATTCTACCTACCCATCATACTTCTAGCATTTTTTCTTCTTTTGGCTGCATTTAGATTGGAAAACCCTTGACATCATTTTTCTTTTGAAAACAAAAAACTATCTACTTCTACTTCTTATATCATCCAAAGGCTCAGATTAAACTTATGAGCTCTTTTATTCTCTACCTAATCGACTTATCTGTCAAGGATAAACAATTTTACAGATTTTCATTATATAATCTATTAACAGAAAATTGAAAACATGACCAAATCAAGATTAAGTAGTTTGACTTGTCATGAGCTGTGGCATTCTACACAAGCTGCACATAGATCTTATTTTGCAGAAAGTAAAATTAAAACTTTGAGGGCTAAATTTTGGAACTTTTCATTCATCCCTCTCCTTTATTCTTGGTTCAGATTTTGAACTTTGGAACCAAATGTCTTTTCCTAATCTAATCAATTGATAAGCCAAGTTTAAACAGTTTGGTAAATATTCATTTACTAACTTATCAACAGAAATTTAAAACTTGTTCAAATATTATTAGGCTGTATGATTGAACAAGATCATTTTTCAAAGTAGTGGCATTTGGACTTGCACACTTTCAAAAACATTATTTTATGGTATGGGGCTTTGCCTTTTCTTTTTATCTACCCTCTTTTCTTCTTTTCTTTGTTTTTGTGTTTCATTTTTCTGATTTTTCATTTAAGCAGTGTTATATACAATGAGTGAAGCTTTAAACTGATATTTTTAACAAAAATAATGCTTGAGCATCCTACCATTGAGAGGACCTCCAAATAATTATGTTCCATCCATCTCTTGAAGAAAAATGCATTGTTACCTCTTGCATAATGGATGATGTATGGACCTTTCCATAGATTGTCAAATTTTCCATGCTTGCCTTTGTCCTCTCTTCTTGAACCCCACTTCAACACTTTTTCTCCAATGCTAAAATCATTTGCCTTGGTCCTTTTGTCAAATAAATTATTGACATTTTCTTGTACTTGCTGTGTTATGTTATACACCTCTTCTCTGGTTTGCTGCAGATGGACAATCTGGTTTATTCTTCTTTGCATGTCATTTTCTTCATACTGTACTTCTTGGAGCAACTTCATCACTGGCACTCCCAAACTTGTAGGAAAAACTACATCTGCTCCATACACTAGTTGATAGGGAGACATTCCAATTTATTTTTTATTTGTCAGGCTGTCGGCCCATAGTGCATGTACTAGTTTGTTGTGCCATGACTTCTTGTTTTCTTCCAACAACTTCTTGATGATGTTCACCAAAATTTTGTTTGAGGATTTTGCCAACCCATTACCTCGAGGGTAATAAGTTGTAGAATGACCCAATGTGATCTGATATTTTTGGCAAAAATCCGCCATTTTCTTGGATGTAAAAGCAGCAACACTGTCAGTGATAATCTTCCTAGGACAGCCAAATCTAGACAAAATGTGATTTTTAAGGAATTTGATGGTTATTGAGTCTGTGGCAGTTCTAGAAGGGATGGCCTCTATCCATTTTGTAAAGTAGTCAGTTTCAGTGGGGATCCATTTATGTTGGGCAGAGGAGCCAGGATGGATCACTCCAATAAAATCAAGGCCCCACTATTGAAAAGGATATTCAACAGAAATTGGATGCAAAGTTAAGGGTAACAATTTTCTCTTGCCTTCAAAGATTTGGAATTTGTGGCAGGAAATTACCATTTTGTGGATGTCTTGAAAGAGGTTTGGCCAATAGTAACAAGCTCTAAGGATCTTATTGACAGTGATTTTCCAATAGAGGTGGCCTCCACATTCTCCTTCATGAAACTCATGCTTGATTTTATTTGCATCATTCTCAGGAAAACATTTAAGCAATACACCACTAGCATTTTTCCAATATAAAATTTTATCTAAAATGCAGTAGTTTACAACCTTTAACTTTAAGAATCTAGACTTTGTTTTGGAAAAACCAGGAGGGGCTTTCAAATTGAAAAGCACATACAATATATCAAAATACCAAGATGAATTGAGAAATGATTCTTTAATGAGTGAGGTTTCCAACTCCTCCTATTCATATAATGCATTAATCATATTTATGTCTAGCGCTTGAAAGTTTATTTCAGCCATGAGTTTAGCCAGTCCTTGTCCTTTAATTAGCTTAGTGGGTCTGATTTCTAAATCATATTCTAGTATGACAACAATCCACTTACCTATTTTTCCATCAAGATCTTGTGTTAAGATGTATTTTACCACTGAGTGAGGCACAAATGCAATGATGTGTGAGTGCAAAATGTAAACTCTAAAATATTTCAATGCCTTGATTAAGGAAAAATCTTGTTTTTCCATTATGTTGTATTTCAGAGGTGCATCTCTTAATGCCTTGCTAAAAAATGCAATAGGATGTTCCTGTCCTTTTATTTTTTTCTATAGTAGGACAACAGCAACTGTATGATTTGATGCATAGGAGAAGATGCAGAAATATTTCGTAAGATCAAGGTTGATTAGAACCGATGTTTGAGTAAGTGCTTGTTTTACCAGTTCAAAGTATTTCTTTGCTTCTATGATCCATTTGACTCATATTTCTATTTTCAGCATGTTTGTAGTGTTTCGTAGGAGTTCTGCAAGGTTTGGTATGAACCTTCTTAAGAAATTTATCTTTCCAATGAAAGATTGCAGCTCTTTGATATTTCTAGGATGACTGATCTGCAATATTCCTTCAATCCTTTCTGGGTCAATCTTAATCCCTTCTTCAGATATGATATGGCCTAAAATTTTCCCTTCATGGAGGCCAAACAGAGGTTTCTTGGGATTCAAAGACAAACCATATTTTCTACATTTTTCAAAGACTTTTCTTAAGTGAACTAGGTGTTCTTCATCTATTTTTGAATAGACTGTTTGATGCAGGAGCATCAAGGGCGTTTTTTATTTTGTAAATATGTTAAAAGGGGGTGTGACAATTTTTAATATTTTATTAATTAATTTGAATAAAATAGGAGAAGGTGAGGATTTTTGTAAATATCCTTTTATTTAATAAAAGGATATGAGAGATTTAGTTAGTTAAGGATATAAAGGGATAAGATTCTAGATAATAGGATTGTTGAGATATTTTAGTGATGTTGAGATATTAAGGGGATTGAGCATTTAATTAGATCATTTTTAAAAATTGTATAAATAGGAGGAGGTTTTGAGAGGAAAATACATGGAGATTGTGAGTGAGTGTGAGAAGTGAGCAAGGGTTCTCCTTGGAAGCCTTCGGGCAGTTTATAGAGGGCCATGAATTTCGAATACCTGGCCAAGATGAGTGTTGTAAGTAATTTTGTGTGTTTCAGATTGTATATATTGGTTGATTGGGATTATACATTTGTTTCTTGTAAATTTCTGAAACTGTGAGTTGATTAATGTGCACTTGTATGAATTCAAACAAAACAATTGAATGCATTGTACTTTTTAAGCACTGGCAGATAGATTTGAATAATCGATGTGGATATTGTCAAACTATAATGCAAAATTATTTGAGTATAAGAGGGCGTTGAATTGAGCCCGAATCAAGGGCGTTAAAACTCTGCATAAAAGAAGTATTTTAATACATTTTGAATCTACAGATTTGTGTGGAACTCCATAGTTAAAATTCTGTTAGGGTTGAGCAATTCTGAGTGTGTGTTCAACGGCAAGTAATGAATGAGTCGCAGGATAAACCTCCGATTGCCGGAGTGATAGAATTGAAAGCAATTGTTTTATTTTTAAATGGCCCTGTCCAGCACGAATTGGAGATTACGTTCTCTACGTAGAAGTGAAGTTTGAATTTATTGGTACTGTGTGACTGAAGGGCGCAGATTCCAAGTAAATGTTGAATAGAGGTTAAATGAATTGAATGTAGTCAAAACTAACATCGATTTCATGTTAAATCAACTGGAAATTACGCAGAGGAATGATCAGCGTGAGGTGAGCTGAATTATAAGTGGTATTTTGTAATCGACCCTTGGGAAGTCAATTTCCAGCATGGGCAATTTATTATTGGCGCGGTTCAATTAAAAACAAATAAATTTGTTGCAGAGTAATAGTGTTGGGTGCAGCATATATGCGAGAAGCTACAGCGTGGAGTTAAACTCAAGGTATGAGCCAGCATCGTTTACCAAATTAAATAATACGTTGAAGATGTATGAGACTGTGTTAATTAAAGATTGATGCAGAAGTTACTAACATCAATATTATGAGGGCGTTGTATCTGACAATGAATGGATCGATTTAAAAGAAGACACAATCCAGAAATTGAAGCCATGGATCAGAAATTGAAGGAGTAAGGTATGGAGACGCTGTCCAGAGAGCAGGACGGAGGTATGATAGTGTTTGAAAATATAATACTTGAGATCGATATATGGTAATTTTCAGATTCAAGTTTAATACAAGAGCGCATTTGTTTATGGAATTTGTATTGGGAATCCGGCGTTGAAAACTATATGTGAAAGCGTTGGTAAAGCTGAGCAAAGGGAGGGCGCCTTATTGATTTGTGTATGGTAAGTGCATTTGTAGTTACCAAGCATATATTAACATTATGGACAGATCCATATTTATGGTAAATAAGATGGGTATTTTGCATTCAAAGAATGAGGATATATGATGGGGTTAACATTATGGATTGCTGTGAAAGTCGATTTGTTAATTCTTGGCATTTGAGTGGTGAATTTTTGCATGAAGTTTCATTGAAAATGATTGTTTAGTTATTGGAACATATGGATGTTAGCTTGATTGGAAATGATTTTAATATATGAGTTTGCCATGAATAAGATAAAGGAAAAACCCCATATGCAGAGTGTGATTATTATTGGTTTTTACCATAAGTTGGGAAGCTTCCGCAATAAAATGGGAATTGTGAATTTTCCAGTTGTTGAAAGTGATTTGGGCATATGTTGAGATGCGTGTTCGTATGCAGGAATTTTAAAGATCCTGGGTATTGCAAGCTTAGCCCTGCGTCATTTTGGTATCAGAGCTTGGCTCTATTGAATTGAAAAATGTTTATTTTCTGAATGAGGACAAGAAGGTTTGTTGAACTAAAATGTATTTTTGAATGTGTGATGAATGATGAAGATCAGATTTTAAATCTGATATGCAGCATATACAATTGCAAGTAAACAGAATGCAGGTAAAGGAGATCAGATTCTAATCTGACAGTCAAGAAACCAGAGTACAGCTGGGAGAATGGAGAAGAACAATTAAGTTCTTAGAGGCAGGTAAAGCAGAATTAAGCAGAGATTGCAGAGACAGAAAGAATCCACAGCGATGTTGGGAAATGGAAATTCACTTGGATCGTGCAGGTATTGTGTTTGGTTAATTTTGATTTGAGTTTTACTGACAAAGAAATGGAATGAGGATTGATGGTTGCAGCAATGAAGAAACTCAGCAAAGAAGGAATTGTTGCTGACAGCTAAAGTTTGCTAGATAAAGCTAGAAGATTGGAAGAGAGGATCAGATTTTAAAATCTGATTGACAGTAGTTGAATATCGAGAAATTGTGCAGAGGAAACATAAAGATTTGCTAAAACAGATTTGCATGAATGATGAGATTATGAAGGTAATTGAAGTGCAGGTGAATGGAAGGACAAGATCAGACGAGATCTTGGAGGTAATATGATATGGTTTTATGTGAATTTGAAGAATAGAATATTGTAGTCTTTGCATTGAAGTATTATTGCAACTCCCAAAAGGCAATGTGGTTAAAATTGTTTACAGATAAAGGAAGCTAGTGAAAATTATAAGTGAAAACAGAGATGTAGCAGAACCTTGGGGAATTCCAATAGAGATTGGAAAAAGAGGACAGTTGTGTTCTTAGAACATGAATATGAGTTGAAGCCAGGAAGAGCAAAGAGAAGTTCTCAAAGGAGGTTCTGGAGATAGAGAACCAATTGCTTGCCAAAAGACTGAGTGAGGAGAGCTTGGTGAGGTAAGTGGCGGCAGGACAGGACTTGTTGCTGAAGAGGCTTTAGTGCAACTCATAGTAAAGTGAGTGAGGAACTCATAGAGATGGAAAGGATGATGACTAGTGACGGTCGTAACAGAGGTTCTGAAATAAGCCACAACAGAGGACAAAAGAAGAAGGATGCCAAGGCAATTGGCATACAGAGACAGTTAAGCAAAGAGGAATATGAGAGGGAGAAGGCTGAGATAGCAGTTCAGCTTGAGGTGTTAATGGAGATGTTGCAAAGAAATGAGGTAGACCAGAAGCATGGTTATGTCATAAGAAAGAAGCTGAAGTGGCAGAGGCTACAAGAGAAGTGGAATCATCAGGTAAATATGCAGTTGATAAAGGAACTAAGGGAACTTGAACAGGTTATTGATGCCAGACAGAAGATAGAGAAGCTCGAAAGAGTAGAGCTACAACAAAATGAAGATGCTGAAGAAGATGTTGAAGTTTCGATATGTTACCCAGAGAGTGGACCATTACTTTTTGAAAGTGATGAAGAGCTAGAGGAGTTGAATCATATGAATGATTCGAAGCAGCCTGAGGACTTGATGACTGAAGCATCAAATAAGACCATAAGGTCTTGTGATTTTAAAACTAATGATTTGTATGTGATTGCAGGTTTGGAAGAAGATAGGCAGTCTTTTGAAGTTGTCAAAGATGTGAAAGAGTACCTTCCAGAAGATGAAAGTTTTGAAGCAGAGGCTGGGAAAGAATCAGTTCACTAATGCTGGAAGACATCATTGAAATAGTTGATGAGAAGGGGAGACTAGCTGACAGTCTCAAGAGTTCTTTGAGTTTGGATCAGCATACTGATATGCTGACAGAAGAAGAGAAATCAACGCAACATATTGAAGTGTTGCTAAAGGGAAAAGAGGTACAGAGGCCTTATTTTTTTTATTATAATGATTGTCTTATGATTGAAGATGTTGTTGCAGACGCTGGAACATATTTGGCACAGGTGGATAGCCAAATGGAAGAAGGAGAGGAAGAACATCTACTGAAGGATGTTAAGGATAGATTGCTGAAGAAGGATGACAAAGCAGTTGTCATAAATAATAATAAAAAAGAAATTGCAGATGATGAGCAAAGGAATGTTGCAGAGGGACAGGAAGTTTGGGAGGCCGCAACATTTATAGTAGCAGCAGCAGAAAAGGTGCAAAACAGCAGTAAGGGTGAAAAGGAAGTGATCAAAACAAGTGAAGAACAAGCAAGAATGAGAGTTCAGCAATCAAGAGATGGAAACAATCAGCAGACAGAGGACATACTGCACAGAGAAATTGAGTTGATAAGGAGGTTAATGATAAAAACATCCCAGAGAAAGACAGCCGAAAGAAAGAAAAGGAGTGACAACAAGAGGAAGACAGTAGCAGACTTGGAAGGCAGAGCAAGTGGAGCACTACAACACAAAATATGGAAACCTGGAGGACAACAGCAGATAACAACAGCAGTAAAGCAATTGACAAGCACGGAAAGATTACAAAATAAAATTTGGGATCCAGGAGGAAATATCCAGACTTATGACCAGGTGGTCATGAATTTTTTTACATGGGGAGTCTGATGCAAGAGCATCAAGGGCATTTTTTATTTTGTAAATATGTTAAAAGGGGGTGTGACAATTTTTAATATTTTATTAATTAATTTGAATAAAATAGGAGAAGGTGAGGATTTTTGTAAATATCCTTTTATTTAATAAAAGGATATGAGAGATTTAGTTAGTTAAGGATATAAAGGGATAAGATTCTAGATAATAGGATTGTTGAGATATTTTAGTGATATTGAGATATTAAGGGGATTGCGCATTAAATTAGATTATTTTTAAAAATTGTATAAATAGGAGGGGGCTTTGAGAGAAAAAAAAAACATTGAGATAGTTGGAGATTGTGAGTGAGTGTGAGAAGTGAGCAAGGGTTCTCCTTGGAAGCCTTCGGGCAGTTTATAGAGGGCCATCAATTTCGAATACCTGGCCAAGATGAGTGTTGTAAGTAATTTTGTGTGTTTCAGATTGTATATATTGGTTGATTGGGATTATACATTTGTTTCTTGTAAATTTCTGAAACTGTGAGTTGATTAATGTGCACTTGTATGAATTCAAACAAAACAATTGAATGCATTGTACTTTTTAAGCACTGGCAGATCGATTTGAATAATCGATGTGGATATTGTCAAACTATAATGAAAAATTATTTGAGTATAAGAGGGCGTTGAATTGAGCCCGAATCAAGGGCGTTAAAAATCTGCATAAAAGAAGTATTTTAATACATTTTGAATCTGCAGATTTGTGTGGAACTCCATAGGAAAAATTCTGTTAGGGTTGAGCAATTCTGAGTGTGTGTTCAACAGCAAGTAATGAATGAGTCGCAGGATAAACCTCCGATTGCCGGAGTGATAGAATTGAAAGCAATTGTTTATTTTTAAATGGCCCTGTCCAGCACGAATTGGAGATTACGTTCTCTGCGTAGAAGTGAAGTTTGAATTTATTGGTACTGTGTGACTGAAGGGCGCTGATTCCAAGTAAATGTTGAATATAGGTTAAATGAATTGAATGTAGTCAAAACTAACATCGATTTCATGTTAAATCAACTGGAAATTACGCAGAGGAATGATCAGCGTGAGGTGAGCTGAATTATAAGTGGTATTTTGTAATCGACCCTTGGGAAGTCAATTTCCAGCATGGGCAATTTATTATTGGCACGGTTCAATTAAAAACAAAGAAATTTGTTGCAGAGTAATAGTGTTGGGTGCAGCATATATGCGAGAAGCTACAGCGTGGAGTTAAACTCAAGGTATGAGCCAGCATTGTTTACCAAATTAAATAATACGTAGAAGATGTATGAGACTGTGTTAATTAAAGATTGATGCAGAAGTTACTAACATCAATATTATGAGGGCGTTGTATCTGACAATGAATGGATCGATTTAAAAGAAGACACAATCCAGAAATTGAAGCCGTGGATCAGAAATTGAAGAAGTAAGGTATGGAGACGCTGTCCAGAGAGCAGGACGGAGGTATGATAGTGTTTGAAAATATAATACTTGAGATCGATATATGGTAATTGTCAGATTCAAGTTTAATACAGGAGCGCATTTGTTTATGGAATTTGTATTGGGAATCCGGCGTTGAAAACTATATGTGAAAGCGTTGGTAAAGTTGAGCAAAGGGAGGGCGCCTTATTGATTTGTGTATGGTAAGCGCATTTGTAGTTACCAAGCATATATTAACATTATGGACAGATCCATATTTATGGTAAATAATATGGGTATTTTGCATTCAAAGAATGAGGATATATGATGGGGTTAACATTATGGATTGCTGTGAAAGTCGATTTGTTAATTCTTGGCATTTGAGTGGTGAATTTTGGCATGAACTTTCATTGAAAATGATTGTTTAGTTATTGGAACATATGGATGTTGGCTTTATTGGAAATGATTTTAATATATGAGTTTGCCATGAATAAGATAAAGGAAAAACCCCATATGCAGAGTGTGATTATTATTGGTTTTTACCATAAGTTGGGAAGCTTCCGCAATAAAATGGGAATTGTGAATTTGCCAGTTGTTGAAAGTGATTTGGGCATATGTTGAGATGCGTGTTCGTATGCAGGAATTTTAAAGATCCTGGGTATTGCAAGCTTAGCCCTGCGTCACTGTTATGTCATCAAGGTATATTACAATGAAGTATCCTATCTCTTTTGAGAAAGCAATGTCCATGGCTCTTTGGAAGGTGGCACCAACATTCATTAACCCAAAAGGCATTTTCACATACATGAAAGTGCCCCAAGGTGCAGTGAAAGTTGTCTTGTGTTGATCATCTGGGTGTACCAGCACCTGATTGTATCCTGAAAAGCTATCTAGCAAAGAAATTATTTTAGAACCTACTACCCTTTGTAAGATGTGATCCACTTTTGGTAAATGTTAGTTGTCCTTTAAGGAGGCTTTGTTTAGTTTTCGGAAGTCTATGCATAGCCTAATTTCTCTTGTTCTCTTCCTTAATGATACAAGATTTGAAACCCATTCTGAGTATCTCAGAGGGACTATTATTCTAGCATCATACATTTTCTTAATTTCTTTCTCAACCAGGGGTAGCTGCATAGGGTTTATTTTGCGCAATTTCTATTTAAAGGGCTTCTGGTCTTCCTTGAAAGGGATCTTGTGCTGGATTATCTCTGTATCATATGCCTTTAAGTCTTCATAACTCCAAGCAAACACATCAATAAATTCTCTAAAAATCTCAATAAATTTCTATTTTATATGAGTTGGCAGTGTTTTGGACAGTTTTATCATTTTGTGTTTCTGTTTACAGCCTATATTTCACTATTCTATTTCAATTTCAGTGGGTTCCATCTTTGGCTTCCTAGCAACATCATTAAAGTCAAACAATTCCTCTAGAGGAACCAGTCCCTTTGGCAAGTTATCATTATTGGACTGTAGCACTTCAAAGTCTTCTTTTTCTAAATTAGTGCACATCTATGTTTTATGTGTGTGTTCTTTGTCTAACAAATTTATATCAGCAGTATCAGGAGGTTCTTCTTTGTAAGTATGTTCCTCAGTAGGGCAGTCTTCTTCATAGTCTGAGTCTGAATTTGGCATTTCAAACTCATTTCTAGACTGCAGGAAATCTTCTATATGTTTATCTCCTTCAAAAACCTGCCAGCATTTTATGTTATCAGGGACTTCTAGCCTATATTTGACTTGGACTATGTATTGTTTGCTATGATAAGGCTTTCGGCATGAGCTGGTTGCAAATGCTAGACCTTTGGCAAGGATGTTTTGATTTCTAGGGAAAAAGGTGAGATTATATTCTGTGAATGTTTTAAAGAGGTCAAGGGCATCATCCCTATATGATTTTAATCTAGGATTCTTAGCTGTGTATTCCCCGTTAATCTTCCTAATAACTAACTCAGAATCTCCATGGACAGTTATCCTCTTAACTCCTAATTTCTTCAATAATTGTAGCCCTAGGAGGAGTGTCTCATATTCATCTATGTTATTTATGCATTGAAAGTTTAGCTTGTATGAGTGACCTTCTGCATGATTGTTTTCAGTGCTATGCACCCATATACCTGCTCCTGAACCAATCTTGCCAAAAGAAACATCAAAGCTCATACTCCAAATAGGTTCAATTTCAGATTTATCATTGTGTTGGTTATTATGGCTGCCACTACTATCTTGGTCGTTGTTTTGTTCTTTATGGTATCTGTTGGGAAAAATACTGAGAGGGGGGGGGGTGAATCAGTATTTAGAGCTGTTTGAAAATGTTTTACTTTTTCTTTCTCTAAAAACCATACGCTACTTTACTGAACCCAACTCGCGTATACACACGGATATCCTTAAGAAAACTTGTGTATGTCCAGAGATCTTATTATGCATTTATTTCTTTACTTAGATCATTGCATCATTCATTTATCTGATGTTTAGTAAGCAATAAGCATGTGCAGTAATAACAGAATAAACCATCACACATAATAAACACACATGAACACTAGTATTTAAGGTGGAAACCCAATTCGGGAGAAAACCACCGTTGTTGTCGTCTCTGTCTTCAATATTTATTATAAAGAAAAATTCTTACAATTTTGTACTGGCACAGACTCATACTAGCATGCAGGCACCCACCTGCAGAAGGCTGCAACCTTCTCTCATTCTCCAGCCACTACTGGAAGGGAGCTCCAACCCCCTAATCTCGTTTACCAGCCTCTCCTGGAAGGGAGCTACTACCCCCTGCTCTCGTTTACCAGCCTCTCCTGGAAGGGAGCTACTACCCCCTGCTCTCGTTTAGCAGCTACCACTGGAAGGGAGCTACAACTCCCTCACTTTAGGCTTCGACCCTTAGCACCATCATGGACCACGTTTCATCAATTTTCATACTGGATCCAACAGCTTCCACACAACATACTTTGTAGGCCATTTTTCATCAGATTTTCAGACTAGACCCACTCCACACATTTAAGCTCATCAAACTGAAACTTATAACCCCATAAATTCATTCATTGAATCATCAACCAATCAGCCAACAACTTGATCTTTAATCAACATAATCAGCAGCATAATCAACATTCAAACAACCCAGATCTGTATGAATGCATCATTGACAGATAGTAGTAAAACAACAGAACAGATCAGACATTTTGTTCCACATACTTCAGCAAAACCCTAGATTCCATACTTGCTTTTGCTTCACTGAACCTGCATATATACGCACTTTCATAGAGACAAACCTGCATATAGATCTACAACTATTTCAGAACTAACCTTTGATTTCATACGCTCTTTTGCTGAAACTAACCTGCGTATATACGTGATTTTTCTGAAACGAACCTGCGTATATATATGTAACTTTTCAAGACTGTGCAACTCTTCAGATCAGATAAACAACTCAGATCTCTCCCTTTAATTCAGCAAAGATTCACCAGATCATAGATCTAAACATTCCATAAACAGATCTAGAAAATACATAGTCATTTCAAATCTAAAGATCCCTCTTCATCATTTTCTTCATAGGTGCATTATTAATTAAAATCAATCAATAAACTGTTACCCATTCCATGCAGATATACTTCAGAATGAAGTATTCATTAAAACCCAGACCTATGCACTTTATCAACAATCATAAACTTTTCCCAATATTTCAATTAGAACAGTGAAAACACTGTAACCAGAACTTCAGAAATAACCAAGAATTCAGAATGGATATGCAGATATAAACTCAATCCTGAACAGTCATTAATTCAAATAGTATACGCTACTTTGCTTTACTGAAGCCGCGTACATACGCGCTTTCCTGCACACCAACCCGCGTATACTTCTGTGTATTTTATTCTTCAGAAAACTCTAAATGCCATACGCGATTTTCATGAAGCGAACTTGCGTATATACGTGCTTTTCATGAAGCGAACTAGCATATAGATCTGTAAAAATATATATTTTGCAGAGCAGGCCAGATCTATAAAACTTACCCAGATTTATTCATGTTCTTCAGCAGACTTGCACCAGTTCTTCATTGTTTCTTCTATTGATCAAACTAGAGATTCATCATCTTTAGATCTAGAGATCTTGAACCATCAATATATCCATGGGTGCATCATAGCTTCAGATTTATCAATTAAGAACAGAGTTCATCCATGCAGATATTCCTTAGAGAGATTTATTCATCAACAACCCTTACACATGCACACCTTGCACTATGATCTTCTTCTCCTTAAATAGATTTAGCTTTTACCAATACCATGAGCCAAAACCATCCAACTTCCGATGGTATTCTTGGAAGGAGTCAAATAAACCATACAACGCTCAATACTGTGTGCCAAAACCATGGTAATGCCCCTTGGTATTATAATTTTGGAGCGCAAAAGGGCATACGCGACTTGGGACGTACTTATCCGCATGCATATGCTACTTTTCCTTTACAAACCCGCGTATGCTTTGTGAAATATCTTATTCATCATTACTCTGGCACTTACTGGAATTTCTTTCTTTGTTACTTCTGAACTGCTCTGTAGATACATCAGATTTACATCATTAACAAATAGGTTGTTGTCCAAAGACAATTCATCAAGTCAGTTTCCATCAAGGACAACTTCATCAAGTAGGTTGCCATCAAGGACAACACATTGCATCATATTGCCAACAATCTCCCATATTGCATCATATTGCCAACAATCTCCCCCTTTGGAAGACAACTCATCAAGTCATTTTCCATCAAGGACAACTTCATCAAGTAAGTTTCCATCAAGGACAACTTCATCAAGTAATTTTCCATCAAGGACAACATCATCAAGTAGGTTATGACAACTTCATCAAGTAGGTTGCCATCAAGGACAACACATTGCATCATATTGCGAACAATCTCCCCCTTTGGACTTGATGGCAACCATGATGGTGTTTGATCACCACAGCAGATAGATACATCTATTATAACCATTATTCAAACATCATGATACTCTCCCCCTTTGACATCAAGGGCAAAGGGCGGATCAAAAACAAAACAAGGTTTTTCTTCTCTTGTAGAAAGAAGAGCTCTGTAGATCTGATGTGCACCGAAGTTACCATGCTCCCCCTGAGTTCATGTTGAATCTTCAAACATATTTTTCAACGAAGTACATGACTTTATGACCTTTCCTATCACCAAGGACTCATACTTACATCAATGATCCAACCAAGTGGATTTACATATGAGACTCAAGTACCCAACCAAGTGGGTTTACACATTTTGACGCAACTACCCAACCAAGTGGGTTTACAAATTTGAGCAAGTCCTTACATGACTGAATATTACAATTTTACATCATAGGTCTTAACATGACCTTTTCATCAAATTATAGAAATAACTTATACAATCAAGACCAAATAATCTCAAGCATGAGATCAAACCACGGCAAATAATTAGAATGCCAACAATGCATCCTTTCCACATGACCAATGCTCCCCCTTAGCTTGTGCATCCTGAACAATTTCAACAGCAAATCATCAAGGCATCTTCATCAAATATTAGAGAATGAAACAAAAATATGAGAGCTCAAACATCACCAAAGATACCCAATAGCACCACAGCTGTGCTGAAGAATGCTGACCCAAAAGAAATTTTGTCAAAAAACACCCATACGCGGTTTTCTATGTATAAACTCGCGTATATATGCGACTGTCCTTCATGAAATCCGCGTATCCAATTTAATCTTCTGAATTTAAGCAGATCTGATCTTCTACATGGTAGAGACTACTCCCAGCTTCTGTCTGAGATAACAGGATTCTTTGAGATACTGATGGCACTTGTATTATCACACATAATGGAGAAGTTGAGTGCAACATGATGCGGTCAGCCACATATTCGGTTTCTGCTATAGATAAGGCAATAGAGCTTTGCTTCTTGCTAAACCAAGATACTAACCGGGGCCCCATATAGAATGCACCACCACTAGTTCTTTTCCGATCATCAACATTTCCAGCCCAATAGGTTTGCACTCTTCCATGCCATACTTCTTCAGAATTTGCTTAAGATATTTTGCTTGTGATAAGAATATCCCATCTGTTGCTTGGTGCACTTCTTGTTGAGCATACCCCTAGATTTATTTCTTATAACATCCCATTCTTATTTAACTTGTTTTTGAATATCCATTTAGTTCCAATGACATTTTTTTCATGAGGTCTTGGTACTAATTCCCAAGTGTGATTCTTTTCAATTTGATCAAGCTCTTCATTCATGGCTTGAATCCAACATTCATCTTTGCTAGCTTGATTGACATTGTGTGGTTCAATAGTGGATAGAAATGCCAGATAGCTAGAAGATCCCACAAGAGTCCTTCTTGTTTTTACACCTGATCCCTTTTCTCTCAAAATTTGAGATTCTGGATGATTCTTTTGAACATATCTGGATGGAGCTTTTTCAGATAAATCATCTTCAGGTTCTTCATCGAGTTCACTATTTGATGTAGAAGGATATATGTCATCACCATAATGCCAACAATGCATTACTCTCAGCAAGGCTAATGCTCCCCCTAAAACTGTGCTCCTATTCTTGAGCCATCTCACTGTTTTCCTTAACAGAAAAGCATACGCTTCTGTCTCCATTGGAACTCGCGTGTATACGCGGCTCTGGTTCATGAAACCCGCGTATGAAAAGTGAAATACTGAAAATTTCACAGCTCCATTTTCTCCTGGATTTATACATTTTGTACCTGTCTTCTGTTGTCACATTAGATGCACTGTTAGAAATAAACACAACCAGAATTACCAAACCAACCATGGGAATCACCATACATTGCTCCCCTTGTGATGATACATTACTGATTCCTATAATGTATCTCACATCCCTCCTGCAGTCATTATGAGAAGTAAGCTTTAGAAGTGGAAGACTGTAGTAGAATTATTATCCCCTACGTTTTTGACCGGTCCTCCTTCTTTTTCCAGCTTTGCTTGAAATTTCTTATTGTGTGCTGGAAATTATCCAATTTCTCAGATCTATTCATCCTGCATTATTTTTCTACATGTCCATACTTGTTACAAGCATAACATCTTGTGTAACCAGAAAAGTAAGCATAAGGATCATAATGTGTTTTTCTATTATTTCTTCTATTGCAATCAGTTGCTTTATGACCAAACTTGCTGCATGAAAAACAATATCCCTTAAAGAAACCTGAGTACCTTTCTATGTAGAATCTGTTTTTTTGTGACTGAAACAATCTGCTTCTGCAATTGGCTGCAACATGCCCATAATTATGACATTTAAAGCATTCAACATTATTGATCAAAGGATAGAATCGATTGATACTTCTATAGTTAGGAGGGAATGATTCCTTTTGAGAGTTCATGATTGTCGATTGACCTTTTGTTTCTTTCAACACTTCAGGTTTTGCATTGATATCCTTTGAATCTTTACCACTTTCTTGTGAACTAGATTCTCCTTTAACAGTTTCATGAAAACCAAGACCAAATTTAACAGAAGGAGACCTTTGACTGCTAAGAATATTATCCAGAATCTTAGTACTATCTTGAAACCTCAAGAGTTTATCCTTTTCCTCTAATTTACCTTTTAAAATGTTTACCTCAACCTCCAATCTTTGGCAATGCTTCTTCATACTTTCTTCGACCCTTTTTCCTTCTTCTACTTGATCATTCAATATTATAATCTCTTCTTTCAACCCTTTTTCTTGTTCTTCAAATGTTTGTAGAAGTTCTTCATTCTTCTTATTTGATTTTTTCAGATCTTCTTTGAGAGAGATGATTTCTGCTTCAAGTCCTTCATCAAATGATTGTAGAATTTCTTCATTCTTCTTATTTGATGCTTCGAGATCTGCTCTCAGAGAGATTATTTCTGCTTCAAGTCCTTCACTGTGATTGGTTACTTCATCGTACAACCTTCGATACTTGTTTATCTGTCCATTCATTCTAGAGATCATATCTTTGTAGATAGATTCTCTCTCATTAAATAATCTTTGTCAATCTTCAACTTTAATCTTGAGAACTTCTTCTAGATCCATAACATTACTTTCACTATCTTCACCATTGCATGCACAAGAAAGTGAATCACAAGAACAACAATCAATACCTGTTTCATCTTCTTCATTTTCTGTTGCACATGTTTTCTGAGATATCTCCTTTCTTTGAGTAGCATTCTTCTTTTTCTTTCTTCCCATTGTGATGGATCTCCTTCAAGTGATCAAGCTCCTTCAGAAGGACCTGCTCTGATACCAATTGTTGGGAAAAATACTGAGAGGGGGGGTGAATCAATATTTAGATATGACTGAAAAAATTTTACTTTTTCTTTCTCTAAAAACCATACGCTACTTTACTGAACCCAACTCGCATATACACGCGGATATCCTTAAGAAAATTTGCGTATGTCCAGAGATCTTATTATGCATTTAATTCTTTACTTAGATCATTGCATCATTCATTTATCTGATGTTTAGTAAGCAATAAGCATGTGCAGTAATAATAGAATAAACCATCACACATAAGCAACAAACATGAACACTAGTATTTAAGGTGGAAACCCAATTCGAGAGAAAACCACTGCCACTGTCGTCTCTGTCTTCAATATTTATTATAAAGAAAACTTCTTACAATTTTGTACTGCCGCAGACTCATACCAGCACGTAGGCACCCACCTGCAGAAGGTTGCAACCCTCTCTCGTTCTCCAACCACTATTGGAAGGGAGCTCCAACCCCCTGATCTCATTTACCATCCTCTCCTGGAAGGGAGCTGCTACCCCCTGCTCTCGTTTACCAGCCTCTCCTGGAAGGGAGCTAATACCCCTTGCTCCCATTTACCAGCTACCACTGGAAGGGAGCTACAACTCCCTCACTTAAGGCTTCGACCCTCAGCACCATCATGGACCACGTTTCATCAATTTTCATACTGGATCCAACAACTTCCACACAACATACTTTGTAGGCCATTTTTCATCAGATTTTCAGACTGGACCCACTCCACACATTTAAGCTCATCAAACTGACACTTATAACCCCATCAATTCATTCATTGAATCATCAACCAATCAACCAAAAACTTGATCTTTAATCAACATAATCCGCAGCATAATCAACATTCAAACAACCTAGATCTGTATGAATGCTTCATTGACAGATAGCAGTAAAACAACAGAACCGATCGGACCTTTCGTTCCACATATTTCAGCAAAACCCTAGATTCCATACTCGCTTTTACTTCACTGAACCTACGTATATACGCGCTTTCATAGAGACAACCCTGTGTATAGATCTGCAACTATTTCAGAACTGACCTTTGATTTCATACGCTCTTTTGCTGAAACTAACCTGCGTATAAACGCACTTTTTTCTGAAACGAACCTGCTTATAGATCTGTAACTTTTCAGCACTGTGAAACTCTTCAGATTATATAAACAACTCAGATCTCTCCCTTTACTTCAGCAAAGATTCACCAGATCAAAGATCTAAACATTCCATAAACAGATGTAGAAAATACATAGTCATTTCAGATCTAGAGATCCCTCTTCATCATTTTCTTCATAGGTGCATTATTAATTCAGATCAATCAATAAACTATTACCCATTCCATGCAGATATACTTCAGAATGAATTATTCATTAAAACCCAGACCTATGCACTTTATCAACAATCATAAACTTTTCCCAATATTTCAATTAGAACAGTGAAAACACTGTAACCAGAACTTCAGAAATAACCCAGTCTTCAGAATGGATATGCAGATATAAAATCAACCTTGAACAGTCATTAATTCAAATGGTGTACGCTACTTTGCTTTACTGAATCCGCGTACATACGCGCTTTCCTGCACACCAACCCACGTATACTTCTGTGTATTTTATTCTTCAGAAAACCCTAACTGCCATACGCGCTTTTCATGAAGCGAGCCCGTGTATATACGCGCTTTTCATGAAGCGAACTGGCGTATAGATCTGTAAAAATATATATTTTGCAAAGCAGGCCAGATCTATAAAACTTACCTAGATTTATTCATGTTCTTCAGTAGACTTGCGCCAGTTCTTCATTGTTTCTTCCGTTGATCAAACTAGAGATTCATCATCTTTAGATCTAAAGATCTTGAACCATCAATATATCCATGGGTGCATCATAGCTTCAGATTTATCAATTAAGAACAGAGTTCATCCATGCAGATATTCCTTAGAGAGATTTATTCATCAAAAACCCTTACACATGCACACCTTGCACTATGATCTTCTTCTCCTTAAATAGATTTAGCTTTTACCAATACCATGAGCCAAAACCACACAACTTCCGATGGTATTCTTGGACGGAATCAAATAAACCATACAACGCTCAATAATGTGTGCCAAAACCATGGTAATGCCCCTTGGTATTATAAATTTTGAGCGCAAAAGGGCATACGCAACTTGGGACGTAATTATCCGCGTGCATACGCTACTTTTCCTTTACAAACACGCGTATGATTGGTGAAATATCTTATTCATCATTACTCTGGCACTTACTGGAATTTCTTTCTTTGTTACTTCTGAACTGCTCTGTAGATACATCAGATTTACATCATTAACAAATAGGTTGTTTTCCAAAGACAATTCATCAAGTCAGTTTCCATCAAGGACAACTTCATCAAGTGGGTTGCCATCAAAGACAACACATTGCATCATATTGCCAACAATCTCCCATATTGCATCATATTGCCAACAATCTCCCCCTTTGGAAGACAACTCATCAAGTTAGTTTCCATCAAGGAAAACTTCATCAAGTAGGTTGCCATCAAGGAAAACACATTGCATCATATTGCCAACAGTATCCACTGTGTTTGTTGATATATTCTGTTTGGGCAAAATGTTTTGACTGCCTCTCCTCCTTTTCTCCCTCTTCACTTGTTTTCTCATTTTCTGTCACTTTTTCATTAATGTTTTCATCATTATAAAGGATAAATGAATCAAGGTCTATGTGAATGGAATAAAGAGGGGAGTTATCTGGTCTTTCTTGATTGCTAACCATGTATTTCATGTCATTTTCCCTGTATAGTCTTCTTGGTTGACTAAATACAAGTATGGTAGCATAGGTCATGTCCATTTGGAGGGTACCTTGGAGTTTAGCTCCCCGTGATCTTGAAAGGAGCATGCCATATTTGGGAGGAATATCAGCCACTACAATATCCATCACTAGGCTCTTGGCTAGTATTTGTGCTAGATTGACACATAGATCTTTGATTAGACCTAGACATTTAACTCTACTAGAATCAAAAGAGTATAAATCTCTGTATGGTCTAGTTATCTCAAGGCCTAGTCTTTTCATTACTACCTTTGGCATAAGGTTATGTGAAGTTCCTGAGTCTAGAATTGCACTATGGAGGATTTTGTCATGGATGTTTAAACTGACATAAAATGGAGGAACACCTCCCTCTTGAAATTTTCCTTCAACTTCTAGTCGAAATAGAAGTTCAGGTTTGTCATTATTTAAATTTACACAATCAACATTTTCTCTTATGTTTAAAGCTTTCAAAACTTGGGATCTATATACATCTTGAGTAAATAATTCAGTAAGAGGAATAGAGATTTTGATCCTGGAAATTTCATTCTCTATACTGAAAGGTGTCTGAGTTTTTGAAATTTTCAAATTAGTTTTTTAGACACTATTTTCATAGCAATTTCAGCTTGTTGGTTTTTGTTAAAAGACTCATTTAAAACATTTTTGATAGGGCCACTAGTTGATGCACTAGGGCTGCTTTGGTCACCGCTACACTTGCCACTAGTTTGGCTTTTTTTATTTTTATTTCTATCAGAACTTTCAGCCACTATGTTTGCATTTTCTGTTGTCTTTTTAGGAATGTTTTCAGGGATCTTCCTAGTATAAATTTCAGAGGTCCTTTTCTTGGGAGTATATTGGTTTTTCTTGCTTCTGAGGTCATACTGTCTATGTACCTCCATGATGGCATTTTCAAAGACTTGTTTGTAATCTTGAGATTCTGGGCTTTCTTCCTCATATTGAGTTGGGGAAAAGATGCCTTGTTCCTCCTCTGTAAGGAAAACAATATCCTCATTATTTACTCCCATTAAATTTATGTGGTTTTCCTCTGTTTATTAAATTATTCCCTCATCCTCATCAGCGTATTTTTCTTGGAAAGGAGGTATGATTTTCTGATCAAGACCTCTGTTGGGTATGTGTTATATTATTTCCACGATTAGCCCCACACGTTGTATGTTGCGTCGGGCGTAGCTGGGGGGTCACGAGGGGCGAAGCAGTCCCCACCGTTGGGGTCCGGGGCAGTGCCCCGGCCAAAATTGGTTTTTGTGCGGACCCACTCATAGGCGGATCCGCCCATGGTTTTGTGCATGGTTTTGCACATGGTCTTGGGGTTCGATGGTTTTCGGCCCCTGGTATTTTGTAGATCCGGTCAAGGGAACTACGGTTATGTTCTAATCCAGGGTTAATGGATTGGGGTTTATGTATGCTTCGGCATGTATATATATGTGTTGTAACACTAAAAGGAATATAATGAAAATCAAGCTGGTCGTCCCGATTTGGGATCCAGGGGAAAATCTCTGTGTTTATCTGTTTTATGTTTTATGCTCTTGCTATTGTTTATTTTCTGTTATAAGAATCGTGTGTAGATATTTATGTTCAGGGTTAAAACCTACATTTGGTATCAGAGCTGTTTCGGCTTCAAGGGGACGCCTTTGTTGTTGAGGGTTTTTTGCTCGGGCCTGTGGTAGACCCTATGCAGTGGGAGATCTGCGGGATCGATTCTTGCGGTGAAAGAATATGGCGAGCGGCGGAAAGATAGAGATCGAGAAATTTAATGGTCAGAGTTTTGAGTTGTGGAAGCTCAAGATGGAGGATCTCCTGGTGGATAAAGATCAGTGGATCGCGGTAGATCCAGGTACTAAACCAACGGCAATGTCAGATGAAGACTGGAAGAAACTGGATCGGAAGGCCAAGAGCACAATACGGTTGTGTGTGTCAGATTCAGTATTGTTGAATGTATCTGGGGAAGCTACGATGAAGAATTTGTGGGAAAAACTTGGGACTTTGTACCAATCTAAGTCTCTGGTGAATAAGTTGTTCCTGCGGAAAAAGCTGTATAACCTGAGGATGAAGGATGGAGACTTAGTGACAGAGCATCTGAACGCCTTCAATACCGTGGTAAGTCAGTTGTCATCTATTGATATTAAAATCTCGGATGAAGATAAGTGCATCAGTTTGTTGTGTTCTCTACCAGACTCGTGGGATAGTCTGGTTATTGCAATAGGTAGCAATACAACTACCTTGAATTTTGATGACATTGTCTCAGCCTTGCTGTCGGAGGAAATGAGACGGAGAAATATGGAGGGTCAAAATGGAGATGCCTTATTTGTACGAGGAAGGTCCCAAAACAGAAACAAGAATAAGGTTTCGAGTGGGAGATCTAAATCTAGATGGAGATCTAAATCTCCTGGAAAGTTTGTAAAGGTGTGCT
The DNA here is from genome assembly GCA_034641835.2 of Pinus albicaulis. Taxonomy (NCBI): domain Eukaryota; kingdom Viridiplantae; phylum Streptophyta; class Pinopsida; order Pinales; family Pinaceae; genus Pinus; species Pinus albicaulis. The sequence continues at coordinate 1,515,690,408 of CM076579.1, forward strand.
GGAAATGCGGAAAGAAAGGACACTACAAAAAGGAATGCAGATCTAAAGCTCCTGAGAAAGGAAAGGGATTTGATGATGCTCCTTCTGCAGAGGAAAAAACCACCTCGGATGAAGGTGGGGATGTGTATTTGGCTTCTTCTTCAAATACACATGTAGATCATGAGTCATGGTTGATTGACTCAGGTGCATCCTTTCACTTCACTCCCCATAGGGAGTGGTTATGCGAGTATGAGAAATATGATGGTGGTGATGTCTTCCTAGGGGATGATAGGAAGGCCAGAATCATTGGACGTGGAAAGGTCAAGCTGAAGCTGCAAGGTGGAAGGATTAGAACACTTCCTAGTGTTCTGCATATTCCTGCATTGGCCAGAAATATGATTTCTGTATGCAATATGGATGATGCGGGTGTAAAAACAGTGTTCGAGAGAGATGCCTGCAAGATGGTTCGAGAACCTACCCCCGGAGGGCGGGAGTTCGAGATTTGGAACTGCGCGCAAGCTACAAGGTGGCAACGGTATTGATGGGTGTAACGGTGATTCTTGGGTTCTCGAAAGTAGAGCGGAAAGCCTAGCGGGCTTTGGAGAAAAGACCATGCTATGGCATCAAAGGCTTCGACATATTGGAGAAAAGGGCCTTTGAATACTGCATGGAAATGGTATGGTAGAAGGTATGTCTAATAGCTCTCTGGATTTCAATTGTTGTGAACATTTTGTATATGGGAAGCTGAATCGAGTGAGTTTTCCTTCTAGTGCTAAGAGGGCGAACAAGATATTAGAGATTGTGCACAGTGATATGTTTGGACCTCTGTCAGTTCCATCACTGGGTAAGTTTGTGTACTATGTTTCATTCATAGATGACTTCTCAAGGAATACATGGATATATTTCTTGAGAAGAAATGCGAGTCTTTGACAGATTTAAATAATTTAAGGCTTTGGTGGAAAACCAGAGAGAGAAAAAGATAAAGGTGTTGAGGAGAGATAATGGTGGGGAGTTCTGCAATAAGGAATTTTAAGAGTTTTGTAAGAAGTGTGGTATAGCATGACAGAATACTACTCCATACACACCTCATCAAAATAGAGTTGCAGAAAGAATGAACAGAACGCTGATGAAAAAGGCAAGAAACATACTAAGTGGTATCGCGTTAGGATAAAAATTCTGGGCAGAGGCAGTGGAGACTGCATGTTACTTGGTTAACAGATCACCTTCATTAGCATTGGAGGATAAGACTCCACATGAGGTATGGACTGGTAAGAAACCCTTTCTTTCACATCTAAGGGTATTTGGATGTGATGCATATTTACATGTTCCAAAGCAGAAAAGGACCAATCTGGATAATAAATCTGAATGGTGCATCTTTATTGGGTACAAGGATGGATTAAAAGGTTAGAAGCTTTGGAACCTAGAAACAAGGAAGGTTGTGTACAGCCGAGATGTAGTGTTTAGAGAGGTGAAATATGTTGTTAAACATGAATTCATACCAAAGGAACTTGAGAATATATAATTTGAGCTAAAGGAGGATGAATCGGACTCTACAACAGATGAAGACTCAGAAGGGGAAGAGCCACAAACTCCAGTTGTGAGAAGATCAACACAGGAAAGAAGACAACCAGAAAGGTATAGTTCATCTTCTTTCTGTTCATATTTTTCCTTAACTATAGCTGATGATGATCCCAGAACTATTAGGGAGGCAATATATTCAGAGGATGGAAAACTCTAGAAGGAGGCCATGGTTGATGAAATGGCATCCTTGCACAAAAATGACGCATGGGATCTGGTGGAGTTACTGGCTGGAAGGAAGCCAATCGAGAGAAAATGGGTGTTTAAAAAGTAGATGAATATAGAAGGCAAGGTGGAGAAATACAAAGCTCGGTTGGTAGCAAAAGGTTATTCCCAGGTGCTGGGAATTGATTTTGGTGATATTTTTTCTCCTGTTGCCAAAGTTACTTCTATTAGATTACTTTTATCTGTTGCTGCTACATTTGATTTTGAGATAGAACAGATGGATGTGAAGACAACATTTCTTCACGGGGATCTAGAAGAGGAGATCTACATGAAGCAACTTGAAGGCTTTATGGTGAAGGGTAAGAAAGAACTGGTATGCAGGTTGAAGAAGTCTCTGTATGGGTTAAAACAGTCACCAAGGATGTGGTATCAGAAATTTGATACCTATATACGGGGACTTGGCTTCACCAGAAGCAAGGAGGATCACTGTATTTATTTTAAATTAATTGGTGACCGTGTTATTTATTTGGTCTTGTATGTGGATGATATGTTGTTGATTGGAAATGACAAAGAAATTATCCAAGATTTGAAGACCCAACTGTTCTCCAAATTCGACATGAAGGATCTTGGTGCTGCAAACTATATTTTGGGCATGGAAATTAAGAGAGATCGGGCAAAGAGGATGCTCTAGTTAAACCAGAGGAAGTATGTCGAGACTATATTGCAGAGGTTCAATATGCAGGATAGTAAACCGGTGAATGTTCCTATTCCTGTAGGTGTAAAGCTGTCTGCTGAACAGTGTCCCAAGACACAAGAAGAAGAGGATTATATGTCCCGTGTTCCATATGCAAGTGCAGTGGGTAGCCTGATGTATGCAATGGTCTGTACTAGACCAGACATTGCACATGCAGTGGGAGTATTGAGCAGGTTTATGTCAAACCCGGGGAAGGAGCATTGGACAGCAGTGAAGCGGGTTTTCAGATATTTACGTGGCACTAGTGATTATGGCTTGTGCTACCAGGGAAGACCAAGATTGGAAAGAATGTTGGACATTCGTGGTTTTGTTGATGCGGACTGGGCTGGAGATCTGGACCAAAGAAGATCTACAAGTGGGTATGTGTTTAGCCTATTTGGAGGTGCAGTCGGTTGGATGAGTAAAAGACAGTCTGTAGTGGCTCTTTCAACTACAGAGGCAGAATACATAGCAGCCACTCATGCAAGCAAGGAAGCAGTTTGGTTGCAGAGATTATGTTCAAGTATGGGGTTGGTACAGCAAGCTATAAGGATAGACTGTGATATCCAAAGTGCAATTTTCTTGGCTAAGAACCCTGCTTATCATTCAAAGACAAAGCACATTGATGTTCAATATCACTTTGTTAGAGATATGATTGAGGCTAAAAGGGTGTTTCTGGTAAAGGTGGACACTCTGAAGAATGTTGCAGATGCATTGACGAAGTTTGTGAGCACTCAGAAGTTCTCTTGGTGTAGAGAAACAATGGGTGTTGAAGAATTGGGCAAATGACTAAGCTCTCTTGTGGACCCCCGTGGAAAGAAAACAACAAGTGGGAGAATGTTGGGTATGTGTTATATTCTTTCCATGATTAGCCCCACACGCTGTATGTTGCGTCGGGCGTAGCTGGGGGGTCACGAGGGGCGAAGCAGTCCCCACCGTTGGGGTCCGGGGCAGCGCCCCGGCCAAAATTGGTTTTTTGTGCGGACCCACTCATAGGCGGATCCGCCCATGGTTTTGTGCATGGTTTTGCACATGGTTTTGGGGTTCGATGGTTTTCGGCCCCTGGTATTTTTGTAGATCTGGTCAAGGGAACTACGGTTATGTTCTAATCCGGGGTTTATGGATTGGGGTTTATGTATGCTCCGGCATGTATATATATGTGTTGTAACACTAAAAGGAATATAATGAAAAATCAAGCTGGTCGTCCCGATTTGGGATCCAGGGAAAATCTCTGTGTTTATATGTTTTATGTTTTATGCTCTTGCTATTGTTTATTTTCTGTTATAAGAATCGTGTGTAGATATTTCTGTTCAGGGTTAAAACCTACAACCTCTGTCTTATTTGAGGGGGATTTCTCCTAAAGTTCGGTTTTGGTTCTGATTTTGATTTCTGTTTTGAGGAGCTGTTTGGTTTTCTCTAGGATAAGCTCTCTCATTCATGTTTATTCTCTCCATCATTCTCTCCATGGTTCTAAATAAGTTATCAATCTTAGTGTCAAATGATGAAGGTGCAACTTCTTCCCTATATGTAACCCTGTTTTCATTTTTCATTCTAGCTCTTTTGGCAATCAGATTTTCCTCTACACTTACTGCTCCCCTTTGCATGTCTTCTAATGTAAGGGGTTCTCTTTCTCTTAATTGATAGGCCATTTCTGGATCAAATCCATTAGGAAATTTCATTAGGGCTAGACCTTATGGAGGTTTCATATGGACAAGGAGGGCATTATATACACTATTGAACCTAGTGCAGTATTCTTGGACACCTTCTCCAACATTTCTCTTAATGTTTTCATACTCTGATAATATTTGGAGAGGGTTCTTCTTGACTTCCCATTTGTTTAAGAATAATTGATGAAAAGAAGGGAGGTCATTTATGTTGTTAGGGTTTAAGCCTTTAAACCATTTTCTTACTTCTCCCCATAAGCTTTGAGCAAACATTCTGAGTTAAACAGTTTCATCATCTATTTCTTGCTTGTCAAAGTAGTCATTCATTCTATCCACATGTTGTTGAGCAGTAGTGGAAATACTTGCATCATATAAGGTAATCTTGGACTGATAGTCCTGTGGTAGAACAACTAAAGGCAATGGTAGAACTAGTGGAGCATACCATGTTGCCATGATCTATGGTTGGGGAAACAATGGAGGGTTAACAAGTGGAGGATTGACAAAATGAGGTACAGGGTTAAATGGAGGAAGGTGAATAGTGGCGGATGAAGTTAGTACAACAAAATTTTTCTATAAGGTGGGTGGTTCTAAAACTATCCGAGTTATCCAACTTTGAGATCTAGTCCTAGACAAGCTTTGTTCTAGGGGTGAGTTAGGTAGGATATTCTGCAAGTTTTTAAGGTTTTCAGGTAGGGAACTTGCTTTGTGGATATGTCTACTAACAGTTGGGTTTTTAGATCTAGGAGACTTCCTAAGGATGCTTTTAGGATTTTCAACTATTATAGGAGGATTTGGGTCAGGATGGCATTTGGTACAGATTCTTCTCGAAGCCAGACTTTGGACCCAAAAATCAGAAAGGTTGAGAGCTTATGACAGTCTTAAAGGACAAACCAATCTATGAAAGAAATACTTAATCCAAAAATTATTCTTAACAGGGTTCTTTTGATGATAATAAAATAAGTTTCCCGATCAAGGTACGGTGAGATTCAACAAGATGATGAGCTTAGTGAAAAGAGTCGCCTTCACTAAGTGGGCCCGCAGGCTATTTTTGGCGCAAGTCTATTTTTAGACATGGTGATCATATTTCAGAAGTTGCAGGATGCTATTTGTGGATGGTTGATCCAGTTGGAAAATAGATGAAATTATATTTTTAGAATATTGGGCGAAGTCTATTTATAGATCTTCGATCTAAAAATAGAAGTGTCGATTATTATTAGCTCTTAATAATAATCCGACAATAAACGACAACTTATTCTCTTGGAGCACTTAGTTTCAGTGCACAGATTTGGAAAATCAGTGGGCTGAAGGAATTATGCAATTCCTAGGGTTTACTGGTGGTTCATGCATGGAGGACTCAGTTAGAACTGAAGTGGAAAAGTTATGATAGAGTTGGAAGAGTAGTTCATGGAGTTGTTATTCAGTTTAACTCAATTATTGGAGTTAAACTCAGTTGAGCTAGTTGTATCTAGTCTAACTAAATGATACACTAGTGAGAGTGGAGTGAATTAATTAGTTAATTAATTCACAAATAATAACTCATTAATCAACTGAACAATACAACAGTTAACTATAGTGCATGTCAGTTCTAGTGGAGACCCAGTGGAGAGATAGGTGAAAGGGCAAGATGGACTATCTGTTGTGACTATAGTGATGCATTGATTGCACCACTCACACATTGGAGTTTCCAATGAGGATTGCGCAGTCAAGGCAAGGGTAATTCGAATTCATTCAAAGCTATTCTTCAGCAGGGATTGTGCAGTGGAGGCAGGCTAGCAGGAGGGCAGAGATCGGTGCATGGATTTGCAAATTTCTTCTATGTTAGTGTGTGACGATTGATTGTACTGAGAGCTTGATGTACTAAGCTTTGTATGAGATTGTTACATGATCTCCATGATACATAATATATGATATTTGGGGTTTTCAGCTTCAGGATTTCTTGTTAAACAACTGTGTTATGTGTGTTTTTATTGCTTCATTTGTTTTGCAATTGATGATTAAATTTCCGCAAGAATTATAGTGGAAGGATTATGTATTTAGCAAGAAGATAAATATTGTTAGATCAGGAGGATCCAGATATATACATGCATATTGTATATAATTTCTACATGGTATCGGAAGTATTGAAGCAGTGTTAATTCTTGAAGATCGCAATTGTGAAGAATTGTTGAGTTTGTGCTGGTGGACAATTTGAATTTGCTGCAGAAAATTCTTGGTGCAACAGTTGAGTATACATTGAAATGTCTTTCAATGGGTTGTGATTGGAGTATGCCCTTGATGGGAGCTCGAATTACATAACCTGGAAGGATAGGATGGAGGCGGTGCTAGAGGATAGTGGACTGAATGAGTTCATCGATAGCGATGTTCCTAAGCCGGGATCTAGCGATGTTGCATTACTTGACGCATGGCAAAAGAAGATAGAAAAGACAAGAAGAATTCTATTGGAAGGTGTGAAGGACCATATTGTGTCCAGCCTTCATGGGAAAGCCACTCCATTTTTATTGTGGAAGGCTTTGATAGATTTGTTCCAAAGCAGCAGCGACCAGAGGAAGTTGGTGTTGAAAGGTAAGCTCAGAAAAATAAAAATGGAGAAGGGCGACAGTAGTCCAAAATATCTCACGAAGTTTGTCCACTGTAGGGATGAACTGGGAAGTGTGGGGATTATTGTTGATGATGAAGACTTGGCTAGATTGGCTATCCTTGGGCTTTCGAAGATTTGGCATAGCTACAAAGACTCTGTCAATGGACGGGAGAAACTGCCGGGATGGGAGTGACTTTGGTCGAATCTTGTGCAGGAGGATATAAGGCGGGGTACCAAGGATGGCTCTTCATCGAAGAATTAAGATGAAGAGAATTGTACTTTGGATGCCAAAGAAAGGAAATGGAAGGGGAAGAAATTTCCTTCAAAATCCGATGCTAAAGGCAAGAAGCAGGATTTTTCCAAGGTGAAGTGTTTTCACTGTCACGAACATGGGCATTTTGCCACTATAAACTGCCCACAGAAGAAGAACAACAAGAAAGTTGCTAGAGCTGTAGCTGGAGAGGCATTAGCCTCGCAATTTGAACTTGATTTCTCTTTGATTTCATTCTTGGTTTCAAGCTATATGGGATCGGTGTGGTATCTTGATAGTGGTGTGTCTTTCCATATGACAGGAGACAAGGAGTTGTTTAGTGACTTGGAGGAGAAGGACCTTCAAATGCATATAGATATGAGCGAAGATGGTTGATACAGTGTGACCGGAATTGGGACCATTACCTTTGAGAGGGAGTTTGGTAATCCATTCTTGTTGAAAGATGTTATGCATGTTCCATGTCTGAAGAAGAACTTGGTCTCGGTTGCAATGTTGGAAGACAAAGTTTATGACATTGTTTTTAGTGATGGAAAAGCTTTCTTGCAACATAAAACAATGGGTCAAACCAAGAGGATAGGGATTCAAGTTAAGAATCTCTACAAGCTGGAGGTAGATGGCTATGCTGCAATGGTGGGCAAAGCAGAAGAAGTGGTGAGCCGAGATGAGGGTGAATTATGGCACATGAGATTGGGCCATCTTCACCATGGCGCTTTGAAGATTTTGCAGCAGATTTCTACTAGACTTCCCAAGGGTACTCTTGCACGGTCAAATTAGTGCAAGGGATGTACTATGGGTAAGTTTGTGAAGACCACCTTTCATGAGAAGGAAATGGAAGGTCACACAAACATGTGTGGACCTTTCTCGGTTGCTTCAAAAACAAAACACAGGTATTATGTTATATTTGTTGATGAATATTCTCATAGATGTTGGATCTTCTTCATGCAGAAGAAGAGAGAAACATTCTCAAAGTTTTGTGAGTTTAAAGAAATGGTGGAGAAGGTGTCAGGGAAGCAAGTGAAAGCTCTACAGAGCGATAATGGTGGTGAATACATCTTAGGTGAATTCAAATACTTTTGTAGCAAAGAAGGAATTCGAAGAGAACTCATAGTGCCTCATAACCGAAAGTAGAATGGGGTCGTTGAGAGGAAGAATAGAATGATCGTGGGTGATGCACAAGCGATGCTACATGTCCAGGGCCTACCGATGCACTTGTGGGCGAAAGCATGCAACACTGTAGTTTATGTGAAAAATCGTTGTCCTCATAGAGTACTTTGCATGAGTACACCTAAAGAAGCTTTTACTGGTAAGAAGCCTGATATTTTTCATTTGAAGATTTTTGTCTCATTTTTTTACATTCATGTGACAAAGGATGCCAGGAAGAAGCTGGAGCCAACTGCAGAAGTTGGGATATTTGTGGGGTACACAAAAAAACCCCATAATTATCGTGCGTATTTTCCAGATAGGCGAATGACTGTGGTGCGATGGGATATAAAATTCAATGATTTGAAAGCCATGAAGTTGTTTCTTGAGAGGGAGCTACACTTGCATGCAGAGGAGGAACTTATTCTTCCCAAAGATGAGCCTCTAGATGTGGATCAGCCACAGGAGGAGATTCATGGGGTGGACGAGTCCACTCATGAAAAACCAAACATCAGACAAGGCAGAAAGCGTACCACAGAAGCTGAGAGACTGAACCTTGATGAGGCACATAATGTAGGAGTCCCTACATCACAGTGCAAACAGAGATAGTCGCCTAACCGATTTATTGTATACATGGCTCTTATGAGAAAGTGTATCATGAAAGAGCCATCTTCTTTTGAAGAAGTAGTGCAGGAGCCCACATCAGTAGATGCCATGACAGAGGAGTATGACTCCATTTCCAAAAAAATTGCTTGGGAGATTGTTCCAAGGTTGGTGGGAAAATGAGTTGTAGGATCAAGATGGATCTACACGGTAAAGCAAAGTGGCGATGGCAGCGTCGAAAAGTATAAAGCAAGATTTGTTGCTCGGGGCTTCTCACGGATCGGGGATTGATTATGAAGAAACCTTTGCACATCGCATGATATTCTTCCATAAGGACCATCCTTTCTCTCTCAACGTAGATGGGTTGGCACATTTATCGGATGGATGTGAAGACTATGTTCCTTAATGGGATCATTGAGGAAGAGGTGTACATTGAGCAGCCTGAAGGATTTGAGATCTTCAACAGCGAGTCGCATGTGTGCAGGCTCAAAAGAGCGTTGTATGGGTTGAAGCAAGCACCGCGTGCTTGGTACACTCGGATCGACAGCTATTTCACTAGACTTGGCTTCACCAAGAGTGAGGTGGATGAAAACTTGTACCAAATTGTGGTGGAGGGTAATATTTTAATCATTGTTCTTTATGTTGATGATTTAATACTAACGGGTGATGAGTAGTTGATACACTCATGAAAGGAAGATCTTGCAAAGGATTTTGAGATGAAGGATTTGGACCTCCTTCATTATTTCCTTGGATTGGAAATATGGCAGGGGGAAGGTGGCTTGCTTCTCAAAATCAAATTTATTCACTTGCGACACTTGTACTTCGGGCACCACTTTGCCTTCATACTTGTCGATGCTCGTGTCTATTTTCGTCATGAGTAATCATATTTTACTGATGTTTTTATGGTCCCCATCGGGCCTATTCTGTGTGGTAGCATCATTGAATCACCCTTGTTTAGAGCATCCGAGTTGAGTCATCAACGCATCCATGGAGTCTGTCCCAAGTTCCTTTTTGTCTCCCATCACATTTTTCCATCCTTCTTTGATTTTTATCTCTCTTGAGTTGCACATTTTTGCCTTCAGTCATATTGTCCCCTATCCCCTCAGCTGTTAGGTCATTCATGCCCTTTATGATCTAACAAGGGAAGTCATCAGCCTACTACTTAGTCCCCCCCCATTCCACCATCATCCCTAGTTTTAGTCTATCAGTCACTCTACTATTATCCCTCGTGCCTTAGTTGAGGATTCCTTATTGCATCACCTATGGCGGACCTCCTTCTATCAACATCAGCTTATTCATTCCAGAAGATAGGTCTAGAGGGTGGTGTACCTTGGTTCTAGCTTCCACTCTTGTTCGGTTCCTTAGATACCACAAAGGGACCCTTTATTACCCTTTGACTTGATTGTTTCTTAGTTCCAACTCCTTATGGCATGACCGAGATCCATATACCTGATGGTTCAATGATGCAGTAGATTGTACCAATGATTCTCAAGTGTGTGTGAGATGTTTCAGACCTCATGAGGGGGTGGCCCTTCAGGTAGCCCCCCACATACCCGGATGACCTATTTACTACAACCCTGGATGCAACTCTATAGATTTGATGGTTTCAGCCTCAGCCACTTGCAACACCTTTTTAGTTTGCATGTATCATTCAGATTTTCAGAGCCCTTTCCTATTTTACAAGGCCTCTTTGGTTGTTATTATATCTCATGTAATCATATATTATTGTATAAGTCCTAGCTATTGTCCCAGGCACAGTATGTATGTGGGATCCATTATGTTTTTATTTGGCCCATGTTTATGCCAGCATCTACTATATAGCTCAGTCCCATGTTTTTTGGGCACACCATTATTCTTTGTACTTTGTCATCTCGGCAGGCATAGGTATGCCTCCCCCACCTCATTGAGAACAGGTACTCTCTCATAAAATAGACTTGTCGCACCTATAAGTCTCACCTCCTTAGGGTCTTGTCCTCCCTCGCTTTAGTCCGTCTTATATTTCTCTCTCTCTGACTCCCCTTCGGTGTCTAGTGACTGTGTTCTTACAACGTACTTTGGTTATACGATTAGCTCCTAACGCTTGCACGTTGGGGGGAAATCTGTTACACCAATTTTTGGTCATCTAACTTGTTACTATTAGATGGAATAAAGTACACCATGTAAGACCAATTTTACCATAGTAAAATTTCTTTCACTATGAGAAATAATTTAATAACCCATAGTTTATTAAATTATTTCTAGTCTAAACAGGAAACCCCATGAGGAATAATTAAATAAATCCTTATTTGTTTGATTTTCCTCTAGGGATAATTAACTAAACCATTGTTTAATTAATATTCCTAGTCATATTTAACCCAAAACATGAGAATTAATTAGATAAATCATTATTTATCTTATTATTCTCTAGGAATAATTATTTAAATCATTATTTAATAATATTCCTTGTTAAATTTGACTAAATCATTTATAAATCATTGAATAAATCATTATTTATTTAATTATTCCTTAACCTCATCCTTGAAACAATAAATAAATCATATATTTATTTATTATTTCTAAATAAAGGGATTTAACCAATCCTAAATTCATTTTCCCTCCACCAAAAATAATAAAATATTCCAAGTAAGTTGGATCTAGATTTGGTTAATAATATTTTAACTATGCACCAATATCTAGACTAACTCAATATTTTGTTATAAATAGAAGGGTTTTCCATTCATTCACTACCTCTTTTTTATCACCTTTTGATCTATACTTTTGGTCTGACTTTGATCCTCCATCATTGTCATATTTTTTCTACTTTTTCTTGTGAGCTCCCTTTGAGTTCTATTTTGTCTGGGTTTTATGCACCATCAAGAGAGAGATATCTTGGATCTGAAGTGCTGAGGACATACAAGAACCCATCCCATTGAGGGAGACTGGTAACATATTTTTGTGTTCCCTTCCCAGGTGTTATAATACAAAAAATTCTTTATAAATTCTTGTCTTGTCTATTGGATGTATGGAGCAACTCTTGTTTATGTTCGTAATTTAATGTCTTTAACTGCATAGATTTGGATTTTCATAGCATTTACTTTGAACACCTACTGCATATCTAAGGAAATTGACAACCACATTTGATGTTAGGGTTGTTTTCTATGCACAACTAAAGTGAGATTTTTTTCATACGCTTGCGATTAGAATTCACACTAATAACTAGTGACTCCACAAGGATTTTTAATTACAACCATTGTCATTTTTCGAGCCATGACCTTGGTCGGATTCAGCCCCTAGGTTTTTCTTCCACTTCTTATTTTGCATTCCTTGATGTTGTTTCGACCTTTTTTTTACCCTAAAATAATAAAAATTCTAACTTTTGTGTGTTTACGGGCCATTTGCGCGGGTAACGGTGTCGAGTTGCAAGAGAGACCTCCCACATTATCCGAGTTTCATCGGGAGAGTAGTATGCTTCCTGACCTCCCACATTATCTAGGATTTCATTAGATAAAGGCGTAGGGAAGGGATCATGCACGCAGGCATCATTCAGCTTGCGCAGATCTACGCAGATCCTTATCTCTCCTTTGGTTTTCTTTTCTTGGACCACCATTGGGCTTACCCAATCAGACTGTGCTATGGCTCAATGATACCTGCAGCCACCATCTTATCTATTTCCTCCTTAAATTTCTTCTTATGCTTAGGGTTCAGTCGATGAGGTCGCTTCTTGACAGGATGTGCATTCGGCTTCAAGGTGATTTTCATGACACCCAAATCTCCTACAATTCCCTTAAGCTTAGAAAAATTTGTATGGAATAGGTCTTGATATTCGGTCAACAACTCTGCAATTTTCCCAACTGTATCATTTTCCCATTAATCCCCAATTTTGGCCAACTTGGGATGCTCCTCCATCCCAATGTTGACTTCCTTCAACTTTAATGGTTTGGTAACATCGACTCTCTGTAATAGGGGTCCTGCAACTGCGCGCTCTCCTTCCAATTATGGGATGGTGATATTCCTAGGATCCTCATCACAGTCCTCCATTGACAAATTTCGACAGTATACAATATCTTGCATCTGTGCATCCCAAGATGGCGCATCACATTATTTTCGAGGCAAAGACTCATCAAAGACAAGAGCATCTATATCTTGTAGGGCTTCGTCCAATTTCTCCGTTCCTCCAACTAAACCAAATGTCACAATGAAATCATTTGTCATTGTACCCTAGTAGCGAGTGCACTGGTGTAGATCTGCATCTAAATACTAGGTGGTGGGGATTGGTCCTAAGGCATGAATAAACATATGGACACATTAATTCCAGGTCCTTTCATTCCATACCTCCATCCACATAGCCAAGTGCTTGCACGGGTCACTGTCTGGAAAAAAAGCTCCATGGGTGGGTTGAATGGGTTCAAATTGCGGTATCATCATTTTTTCGTCTCATTCCTCCCCGATCCACCAATCCCCCTTGTGGGTTTCCCACCACCATGCGGGTTGTCGTGCACATAGCCAAATCAAGTGCCCAAAATCTCCATTCATCGGGGACATTTGTTTTTAATGCTTTAATAATTTCCTTAACACTACTAGAACCATCTAAGTAAGGTATTTCTCTTACCTGCGAGAGGTTCATCGAAAGCTCTTTGTGATCTTGAGGCGGTGCAACGTAGAAACATCATACAGCTGATTTTTCCGAGTACTCTATTTAGCCATCCAAGTCTAAGAGACGCGGTTGTCCTTCTCCCAACCTGACATGCCATCGGTGTAGGGTTTATCCATATCCTCATCCCCCGCACCCTTAAAAGTGGGTAGCTTCATTTGTGCTGTCATGTCATCTGGAGGTGGTGGGGGAGGTGGGGAAGGAGAATTATTACCTTTGTGTGAGTTTTAGGGTGGCGTAGCTGGGGGACTAGTTTCGACATGCGTAGCACTGTCCTCATTCAGATCAGGTGAATTCCTTAGAGGACTATACACTGATTTATCCCCTTCTTGATTGACCTGGTAGTATTGACCGCTTCGTGTCATGCTTCTACTCTGATCGGAGGTCATTCACTGGGTGTGACTTCACAAGACACCCTTTCACACAATAGCATCTTAATCAGTAACGATGGTGTTTGCAAGAACTTACCCCTAAATCCTTTGAAAAACCTTCGCTGTAATTTAGAATAGGACACAAACTGATCGACTACAAACTCAATTACAAATCCACCCAAAACATTATCAACCCAGTGATCTATAGTCCGGGTGATTTTGTGGTTAGTCTTCTCCAATTGTTGGAACAACTCAGGGGTCCATTGCGTGACCTGATCGTCTTTCCAACTGGTTTGGAATTCCGCTAACTTCGCCAGCCACTCCTATAGTTCGTGTGCGAAGGTTGTGAAGAATATTTCATGCACTTATGTAAAAATATACTTATTCTTCCACTCTTCGGAAAATAGCTTCTTACTTCTTTTTTCTTTTAGGGAAAACTCCTGAATCTTCTTTTCAAACCAGTCCTCGATTTCAGGATTTAATAGCTGCCAATGATCCCGTGGCATTACCCAATCTCTCTCTCAAAATGCTCATGGTCCCGGAAACATAACCATTTTTTGGTTTGATGGGTCTTGACCCAGGTTGAGACTTGAGTTTTACCAACAAACCCCTATACTACTGGCCCTTTCGGCAATGATCGGCTTGCGCAAGTCAAGGTCTCACCCGAAGTAGTATGGGAGGGTGCTGGAACCAAGTTTCTGCACCTTGAGAGAGAGAGATTTTAATGAAGCAGAGGCCTTCAGATCTAGAACAGGCTTGCTCCGAGGAATCCCTAACTGGAAACCCTTAACGATATATTGGACTGAATAACTTGTGTGAAGCCAAAAAATAATAAGATAACCAGTTAATAGGAGCAATATAACCAGATCTATGCATTCACTATCACATTAACGTGTGTATCAATTAACTAACAATATTCAGTACACAGACATAACTCAAAAATCAACATATAGCGCAACCCATAACAAAACACAGAGATATAAAAAAAGGTCTTCTCATTCATTAATGCTTCATATTCCACATACAGACTCATTCATACACCCACGCACGAGCCATCGGGGGTCCACACACGACAAGACTTAGGGTCTGCGTGCACACAGCGAGCGGGAGCCCTTACCCGGATAATCCACACAACGAGTATCTCGGATCAATGCTCGCATCCAAACTTAATAACTTCCTTTTTTAGACTCCATCTTATTAATGCAATGCTATTTTGGCACCTTTACTATTCTATGATGCCAAACCTTGGTTTTCGGACCCTTAGTCTACCCTTTGATCCATTACAATTCATTAGGGCTTTGACCCACCCCAAAGCCCACAACGCAGGCATCAAACCATTACAAAATATTACAAAAATATATCAAAATTTCATGTGAGTGACCCCACTCCAACAACAATCTAAAATATTCACAATTATACACAAAATTACACTGTAGTGTACTTAGCTTAGAATGGGGTCCCTCCACCTACTTGATACACTTGAAAATGTTAGCTGCAGTACATTATAAATCACATCCCACAACAAGAAAAACAAGAAATAGAAGTCAAGTTCTTCAAATTATATTCAGAAATAGAGAAGTCTTAATAATCATAATACATGTGTTAGGGTCCTATAATCATAGGATTCATAATTTTGAATTGACTATGATTAGTCTAGTAATATTTTACATACTTTTCTTTCTACAAATTGTTTTCCCATATTAAAAAATGTAAAGAGGGTAAATCCTAAAAGAAAAATCAAAGGAATGAAAGAAAAAGATTAAAAAATAATATAAAAAATGAACCCCACAAAAAAGAGATAAAAATAGATTCAGAAAGTGATGCATATTCAAATTCCACTACTTTTTACTCTACTTTGAAAAATAATATTGTGTGCATCTTGTAAAAAATGCCACAAATCCATGATGGTCAAATAGCTTAATCTTGACTCATTCATGTTTTAAATTCCATGCTGATAGTTAGAGAATAAAGATCTAACCAAACTGTTTAATCTTAGCAGATCAGTAGTTAGGTAGAGAATAATAATAATCTCAACAGTTTAATCTGAGCCATTGGAAGTAATAAGATTAGAATTAGATATTTTTCTTATCAAAGAAAAATAAAAAGGGTTAGCAAGCTCAAATGCACCCAAATAAAATGAAGAAAAAATGTTAGGGTAAATGATGGGTAGGCAGAAGCAGTTTTCACAAGGCATGGAGAGCACCAAAATTGGTCATTTCATATTACTAACTTCCTTCTAAACTCATTTCCCTTGTAAAAACTCCCCCTTCCCCTTCATATTAACCTTTCTCCTTACTACATTCAGTTTTCCTTACAAAAAACCACTTTTCCTTAGTTAAAATATATTTTCCTTTGAAAAAAGTAAAAATCCCTTTACTAACTCCCACTTTCATTCAAAACACCCCAAAAATATTGTTTGGTATGTGTTATATTCTTTCCACGATTAGCCCCACACGCTGTATGTTGCGTCGGGCGTAGCTGGGGGGTCACGAGGGGCGAAGCAGTCCCCACCGTTGGGGTCCGGGGCAGCGCCCCGGCCAAAATTTGTTTTTTGTGCGGACCCAATCATAGGAGGATCCGCCCATGGTTTTGTGCATGGTTTTGCACATGGTTTTTGGGGTTCGATGGTTTTCGGCCCCTGGTATTTTTGTAGATCCGGTCAAGGGAACTACGGTTATGTTCTAATCCAGGGTTAATGGATTGGGGTTTATGTATGCTCCGGCATGTATATATATGTGTTGTAACACTAAAAGGAATATAATGAAAAATCAAGCTGGTCGTCCCGATTTGGGATCCGGGGGAAAATCTCTGTGTTTATCTGTTTTATGTTTTATGCTCTCGCTATTGTTTATTTTCTGTTATAAGATTCGTGTGTAGATAATTTCTGTTCAGGGTTAAAACCTACATGTGGTATCAGAGCTGTTTCGGCTTCAAGGGGACGCCTTTGTTGTTGAGGGTTTTTTTTGCTCGAGCCTGTGGTAGACCCTGTTCAGTGGGAGATCTGCGGGATCGATTCTTGCAGTGAAAGAAGATGGCGAGTGGCGAAAAGATAGAGATCGAGAAATTTAATGGTCAGAGTTTTGAGTTGTGGAAGCTCAAGATGGAGGATCTGCTGGTGGATAAAGATCAGTGGATCGCGGTAGATCCGGGTACTAAACCAACGGCAATGTCAGATGAAGACTGGAAGAAACTGGATCGGAAGGCTAAGAGCACAATACGGTTGTGTGTCTCAGATTCAGTATTGTTGAATGTATCTGGGGAAGCTATGACGAAGACCTTGTGGGAAAAACTTGGGACTTTGTACCAATCTAAGTCTCTGGTGAATAAGTTGTTCCTGCGGAAAAAGATGTATAACCTGAGGATGAAAGATGGAGACTCGGTGACAGAGCATCTGAACGCCTTCAATACTGTGGTAAGTCAGCTATCATCTGTTGATATTAAAATCTCGGATGAAGATAAGTGCATCAGTTTGTTGTGTTCTCTACCAGACTCGTGGGACAGTCTGGTTATTGCAATAGGTAGCAACACAACTACCTTGAATTTTGATGAGATTGTCTCAGCCTTGCTGTCGGAGGAAATGAGACGGAGAAATATGGAGGGTCAGAATGGAGATGCCTTATCTGTACGAGGAAGGTCCCAGAACATAAACAAGAATAAGGTTTCGAGTTGGAGATCCAAATCTAGAGGGAGATCTAAATCTCCTGGAAAGTTTGTAAAGGTGTGATGGAAATGCGGAAAGGAAGGACACTACAAAAAGGACCGCAGATCTAAAGCTCCTGAGAAAGGAAAGGGATCTGATGATGCTCCTTCTGCAGAGGAAAAAACCACCTCGGATGAAGGTGGGGATGTGTATTTGGCTTCTTCTTCAAATACACATGTAGATCATGATTCATGGTTGATTGGCTCAGGTGCATCCTTTCACTTCACTCCCCATAGGGAGTGGTTCTGCGAGTATGAGAAATATGATGGTGGTGATGTCTTCCTAGGGGAT
Organism: Pinus albicaulis; assembly: GCA_034641835.2. Lineage (NCBI taxonomy): Eukaryota > Viridiplantae > Streptophyta > Pinopsida > Pinales > Pinaceae > Pinus > Pinus albicaulis. The sequence goes on from CM076579.1 coordinate 1,515,708,111, forward strand.
GATAAGAAGGCCAGAATCATCGGACGTGGAAAGGTCAAGCTGAAGCTTCAAGGTGGAAGGATTAGAACACTTCCTGGTGTTCTGCATATTCCTGCATTGGCCAGAAATCTGATTTCTGCAAGCAAGATGGATGATGCAGGTGTAAAAACAGTGTTCGAGAAAGATGCCTGCAAGATGGTTCGGGGAGCACTGGTATTAATGCGGGGAGTTCGGACTGGAACTCTGTACAAGCTACAAGGTAGCATTGTTATTGATGGGTGTAACAGTTTTGTGGTTCCTGAAAGTGGGACGGAAAGTCTAGCTGTCTCTGGAGAAAAGACCATGCTATGGCATCAAAGGCTTGGACATATTGGAGA